>JAHLJT010004567.1:138567197-139075737 GCA_031308135.1 Acheta domesticus | reverse complement strand
GCTCTGATTGGAAGTTTTCGTAGTTTCTCCGATCACATCACTAATGCCGAAGAAATTCCTAACCAACGGACTCGCGCGATATTTCCTTCCTCTTCCTTGTCTTCTTCACACACCAACACACACCAACTTGCACAACACTACATATATGCTGGGGACCAGTGGGAGGAGTGGAACTTGTCCCGGCCCTGTGGCCGTGCACTGCTGGGGAGATACATTGTTAAACGAACCCGGCAAAGCCGACAGTAACATCGTCGGTGATTTAGCGCTTGCCCCGGGGGTGTTGCCCCGCTGGTGGCGATACCTGGTTGATAAGCCCCGCTATTGTACGAAGGTCAGCGCCGATCTCGCCATCGCATAGCGGGCAACAATCTCTTCACCTCACGATGAATAACCTGCATTGCAACTTCGGGACTAATGCCAGCATTGACGCGCCAAATCACTAACATCACACCATTACTCCAATCCTTTCCTAATTAATTGTAAGAATAAGTAAATATCACTCAGGTGGCATCTAGCTCTTATTTTCATTGCTGACTGATTTTGGGAAAATTGCAAAAGTTCGAATTTTTTTCGGCGTCTTCCTACACTACAAAATTGAAGATAGAGATTTTCCCTTAAAATTATATTTGTTCTCCATACTTAGTTCTTTCAATAAGGTCATGCACATTTTTTTGAAATTTTTAGTAGTTTTCGCGCAATATTGAGGGCAATTTGTGCAATTTTTAAAAATTACAAGAACAAGATTTTCTCAAAATCGACTTCAACTTTTTTCCTTAAACTATTGGAAAGGATAGTACCTAATGTACTCTGAGATGACATAAACGCCATATTGCTCTATTCCTTTGTTTTTCAAAACTTACAAAAATGTAATTCTTTGACTAGCCTTTCATTTAGTAAATATTTCTTTAACGGCGATTTGTTCATATTAGGAACTTTTGCCACCTCGAACGTTAAGTACTATCGATCTTTTGCGCATGCGCAGATGCACCAAAGTGATGCGAAACTTGCACTGCGAATGAGCAGAAGATCGATAGTACGTAACGTTCGAGGGTGCAAAAACTCCCTACTATTACATTTACGAGTACATGTGCTTAACAGTATGTCTTAAAAGTTCCTCGACAACTCAGATGTTTTCTGTGAAAATGAACTGAAACTTCCGAATTTGTACAAATGTTCAAACGCCATTTTCTCAAATTCTTCAACTTTCATACGAATGCTATTTGCATTCTTTAAGTTAACATAAAATTAATTTGGCTGTATTTTTTTGATTTTCAAAAAATAACTAAATGTATTTTAAGTGTCTCTCACGCCATTAATATTCACATTTCCAGAAATTTTATACATTATTACATTTGTGAGTAGAAGTGCTTTAAATGTCACCAATGAAGTTGTTCGAAAACTCGAAAGATTCTTGTGAAAATTCCGAAGCTTCCATTTTCGCATTTACAGTAACGCTTAAAACGCCATTTTCTTAAGAGCGGCTCCAAATTTATCAATGAAAATTCCTATATAGGACGAAGTTTACTCTTCTTTAATATCCTAAAAGTAATATTTCGTATCTACCATTAAGAAGCTGAAAAATGAGAAAAGTTCAAAAAATGTATTTTGGGCGGCGATAGATGTCAGCAAGATGTCAGAAGATGGGGAAAGATGGTAAAACTGGCCCAGACCAAAGATATTAGATTACTATGAGAAAGTATGTGCAATTTGTCCTAAAGTACGAAAACGTTTTAAAAATTCGATTCGGTTATTTTACTGGAAAAAGGATTAACCAGGTGAATTCTATCAAGGTGACAAACGCCGTTTTGAAATGATAAATCGAATCGTAGGATAAAAGAGCTCTTGCGTTATCTCCGCTTGTTTTTTTCCGGTAGTGAAATGGTAATGGAAGATCTTAGAAGATCTAAAATACGATGTGAGGAGATGGAATATGGGTGATATTTACGCAATTAGTTCGATTTTTTCTTTTGAAATCAGCACCAAAGCGGGATCGGTGTTTTGAGTGATACCTCAGACATTCTTATGAAGGTATTCGAAGGAAGATGGAATATGTGAATAAGATAATAGTTTTATACTACTATTAAAGATGATACGAGACCGTTTACCCCTATTACAGCATCACTAGTTTCATATGTGGGGAAAAAAATATCTTGAGATGCGAAGTGACGGAAGCATCAACGAAGTGACGGGGTGTCTGGCTTGCTGCCCCCGAGAGTTCAGCTTCTTGCCCGTCGCCGCGCCGCGGCGGCCGCCGCACAGTGTGTAATTTTGACGATCTAGGAGGAAAAAATTAATAACTCCCTTTGAAATGAATTTCTCGTAGTTTTTGGAGGTCTATTGTGTAAATAATGTCCAAATAAACAAATCTGCTTGTAAAACTTAAATTTTTACAAAATATTTTGTAAAATATTTAGGAAATTTGAATACTTGTATTAGCCCTCATGACAGTATACGTTTTTCAAACGTTGCATTTGTTTAACTCTATTGGACATAATATTTGAATTTTACAAAACATACTATGCAAGAAAAATAAAATGAAAGTATACAAAAATAAAAAGCCGAAAATGAAAAAATAAAAACAAAAATAAAATGAGAGGAATGTACAACAAATATTTACAAATTAGTTTGAAACACTACTCGCGTGTTCTTCTGATGGTGATTCTTCTAAATATGCCGTGCCTTTTTTGCCTTTTTCCTTGATTATAATGACACGAAAAGTTCATTTTTTTGGGTGCAGTTGTAGTTTTGGCGTATATGCTCGACTTGAATGGATCTGAGCTAATAAGCAGCCGGTGGAGCAAATTCATATTTGCGTTTGCTCTTGACGTTTTTCTAGTTCTTTTTCGCCACTTTCGCTTTATTCTCTTCTCCTCTCACTTGCCATGTTCGTATTTCTGAACGATAAGAAATGTGCAAAATGCACTTAAAATCATTTTTTTGTTGGCGTATGTGTACATATTGGCGGGTTGAAATATTAATATCCATCAAAGCAAGTGACAATGATGCAGGCTTTTGAAGAATGGATCTTCGACCTTTGTTAATTGTAGTTCTCCTATTGGAAGAGGCTTCACAGAGCTCCTTATCTATAGCTGCCACATATCTTTTTGTCATACTTCCTTAGTTTGCATTCAATAGCTATGGATAACTTTTCTGAGCTAGTAGTGTCTACAAAAGGTTTCAATTGTATGGTTTTAGCTTTAATCCCGCAGTACCTGAAGGACTCATTAGGTCTTCTAGCTCTATTACTTTTTACACATATTTGTGATGGACCAGGGACTGCCTCTAACATGTAATCAGGAAGGATAAGAGTTTCTTGTAGCCAGGACGAATTATATTTCAAGAACGACTCTTTACTTCTTACGGAATTTTGCAATCCGGTTTCAACTTTTTGACAAATACATCTAATGTAAGACTTAATTTTGTCCAAAAATGCTTCTTGAGGTTCTATAATTCCTAATTCACGTAAGAAAACATTTAATACGACTTGAGATCTCTTATCAATTGAATTTTTTACTCATATATCAAATAACAACCTGCGGGTAACTTGAAGACCCTTTCTGTAAAAATGTATATATAATTCAGATAAGCAGGTATAAGCAGCTAGTCTTTTCACGATTAAGAACCCAAAAGAAATAGTTTTAAAATGTATATGGCCCGAAAGGTGTATAATGGTGTATAACACACTAAAACTCTAATTGAATTTAGAGAACGTGTAATACATTCAGTATAAATCGCTCCCCTTTTCCATTAACGTTTTAGGCACATCAAAAATAAACTCTTCAATTTTATCCACATAAAAATAATCGTAAAAGCATGTACATTACTAATAGTCAACTCACAAATCACAGAATGAGATGAGTAGTGTATTCCTACCAAGAGAACTTTATGGACTGAAAAGGGTCATTGGGAGCTGAGCGCTGCCGGAGCGGTGATGGACGTCTTTGGACACGTACCATGGGGTCCTTGTGACCTTCAAGAGAAAACTAACAACGTTTCCACATAGTTCAGACATACTACTACACAGAAATATAACAATTTTACTATTTCAATTCAGTCGAAAATTGAATTTTTTCCAGCTAGTTGGCCAAAATCACACACTGTGCGCCGCCCGGCTCGCCCGTGCCGGCTTGACCGCGCCGCCGGCCAACAATGTCACGGCGGCGTGGAAGGGGAAGGGGGAGTGGGGTGAGGTGTTTTTCGAAATTTCACTTACCGTCGCTCCTATTTATCCGATTTGCATGTTTGACACGGCGTTGGATTCTGGAAGCGTGTCGCCATCGCGCTATAAGCCCACATTTTTGAAATTGTTCCCGGAAGTACGAGAAAAATTTTAAAAATCGAGTTTCTGCTAGTTTTTTTTGAAAAAGGGCTTCGTAGCGTAAATTCTATTATAAACAGGAGTAAAATGCCGTTTACAGATCGAAAATCGGACCATTTGTTCAGACGTTATCGGTAAAGTAAATTCCTGCCGATGGTGCTGCGATCTATTGAATTTTCCTACAAGTTTTTTTCGGTACATTTAGCCTTAATACCTAATTAGAATGGAGAAATAAAGTTGCCTATTATATCACTTACTCATTGGTGTTGAATTCTTAGTAGGTCTATATTAACCCTTGTGTTTGAAACATGTTACCAGGGGAGCCGCGGGGAAGTTTCGTTTAAGGTAAGAGAGCCGTGTACGAAAAAAGTTTGAAAATCCTTGGTATAAACCAATTCTTTCACACCATCATTAATCCACCGTTACTTGCGCTGTTAGAAAAAATCGAACAATTATGGATTTATTTCAATTGCATTGAGATCTTTGAACACAAGGTTTCTTTGAATTGGCTCTAGGTTTTGTGCTACAAACATTGTAAGGAATGATGCTGTCACAAAACTCATTACATGTTTCATTTATTTATTAGGTCAAAAACAGTTAAAACCTGTGGGTGACGAGCTATGGGGAGAAGTGAATTCTGTGTACGTTTTCATAATTCTGTGATCTCTATCCTAAGCCATATTCTAGTCGAATTTTGAAAATAGAAAAAATAGCGTTTTTTTTCAAGTTTTGTTGACAAAATATTCGCTTCTATATAATAAAATATATTTTCAAAGGAAAATTAGCTATAAATTTGTGCCCTTAACCCTCGTTATGTTCTTCATGAAAGAATACAATCCTTTCTGCCGCGACAATATGGAGAACGATAATTTGAATAACTATATTTCCCACTGAAATTTAGAAGACGTGCACAAATAATGAAGTTACATTTATGTACAGAAGCAAATAAGGGGCCATCTCAGCATCTGCTCAAAGGATCAGGGAAACTGGACGAAAAACCTGATCGAGATGGGAGTCACAACAAATAACGCAAAAGTCTATCTTTTTATAAACACTGTTGTTTCTCATCTTAAACATTGAATATGACATTATTTCCTGGATACTTTTGATTGAACTTCGTCTTATTAATTCGTATTATTATTACAAAAAAATCAGGAAGACGTTGTTTGAACGACCTCAAATGTATTTTGCCATATTTGTGAAAATAGATATAACAAAAACAGATAATTATTAAAAACATATGCAGCATATTTTAGTATAAAACTGTGTGACCAAGATAAGATATGGGCGCCTCCTATGGTATGCAAACCTTGTGTGAAGTCTCCGTCAGTGCAAAACTGGAAAATTGAAGAGTTTAAAATCTGATGTATCGATGGTATGACGAGAGCTCGAAAATCATCATGATGATTGTACTTTTGTGCCGTAAACTTCAAAGGATTCAATGGTTACAAGAAAAAGAACTGAGAATACCCTGATTAGGAATTAGCAAGGTGACCTGTGCCATGCTGACCTGATGTTCCCATACCAGCGTTCACCACATTCCCTGAAATTACTGTGTTCGATAGGATACACAGATTCCGGGGTGTAATTCAGGAGTGAACAGTGGTAGTGAATACGATGGAAGTGTTTCCACAAAAGAGCAATTCTCCCAAGAGGAGCTCAGTTACGTGACCTCTATTACGTGACTAAAACAAGTAGCTGAACGTTTAGCATCTAGAGTAAAAGAAAATAAATGTCAGACACTAGAACCCAAAATAACATTTTACAGGAGCCGAAAGACAAAAATCCTACCATATTTAAGTGGAAATCGAGACTTCGAGAACTATTCTAACGTTCCTGAACTACTTGTTCACAAGGGTATTTTAGTATATCGACCCGAAGACTGGCGACTTTTCATAGTCAGTTACACTCGAAGTGTGTTGTACTGCACAATGGCAACTGCTATCTTTCATCCCAATTCGTCACCTACAAAGTTAAAGAAGAATATGCTAATATCAAACTGTTCTTACAAAATTTTGCTATAATGACCACCAATGATATATATATATCAATATATATACCAATGATATATATATATATATATATATATATGTTGATTTCAAAATGGCTATCTGTTTACTTGTAAAACAAAGTGGATACACGAAGTACCCATCTTTTCTCTACTTGTGGGATAGTCGAGCAAAGGAGTAGCACTGGAAAAAAGCGACATGACCCCAAGGGAAAATATCACAAAACATGCAACAAATATCGTGAATAACCTACTGGTTGCCAGAGAAAAGATCATTCTCCCCCCCATCAACCCACCCAAAATGCTGGTATTAATGAAGCAATTTGTGAGAGCGCTAAACAAGGATAGCGATTGCTTCAAAAACATTAGCAGATTCTTCGAAGAACTGAGTTCGGAAATATTAAAAGCTGGCTTATTTGATAGACCCCACATTCGGAAATTGATAAATGATCCAAATTTCGCGTTCCATGTCTGATACTGAATCTTTTGCCTCGCACAGCTTTGACATTGTTGTCAAGAACTTTTTGGGTAATCATTAAGTAATATATTATGCACAACTGGTACAAGACTTGCTTTTAAACTTTCAAAATGTTGGGTCCACCAATGTGATACACTCTTAAGTTATTACACTCTCTCCCTAGCCATTTATTCAAATTTCCAGAATTCTTGGCTATACATGTGAGGAACAAGGCAAATGGTTCCTTCAAGAAATAAAGGTGTTGGAAAATAGATTTCAGGGAAGACGCGATAGAAACATTATAGGGCCTTCAACATGATAGTCCTGACTTTCCGCATAAAAGGAAATCATATACGTAATGTTTTTCAAACAATTTATTGTGGTTCGTTTCGGGCTGTAAATATAGATATATTGTATTAATATTTCGTACTTAAAGTGTTTGATTTTGTATAAATAGCCGTATCTGGTTTTATTTAGTTCAAATTTTATGTAATATACGAATAGCCTGTACTCAAAAAGCGTTTCTTTCGATGTGAATTTCATTATCTCAAAAACTGGAGCCAATCAACCAAAATCAATGCCATATTTGGAATTCGTGAAACAAATTTACCCTAAAATGGCTTTAACTTGATTGGCAAAAAATGTGTGTTGACCAGTGTAATCAATCAATCAAACGGAAAACTACCGATCAGAGCAGCCGGTCGCTAGAATTTTCCTCTAGACAGCAGTTGAATGTGGCCAAGTTATCTAGCTTGTGTCGAAAATGCTGCCACCATCGGGACTCGAACCCTAAGGCCTCCCTATCAGAGGCACTGCAGTGATATCAATGGATGCCCTGAGCCACCTAAGCCGGCCAATAAGCCGGCAAGAAAAAGAAAAGTAGGTGCCTGCTAATGAAACTCAAGCGTGCGTTGTACGTTGGCACTGCTTGCGTAATTTGCTGCGGATCTCATTACGGATTTCATTCCTCAGAAACATACTTAAGAAGTAGCACAGCGGATGCCTGAACGGACTTGTTTCAGTCTGTGCCATTACCAAAATCCTCTTCCATATCCGATTGTTCGTGTTTGCATGATAAATATGTAGTAATTTAGGCACAACTACCGGCGTCATGTCCTTGTTATCCAAATATGCTTGTGAAATATTTGTGCCAATGTTTCTATTGACGTGTTCTTCTTTAAGACGTTTGATGATGTAACGCGGATTTCTAATTTAATATGTAGGAATAGGAAAAGACATCTCGATCTGTTATACTGACGGACGTTATTCATCATGCAATATCAATTCTGTATTGTAAATATATAAGCGCAGCAGTAAAGGGAATTAAGAATTGAAATTTAAAAGAAGCAATGAACATCAATTTTCAATGTTGAACTTTCAACACCTATAGAGGAGATTACCTCAAAAGAAGATATACATGAGGTTAATTATTCAAGGAATATTCTGCTCCCATTATTAACATTGCCAGCACATCTGCGTTTATTAAACAATAATGGCACAAATTTAATTTATAAAACGTTTATAATAAATACGTATTTACTAACCCAGTTTGTTTTATTTGATTGTTCCATTCTTATTACCTCGTATGCTTATACATATGCTTATACCTGTCGTACTAGCACAACTGGATTTATCGTTTAAATAATAGTAGAAACTAGTGGTGCTACAGAATGGCACAGACTTCCCCGTATTCGTTTTTCTAATTCCTTTGGTCTCGGCTAGGTATTCGGACTTGCCACATTCTCTTGCCAGCTGCCATCTATCGCCGCTCAAAGTAGATTTCTTTAACATTTTCTTAATTTTTCGGTTTCCTAATAGTAGAACAGAAATATTATTTCAAGAATATTAAAGAACAGTAAAACCTTCCCCTAAATGGCAATTTTCTTTGAAAATGTGGAGCCGTATTTAAGAAAATGGCGTTAAAGCTGCTACTGTAAATGCGAAATTTGAAGCTCTTTCTCACAAACAATTTTTGAGTTTTCCAAAAAATCATTAAAACTCTTTTGAAGAACATCAACACACAAATACAATATTGTTTACAAATTGCTGGAAATGCGCATGTTAACGGTGGGAGAGATCTTTCAAAAAAATTACAATTTTGTAATTTTTGATAAAACGAAAAAGACCCCAAATTGAACTTCACGTCATATTAAAGAGTGCAATTAGCACTTTCAGTTCGAAAATTTAGAAGAAAAAATTTGGAGCCATTTTTGAGAAAATGGCGTGTGAGCGTTTCTGAAAACGCGGAATTTTGAGCTATTTCTCAGAGAAAATGGTTGTTTTCGACAAACTTTTCTTGACGTTATTTACAGCACATGTACTCATTAATATGATAATGTGAAAAAATCGCCGCTATGTAAATATTAACAACGTGAGAGATACGTCAAAAAAATAACGTTTTTGTAATTTTTGAAAAAACAATAGAATGTTTTATGTCATCTCATAAAGTACATTAGACACTGACATTTTCGAAAGTTTAATGAATAAATTTGGAGCCGTTTTTGAGAAATCTGTTTTTTGTAATTTTTTTAAAATTACATATTGCACGCAATGTTGCGCGAAAAATACTAAAATTTTCAAAAAATGTACTGATCTTACTGAAAGAACTCACTATGGAGAACAAATTTTATTTAAAGAAAAAATCTCTACCTTTAATTTTGTAGTTGTTGGAAGAGGCCGAAAAAATTCAAATTTTTGCAAGTTTCGAAAATCCAGAGCTAACCGTGAAATTAGGACCTATTCCACCTTTATAAGTGTATTTTACTCTATTCTTACAAGAAATTTAAGGGAAAAATTTGGAGACGTTTGTGAGAAAATTTTCAAAATGTCCGGGGTCCTTCATGTAAAGTACCCCCAAATTTTACGGAAACGGTTTTCAAAATCTCAAAGCTTCGAGTCAAGCCAGATCGACAGGAGTTTCTTCAGTTTGAAAACAAATCCTACGTATGGCTTGGGCGCTAGTAGTGTTCACAGGCGGACGGACGGACGTTTTGCTTTCAATTGGTTTTTTCGGTATTAAGGACCCACAAAAGATGTATTCTGGCTACACCACGTGTTGGGGGATTTTTTTTCTTAATTTAGCAACTGGTTGTATCCGCTTTTTCGTTATCAGGGTCCGGCAATGAATTTTTTTTCTGCCGAAAATTCGCCGTTTTTTCGCGCAACATTACATAACTTTCCCTTTATTACATGTATTACTCCGTATATGCGTACGTATGTGGAAACGTAAAAATTCATTTATGAGGTAATAAATTTATAATAAATGAGTACTAAATATACTCTTTGTTTTTATTTGATTGTGCTCATTTTAAAATTTAGTTGTGCCAGTTTGACTGTCCAGAGAGCACATTCGATGGCAACAATAGACAAATTAATTTGGGGGTAATAAGTTGGAACAAAACATTGCAATTTTTATTTCATTACGATGTAGACGGTGTGCGTCACAACTACTACAGCACAATCATATAAAATAGCAGCCTGTGCCAGTGTAACGAACTTTGCCAACGGGTATTCTTCTACTACATGGATCTGGTCGCTACATTCTTCCATGGTTTGCATCTGCATCACCACAGCAGAACTAAATCACTAGGGCAGGGCTTTCCAACTGCCTGCCGGATCTTTTTGTGCCGTCCGCGACAGCTTTGAAAAATGTTATTATACCAACCAAATACAATACAACTGCACAATTCATCTTATTTTTATTTAATGGTATATTAATTTTATAGTTGTATGTACATTAATAGATACTAGTCGTGTAGATAGATACTAGTCTAGTGTATTCTTTGCTTCACTTCTTTGGCTTAGGCCCTTAGGGCCAAGTCGCGCCTTTTCCTTCACAACCGCTGATCTAAAGCATCTGAGCTGAAGCTATGTGACAATGAGAATTATTTATTCTTCTCGATCATCAGCGATTATCTGTCATTACTCAGCAGCGGATTTCTATGATTTTGCATATGTTTGTCCTTTGCTTCAGTGCATAGCTAAGAGAAAGTTCTTTACATTTGGTTAGAATATGATGATTTTTAGATCAATATGTTACTACATATTTATGGCAGGGGCGTGCGGTGACCTATTCCTATGGGTAAGCTCTGTAAATAGCAAGGGTGCGACGTGATGTGTTTGAGGAGACAAAACGAAAATCCATTTAGCTACTGCATATAAATATTTAATTATATCAAAAATGACATTATTATTATTATTATTATTATTATTATTATTATTATTATTATTATTATTATTGCTTATTCTGGAAGAATGCGAGTCCCCAGCATATGCGCACACAATTTTCTATGAACTACCGGGCACCAACAGTTGATGGTATTTGAATGATCCACATGTCGAAAAGATGTTCCTCTAATCTGTCGGGACGTGTTGAACAGCTCCGTCAAGCTGGAACAGCCATGTCAGCTCACCGGAATGAAACATGTCTAATAATTTATTGCTAATTAATTGCCAATTAATTGCCACATTTTCGAATTAATTGCCACGTATCTACAGGGCGAAAAAAGGGTGTGAGCTGGCTTGACGCGACGCCAGCACACACATCAGTGAAATTCGGGTCGCAGGTCCACGGAATCACTCAGATAATTTATTGCTAATTAATTGCCAATTAATTGCCACATTTTCGAATTAATTGTCACGTATCTTCAGTGCGAAAACGGGTGTGAGCTGGCTTGACGCGACGCCAGCACACACATAAGTGAAATTCGGGTCGCAGGTCCACGGAATCACTCAGATAATTTATTGCTAATTAATTGCCAATTAATTGCCACATTTTCGAATTAATTGCCACGTATCTTCAGGGCGAAAACGGGTGTGAGCTGGCTTGACGCGACGCCAGCACACACATCAGTGAAATTCGGGTCGCAGGTCCACGGAAACACTCAGATAATTTATTGCTAATTAATTGCCAATTAATTGCCACATTTTCGAATTAATTGCCACGTATCTTCAGAGCGAAAAAAGGGTGTGAGCTGGCTTGACGCGACGCCAGCACACACATAAGTGAAATTCGGGTCGCAGGTCCACGGAATCACTCAGATAATTTTTGCTAATTAATTGCCAATTAATTGCCACAATTTCGAATTAATTGTCACGTATCTTCAGTGCGAAAACGGGTGTGAGCTGGCTTGACGAGAATGTTTCAGTTTTAACAATTTTTTTCTCATAAACAACAACGGCAATTAATTCGTGTTTGTGGTAAACAATTAGTATATTATGTGTGTTAATCATGTTCTGGGTTTAGTTCGATTGTGCTCGTTAGTTCTCTCTACAAACGTATTTGAATATCTGGCATGGTTGAGTATGTTTCAGTTTTTAACAATTATTTTTCCATAAACGACAATGGCAATTAATTCGTGTTTGTGGTAAACAATTAGTATATTATGTGTGTTAATTATGTTCTGGGTTTAGTTCGATTGTGCTCGTTAGTTCTCTCTACAAACGTATTTGAATATCTGGCATGGTTGAGTATGTTTCAGTTTTTAACAATTATTTTTCCATAAACGACAATGGCAATTAATTCGTGTTTGTGGTAAACAATTAGTATATAATGTGTATTAATTATGTACTTGGTTTGGTTCGAGTGTGCTCGTTGGTTCTCCCTACAAACGTATTTGAGTATCTGGCATGGTTGAATAGGTTCCAGTTGTTAACAATTATTTTTCCATAAACGACAATGGCAATTAATTCGTGTTTACGGTAAATAATTAGTATATTATGTGTGTTAATTGTGTTCTTGGGTTGGTTCGTGTGTGCTCGTTGGTTCTCTCTACAAACGTATTTGAATTTCCGGCATGGTTGAATATGTTTCAGTTTTTAACAATTATTTTTCCTTAAACGGCAACGGCAATTAATTCGTGTTTGTGGTAAACAATTAGTATATAATGTGTATTAATCATGTTCTTGGTTTGGTTCGAGTGTGCTCGTTGGTTCTCTCTACAAACGAATTTGAATATCTGGCATGGTTGAATATGTTTCAGTTTTTAACAATTATTTTTCCATAAACGACAATGGCAATTAATTCGTGTTTGTGGTAAACAATTAGTATATAATGTGTGTTTATTATGTTCTTGGTTTGGTTCGAGTGTGCTCGTTGGTTCTCTCTACAAACGTATTTGAAACCAAGAACATAATAAACACACATTATATACTAATTGTTTACCACAAACACGAATTAATTGCCATTGTCGTTTATGGAAAAATAATTGTTAAAAACGGAAACATATTCAACCATGCCAGATATTCAAATACGTTTGTAGAAAGAACCGACGAGCACACTCGAACCAAACCAAGAACATGATTAATACACATTATATACTAATTGTTTACCACAAACACGAATTAATTGCCGTTGCCGTTTACGGGAAAATAATTGTTAAAAACTGAAACATATTCAACCATGCCGGAAATTCAAATACGTTTGTAGAGAGAACCAACAATCACACTCGAACCAAACCGAGAACACAATTAACACACATAATATACTAATTGTTTACCGCAAACACGAATTAATTGCCGTTGCCATTTATAGAAAAATAACTGTTAAAAACTGAAACATTATTCAACCATGCGAGAAATTCAAATACGTTTGTAGAGAGAACCAACGAGCACACTCGAACCAAACCAAGAATATAATAAATACACATTATATACTAATTGTTTACCACAAACACGAATTAATTGCCGTTGCCGTTTACGGAAAAATAATTGTTAAAAACTGAAACATATTCAACCATGCCGGAAATTCAAATACGTTTGTAGAGAGAACCAACGAGCACACACGAACCAACCCAAGAACACAATTAACACACATAATATACTAATTATTTACCGTAAACACGAATTAATTGCCATTGTCGTTTATGGAAAAATAATTGTTAACAACTGGAACCTATTCAACCATGCCAGATACTCAAATACGTTTGTAGGGAGAACCAACGAGCACACTCGAACCAAACCAAGTACATAATTAATACACATTATATACTAATTGTTTACCACAAACACGAATTAATTGCCGTTGCCGTTTACGGAAAAATAATTGTTAAAAACTGAAACATATTCAACCATGCCAGAAATTCAAATACGTTTGTAGAGAGAACCAACGAGCACACTCGAACCAAACCGAGAACACAATTAACACACATAATATACTAATTGTTTACCGCAAACACGAATTAATTGCCGTTGCCATTTATAGAAATATAATTGTTAAAAACTGAAACATTATTCAACCATGCCAGATATTCAAATAAGTTTTTAGAAAGAACCAACGAACACACTCGAACCAAACCAAGAGCATAATTAATACACATTATATACTAATTGTTTACCACAAACACGAATTAATTGCCATTGTCGTTTATGGAAAAATAATTGTTAACAACTGGAACATATTCAACCATGCCAGATACTCAAATACGTTTGTAGAGAGAAACAACGAGCACACTCGAACCAAACCAAGTACATAATTAATACACTCTATATACTAATTGTTTACCACAAACACGAATTAATTGCCATTGTCGTTTATGGAAAAATAATTGTTAAAAACTGAAACATACTCAACCATGCCAGATATTCAAATACGTTTGTAGAGAGAACTAACGAGCACAATCGAACTAAATCCAGAACATAATAAACACACATTATATACTAATTGTTTACCACAAACACGAATTAATTGCCATTGTCGTTTATGGAAAAATAATTGTTAACAACTGGAACATATTCAACCATGCCAGATACTCAAATACGTTTGTAGAGAGAACCAACGAGCACACTCGAACCAAACCAAGTACATAATTAATACACATTATATACTAATTCTTTACCACAAACACGAATTAATTGCCATTGTCGTTTATGGAAAAATAATTGTTAAAAACTGAAACATACTCAACCATGCCAGATATTCAAATACGTTTGTAGAGAGAAGTAACGAGCACAAACGAACTAAAGCAAGAACATAATTAATACACATTATATACTAATTTTTTATAATAAACACAAATTAATTGCCGTTGTTGTTTATGAGAAAAAAATTGTTAAAACTGAAACATTCTCGTCAAGCCAGCTCACACCCGTTTTCGCACTGAAGATACGTGACAATTAATTCGAAATTGTGGCAATTAATTTGCAATTAATTAGCAATAAATTATCTGAGTTTCCGTGGACCTGCGACCCGAATTTCACTTATGTGTGTGCTGGCGTCGCGTCAAGCCAGCTCACACCCGTTTTCGCCCTGAAGATACGTGGCAATTAATTCGAAAATGTGGCAATTAATTGGCAATTAATTAGCAATAAATTATCTGAGTGATTCCGTGGACCTGCGACCCGAATTTCACTGATGTGTGTGCTGGCGTCGCGTCAAGCCAGCTCACACCCGTTTTCGCCCTGAAGATACGTGGCAATTAATTCGAAAATGTGGCAATTAATTGGCAATTAATTAGCAATAAATTATCTGAGTGATTCCGTGGACCTGCGACCCGAATTTCACTGATGTGTGTGCTGGCGTCGCGTCAAGCCAGCTCACACCCTTTTTTCGCCCTGTAGATACGTGGCAATTAATTCGAAAATGTGGCAATTAATTGGCAATTAATTAGCAATAAATTATTAGACATGTTTCATTCCGGTGAGCTGACATGGCTGTTCCAGCTTGACGGAGCTGTGTTGAACGCTGAATTGAAACACTATCCTTTGTGCTGATACGGTAAAGCTCACTCGTCGGAACCGAGTGGAGGAAGCGGCCTCCGCAACGGTTGTGCCCTCCGTCCCATGACATTGTGTCTAATGTGTGAAAGAACTTTTAGGAGATTATATGGCGCAGAATAGCTAGGGGGACTCTGAAATTATTCATTATACTGTTTTCACATATTTCCACTTTGAAATTATCCGATAGTAATATGTTTTAAATCTTGTCTAATATTTTGTATTAATTTTTTTTTAACATTTTACTTTGTAAAAATTCAAAGAAGCTTGAAACATTTGGAGACAAGTGTCCCCTCTTCCCCCTTAAGCCTATGCTGTCAAGGGACAAAACGAAAAGTATCACAGATGAAGCAACCGAGAACAAAGATGGTACTATATTAAGATTTCCTGCGTAACACTCGCAATTGAGCCGCAATAAAATGGCAACTGAAGACGTACATACGCTGTCATAACATTTGAAGTAAAGCAAAAAGAACAACAAATATTTGTTATTACATCATATCTACTGGATAAATAATATTGAAAGTAAACAAGTAATCTTGCCTAATTTACTTGAAAATAAACTCCATTCTCCTCTCTTGTGTGGCAAATTCTGCTGCTCCATCATATGCCTGAGCAACCAATTTGTCGCCGAATTTTTACTATTTCTTCCACGTGATTAAATAATCCATTTCAAGATCTATCTGCGCTTACGTCCACAAGCGATCTAAATTCTCCTGAATTTCTAGTTTTTCCGGAACATATCTAAGAGAAGTAGCTAATTGTGATTTGGTACTTACGTCGGATGTTTCATCTAAAATAATCGCAACGTGCTGGGTTGTTCAAATTGTTGTTCGCAACGTTGTTCAAATTGTTATAGCCTTCTTTGTTGCATATATTATGATCATGGGAAAACAGTAAACATGGCCAGCAAAATAATTTATTAAGTTTTCTACTACCTGTTTACCAATTAGGGAGATCATACTTTTTAGTATTAAAATAGCGAAAATATTCCCATCCCTTTTCTTTGTACAAACATCTGAAGTCAGGAATTTCCGGAACAGACCTCCCTACTCGAATAACCCCACTTTTCTCCACAAAAGTACAACTGAATGGATTTTTTAAAATATCCTCAATTATACATGTATTTTCTGCCGTAGCTCAGTGCCTTACCGCTACGAAGCACAAAAGGCAGCACACGGGAAGAACGCACACAGAAATAATACGCACAGATGAAAAAAAATCACGAGTTTGTATTATCACTTAAAGCACCAGACTCACTAGGCGGCGCTTACCACTGTATAATATGCGAACACGTCTGCAAGCTTATTTCAGGGCCACCCTGGGTGGTGCTGTAGGCGGCGGGCCTGGGTGGCTGCGCTTACCAGAGGGCTACATACAACCAAATGGAGCTTCCTAAAAGTCAAGAGCGCATGCGCGAATTCCCTAATGCATTTAGATGGAGAACATCGCAATGCTCACTTCGGGCCGGGTGGCGGCGCTTACTACCTCCGTCTCTTTCACCCGCTTTCCGTCTCCGTCTGCATCAGCGTTGTATGCCCGATATAGGGCCACGCTCTGGCCGGGCGCCTTGGCAAGGCAGTGTACCCTTCCTTGACAGAAATTTAAACTCCTACTTGAGTTCTCATCATGGTGAAAGTCGCGATTTCACACTATAATAATTACATTTAACGCATTTGTTTTTTCAGGGTAAGCGCAGCTTACCTAGCTTACCTGGAATGCACGCCACTGATTTATGGCTATTTGGCCGATTTTTCCTGTTGGTGCATATTTATGTAATTATAGGCTCATATTTTGCATATTTCGTTATAATAGAAATTTATCTTTGAAGCGTTTCATCGTTTCATAGAATCTATATGTTTATGAGCGTTCATTGATTTGAAACAGCTTGTCACAGTTAGCGGTTTTTTAAAATTTTTATTCTAGAGATGACATACTTGTGGAAATGTAAGATATTTCTTTATAGTGTATTTTTAAAACCCGTCAGAAGACATACAACAAGACATTCAATGTACTTCACTAAGGTGAATTTATCTATCGAATTTCTCTCTTCAGTTATTTCTCTCGCGAAGAAGGATAGATTATCTTGTTTGCAAGAAAATATATCTTTTCATTCCGAGCATGCTTCTTCGCAGATTTATAAAGAGGGAATTAAATTTTAAATTTACTTGCATGTTAAAGTGCATATTTCAGAATTTTTGGTCATAAATGCATATTTTTAAAAGCATATTTCACGATTTTTAGGGCATAAAATGCGCTCCCCAGTCAATAACCTTATTTTTTTTTATTTATGGTCGCATCAACATCTAGGTCATTAGCGACCACAATTGGGTTTTCACGTTATGATAACTGTGAAGATGACATGATACGGTGGTGATAGGAGGTGAAAGGCCGAACACAATACAACCATGCCCAAGGCGGGACTCAAACCCGCGATTCTTCGGTCCGAGATCGTTACGACACCACTGTCTTAGCGATCTCGGCTACGGGGGATCGGTTACTGCCCTTATTTCTTTCCTTGCCTCTGTTTATTCTTTGCTTCATTCTCTTCCTCCCCCGTCACGACTACTGGTACATTCTTCCGCCTTTCCCTGCACAAGCGCAGAACGAAACCATGTGGAGGGAAGCGGGTATTATCTATTCCCGTCTTCCATGAGCTCTTGTTTGTTCGCTGCGCTGCCAATGCCCCGCCTTATCGGGCCGGCGCAGCCTTGGGCGCAGCCTTCGACTTCCTTTTCTGCGCGGCGCAGGCGACATCCTCGTCCCCGTCCCCGTCCCCGTCCTCGGCCGCGCGGCGCAGACGCGCAGCGGCCGCCCACGCGACACCGCAGCTCGCAGGCCGCTCCCTGGGAATCGCCGCACTTTGAGTACAGCGCGATTTTTCTAACTCTGCCCCTCAAACTTTGAACACGGTTCAGTTTGTTGGGATCCTTATCGTATAGTACAAGTAAATACTTTAAGTAAAATTGAAAAAAAAAATTACGGAAAAATTTGTATTGCGATGGAAAATAAATTCATATAGCCCCATGTGGGAATCCTTGCAGAAACGTTGGGAAAGAACTATAGGCTCTGTGCTTTCTTCAGAGCTTACAAAGGCGAACCAGCTTGGAAGGATATTCAGAAGTGACTCCCAAAGTCATCATACACTAGTCGTCAGGACCACAATTGCAAAATTATGAGAAGGCAAAAAACAGATATTGAAAAATGTTCTTTCTTTAACCGGACAATAAAAAACTGGAACGAATTACCTGCAGTACTGCTGGAGACTTTACCTCAGAGTGTGGGAAAATTCAAATATAAATTAAAAAAGTAGTTAAAAATTGTGATAATTGTGCATTTGTGAGACTAGAACATTCTAATTTTTTATTCATTAGTATTAGTCATAATATGTATAAAAATGTGTTTATACAGATGTACGACAATACTTAATGTATGTATTACTCGATGTACTTACGGAGAAGGGGATTACTCGATGTACTTACGGCCACCGGGATCTTTCCCAAAGCAGTTAACATATAATTATATTATTGGACTACATTAAGCCCCTATGGTGACGATGGAATATCACATTGCATTTCACATCTTTCTCTGTAGTGCCGCTAGAAGACACTTGAACGCAAGCACTGCTTGATACGGTCGCGATCATACGATATCTAGCGGCACGACTGAGAAAGACGTGAAATACCATGACATATTCCATCGTGAAGACGGGCCTTGAGAGGCAAAGTTAGAAACATCGCAATATAAGGATGTCACTTGCCGATGTCGATGTTTTCACAACATGGGAAAACACATGTGTGTCTCAGGGTACCAACTGATGACATTGCCTCGCCTTTGACCGGATCGTCTTGGATTGGAGACCGGACGGATGGCAGGAGTTTCGTAGCTGTGTCGAGTTCAATCGCTGTCTAGAGAATAATCCTAGCGGCCGGCTGTTCTGATCGGTAGTTTTCCGTGGTTTCTCCGATCAACACCAGGCAAATACTGGAGCACTCTACTGGAATACTCTAGCAAATGGGCCATGGAATGCGCACGATCTTTCTTTCCTCTTACTTGTCCTGTCCCCACCCCTTACTATACACACTTACGCTAATATGCACTACATTACCAGAGATGCTGGGAGACCGATCAGGAGCTTAGAGTTTGGCCCGCTGGTTGGAGATACGTGGTTGGGAAAATCCTGCTTGCCGGGTCGGGGGTCGGGGCCGGATCTCACCACCTAGAAGGATCTCACCATTAACCTCATATTTACTATGCCTTTCTTCGTGTTTTGCATAAGGAGGTCAATGTATGCGCATAGTAGTAGGCTTCCCTCTTTCTTTCCGTATCCTTCTTCGAAGAATATAGAACTGACCCCCTTGAGATGATTTTGGCCACTCAATCGTAGTTCTGTCAATTGTTCTCATATTTTTTAAATTATGTTTAACCCCAATAATAAATTATTAAAAATACTGTCTAATCTAATTTTGTCGTGCACAAATTTAATGCTATAGGTTATTCAACCACCTTGAAAACATGGATGTTGAAGAAACCGATGGATTCGGTCGATGTATTATTAACATGGATGTTTGATAATATTACTATAATGTTTAATTATTGACGTCTCTTTACTAATTTTGAGAGCAAACTAAACGTTCTAAACTGGCCAAATTCACAAACATGTACATTTATTTAAAAAATAAGTAACACTTTTAAAATACTTAATCTCTAATTTAACTATATCACATAGAATTGCTTTAAGTACAAAGTATACAAATACAAAGATTGTAATGTTTCTATCTAATTGTCTTACCTACTTAAGATAAACATACAATTCCGAAGTTGTAATCCTTCGTAATATTGATTCTGTACCAGCTAGTACACATGAAGACATTTTGCCTGAGATATTCGATTTTGGGAACACTCATGTGGATGTGATGCTATCAATATGTGGAAATTGTTTTTGAACAAATTTACTAAAATTTTACAAAAAAAAACTTTTGGGAGAAAGGGAACCCCCACCCTCTGAATCTCTCGAACAACGATCACTGAGTACATTCGTTAGTTTGCTCCACAAGTTTTGTCTTTTAATAAATTATGTCACCTTCATCGAGTATTACTTTTAAGCTTCCACAAGTTAATGTACCCCCTCTCAATGCTTGACTAACATTTTAAAATCCACAGCCTCACTCACAGTGAAGAACTACAGGATGCATGGAACGTACGAAGAAGGTCGGAAACCACATTTTCAGGAATTTGGGTTACAGGCACAATGGTCACTCAAAAACCGCGTTAGCTTGAATGGGCGAGGGGATTCTCTCCAAATGACAAACTCGTTATCAACTCCACGGCTCCGAAGCCATGACGACTCTTGCTTGAGATATTACTAACAAATTCAAATTAATTTGGCTATTGTGGAGGGTCAAGTGTTGATCACGTACCATACAATTGATATGTCTGAAACGAAAAACCAAGTTTCTATTGCAATAACACACCAAAATATATTTCTTGATAAAAAATACCTTTCTCGTTTTCACGCATTCAAATATTATTATCTCTAATTAAAATCTTGTTGATTATTTTTGAACTAACGTAATATCTCCAAAATAAACGCTTCTCGATCAGTTATGGAGAAATTACCATAAAAAGGGATCGCTTTGAGAGCTGCGGCTTGACCTCTACTGACAATATAACTGCAGGTTATGTCCATGCACTTATATTGTCAGTGCGTTCGTTTACAGTTAGCTCATTTGTAAATGGCTTCATCACTATCTCTTGCAATGTCATCGCCCTACATGAAGTTCATTTGGTTTCCGACGTATCAAAGTATTTCCTTTTTATAGTAACTTCTCTTTATACATTTATATAAATCAATTATAATTATTATAATTAATTTGCATTTGCTATAAAATTAAAAATACATTATTTTTTGTATGCTCTTACATAAATTCTTTCTGAACGGATCCTACCGTTTGTCATTTTGAAGATGTACTGGTGGGTTCTGCGCCGCTTCGTTCACGAGATAACCTTGCACCACTCCTCACACGCCATCTTTCCAATTCTCAGTTATTCAACTTCAATTACAGACCAAATGAAAACTTCCTAAATTTCATAAATAATTTCTAATTCAAACTACCTATCTGAATAGTGTTCATGACTTTTACCAAGTAATGACTCAAACTGTTAATCTTAGAACATAAATATTTTCCCCTTCACATACATTAGTAAATACACTCATTTACAGTTCTAACACTATTCTTATTTTCCTCCGGCTATAATTGTTGCAATATTTGTTTAGTTTTTCATATTTCTCATTGATAAAATACCAATGTATTTTATCAATTATACTTTGCTATACTTTCGTATTGTTGTCAGAAATCAGATGCTAAGATATTCGTAGAGAAAATAATGTCATTCAAGCAGCCTTCACCCGCCAGGTTTTTAGATGCTTAAATGAATCAGAATACATAATCAATTATTCTGAAAATTTGTTGCGCAAGGCGAGTAATCAGTAGAATTAGTCTGTAGGTATTTATACTTTATTGAGATATACGCATTAAAGTTTACAAGTAGTAGTTTTTCCCCCCTTTAAGTGGTTGAAAAATGATATTTTTTCATTGTCCCCGATGTATTAAAAATATACTTGGAATATTTAACACGTTTGATACTTCTCACTAATAAAACACAAAACGTAATAATCGATTTCATATTCCAGCCGGCGAATTTACGTTAAAAGAACAATTCTACATTAGTAAAGAAAATATTATACTTATGGGTGCGAAGAAACATCCACAAAAATTTGTAATACTTATGTTCCTGATAAATTGAAATGTTTTTTTAATGAAATTTCAAATACAATATCTATATTAATGGAATTTCAAGTTATCTGAATGGAAACATAAATCCAAAGATGAAGCTTGCATATCGATTTGGATTCTTCTCACTTCAGTTTTCTTAATAAGAAAATCTATTCAATTCACATACTACTTTACCACTGAAGAAGACACAATGAGCTATTTAATTGCATAGTCTCTGTATTCCATGAAAATATATTAATATCGGAGATGGCATGTCATACAAAGAAGATGTTCTTTTTCCGTTCAGCAGGTATGAGTAAAATAATGGTAATGAAATGTTTAATGTATTCAAATGAATACGACTTGTGAACGACGACTGGGTTAAAGCGAGTTTGTTTTCGCGTGTCGCATTTTTATGATGTCGTTTTACGACCACGGCCTTCGGTAGACATGTAGGGACGACACAAAGATGGTATCTCGCATAGGTGTGAAAGTGTGGACCGATAGAAATGTATAATTCAGTCTTCGAAGTTGTTTCAAATTACCAAAGTTTGGAAATTGTTCACATATATTTTTTTTTAAAAACTCTATAAGCATAAAACTAAAAGGGAAAAAACAAGTTGCAAAGGCAGCGAACAGCAGTATATGATGAGCATGTCTGGACGATAGAGTTTGGTCGTTTTCGAGAACTCGTTTGGTCAACGAGTAATATACAGAAATAGAATTTGGCAAGAAATTGATTACAATTCGAAAATAGGATCTAACATTAATGTTCCAAAGAAACATTTTTACGACTCCAACTTCCATTTTCAGTACAATGTCGTGTTAGAACTATCTGCAACATAAATATTTTAAGCACAAATGGCCCTGTTTCAAAGATACAAAGAGATATTTTATACGATCACCTCGAAAATAATATCTTCACTTACCATTTAAAATTTATTACGAACGTTACTTGTACATTCATCCCTAGTGGTTTAGCTCAGTGCTCAGCGTGCTCCCCTTCCGTCCCCGTCGCCCGCGTCACTCCCATCGCCCCCATCGCGTCGCCCGCGTCGCCCCCAGCTTGTATTGTACCACAGCTACTGGGTTGATGACCCCCATCTCGATCAGTTTTTCGTCCAGTTTCCCTGATTCTTTCAGCAAATGCTGAGATGGTCGCTTGTTTTGCTTCTGGACCCAAATGTAACTTCATTATTTGTGCACGTCTAAATTTGAGAGGGAAATATAGTTATTCAAATTACCGTTTTCCATACTGTCGCGCCAAAATGTATTATTCTTTAATGAAGAACGATGAGGGTTAATGAAACAAATTTATAGCTAATTTACCTTTGAAAATATATTTTATTATACAGGAGCGAATATTTTATCAACAAAACTTGAAAAAAAAACGTTATTTTTTCTGTTTTCAAAATTCGACTAGAATATGGTTTAGGATATTACAGATGAATTATTATATCACAGAACTATTAAAACGTACACAGAATTCACTTCTCCCCATAGCTCGTCACACACAGTTTTTAATTGTTTTTTCCGTAAATAAAAATAAATAAGTAAATAAATAAATAAATAGACGCCCCGTGCCAAGGAGGTCTAAAGGCGAGCGGCCCTCGCGGGTCCATTTGGCCATAGGAAGGACCTCGGCGGAGGCGCCCCACACATGGGCTCTTGGGCCAACGGCGGCCAAGACAGTCGCGGGCGGCTGCGATCATTTGATGGTGCAGGAGAAAGAAAAGGAAGATCTGGCATAACAAAGATTTTGAAGAAGAGAGAAAACAACAATTTGGCAGGACATTCTAAAACGGAGAATAGTTCAAAAATATCCAAATCACTCCATTTTAATTGTAGTTTTGTGATGTGGGTTGCAAATTAGGCCGTGTATTTCTTCCTAAGCAACAAAACTCAACCAGTACTAAAACTGGCATAACTCCATTTACGAGAACATCCTTGAATGCAAATAATTTCGATGATTAAAATGGCGAAGTATTCATGGATGGAGCTTACCATCATGATGTTGGATGTAATAGACTTATAGATCATGCTCGTGGTTGTGATGAGGATGATCCGGAAAATTAGTGATGTGGCATTAGAAAAGACATGAATCGTGTAAATGAAGGTCATGAGGATGATGAAGGTGATGATGATGTAGTCGTAGTGGTGGTGGTAGTAGTAGCAATAATAACCGTAGTAGTGGTAGTAGTAGTGGTAGTAGTAGTAGTAGTAGTAGTAGTAGTAGTAGTAGTAGTAGTAGTAATAGTAGCAGTAGTAATACCAGCAACAGCAACAATAGAAGTACTGGTAGTAGTAATAGTAGCAATAGAAGAAGTAGTAGAAGTAGAAGTACTGGTAGTAGTAATAGTAGCAATAGTAGTAGTAGCAGCAGTAATAGTACTAGTAGTAGTGCTAGAAGTACTAGTATTAATAGAAGTGTTCGTAGTACTAGTATTAGTAGTAGTAATAGTGTTAGTAGTATTAGTACTAGTAGCAGTAGTACTATTTGTTGGGACAATGGTGCAGATGTCTTGGCTAACAGTAAAAGAAAAGTCAATCAGGAGCACTAATAGCGTCACTCACTGGTCGTCGGTTATGGTGTTAGATCGAGGATCCTAGATGCTGCTTCTTGTGTACAGACAAACTAAACTGACACGGCGGCTACCTACGCACAAAACAACAGGAAGGAAGTGTCTGTGTAAACTTGCAATGGTTACGAGTGGTGAAGTTGTGTTGGTCTGGAAGGGAGCGGCTTTAAACATACATTTAGAATAGGAACGAGGCGCCACCAATTTTTCATTGATATCCAATAAATTAAGGGAGGATAGCGGTTGTGATGCTGGTGAGTGGAGGGCGACAGTGATGATTAGACCTTGGATTTTAGGAGAAATGCCTATTGAGTTCCTGTAGGAGATAGTGGAAAATAAATGAAGTTTACGAATTAAAAAAAACTATATCCTCTGAAAACATCTAATAGTACCTAAATGTTGATGCCTATTTTAATATTTTTTGCCAAAGAATAATAATTTTAAGAATTATTATATTTAATTAGTAATTTTTTAAATTTCCAATACTGAAACGCGAATATTTCCTGATCGAATAGGCAATCCACTGCACTCCAAAATCTCTCATCCAACAATCGAACCTAAGGAACTCTTCAAGTCAATAATATCCCTGGCGAAAATCCGTGTTGTGAGGGTCTGTATAGCAGCTGTGTTGTACGTGTTTTTCATTTCGTGCCTTGTTCCTGTAGTGTAGCATACTGTGTGCCTACTGTGCACCGTCCCTGCTCTGCAGTAGTCCATATCTCTTGTACGCTTAGTTTGAAACCGTTTGTATAAGGTGTGCCAGAGGTGTGCACAAACCGTATAAAGCGTACCGTTTGTATACAAAATAAGGTGTGCACAAAGTTGGTTAGTATTGGTTATTGGTTTGGTTAAGTGAGTTCGCGCCCTTTTAGAAGATTGCAGTTTAGTTATATATTAATCAGTGGTCAGTGTGCGGATTTCGTGAAGTAAGCGGCAATTTTCTGTGGAAATCGCATAATTTCATTTCTAATTTCTTTGTGGATGTGTGTCCCATCGAATGTCTGCTCTTGAAATTACCAAACACCAGTATGTTTACTTGTGGCAAACAAAATCTCTTCGTATCGTCATCGATGGCCCGTAAAGATTTAACGCATGAAATAATCCTAACACAATCATGTTTAATGGTAAGCAAATACGTTTCTTTAATTGTGACTAAATTTAATAGACACATAATAATAGTATATTTATTGTTTCAGAAATAACCCCTAAAAACATTAGGGTTACCTTCACCAACGTGTCGAGTGGTCATAATCTGATTATTGATGAGGTAGAAAAGAAAACTAAATACAATGTATGATCTAGGATATTCAAATGCTGGCTGTTTATAAATTGACCACACTATGAAGATTAAGTTCCACCAGTTCATAGGCAGTGATTTGGTCAATTTCGAAAATTGCGTGTGTATTTCAATGAAACAACAACACATATATTGACACAGAGAAAATATGGTTTCATTCGTGTGATAGGTTGTTTTTTTAACTTATAGCAGATAAAATAATTTTGTTAGAAAGTGAAATAACTTGTTTGATTTTCAAGTGGTATAGCAAAGTGTGCAAATTAGTGCTATAAAGTATAATATATTGTGTTGCTCCATAGCATTTATTTTTTTTAACTAATGATTTTCTTAAACTTAAATAAATTAAACTTAAGAATAATTTTCCTTGACTCTTTCAAGAAACCAAGATATATTTGAGTTATTATGACTAGTAAGCCTACATGTTAATTGAATTGTGCTACATGCAATACGTTACGACAGGTTTCCAATTGGATGTTTTTGATATTTTTTAACTGAAGCATTTTACTTCACATTAGCTAATTTTTCAAGTTTTCATAATGAATGCCCAAAAATACTACACTATTAGTTAACATTCTTGCAATATGCAAATAAAATGTGCTATCATATGCTAATTTTTACACCAATTTGGTTAATGTTGTCTATTGTGTATAATTGAATGAATATAATTTCTTTCGATAGTTTTCAATATCTTATGTCTGAAGACAATCAGTAGTACTGCTTTATATGCAATCAGTATTTGATGTAATTCCAATTATAGAAATATCTTGTTTTTATTGGAAGCCCAATAAAAATAAGATATTTCTAACTATTTTCTAAAAACAAGATTTTCTTCAGGTACATACATGTATGTACCTGAAGTAGTGAACAATTAGTTTGTGAAATGTGCTTCCAATAAAAACAAATATATTTCAATCATTGGAATTACATCAAATACAATTTACTGATTGCGTATTAAACAGTACTTTCTTTTTAACCTATTAAGCAGTAATTTCTCTTTATAGTTTTCAATATCTTATGTTTTAATACAATCAGAAGTACTGTTTAACATGCAATCAGTAAATTGTATTTGATGTAATACATGTATGTACCTGAAGTTTCAAACAATTAGTTTGTGAAACATTGTGCTTCCAATAAAAACAAGATATTTCTATAATTGCAATTACATCAAATACAATTCACTGATTGCGTACTAAACAGGACTACTGATTGTATTAAAACATAAGATTCTGAAAACTATAAAAATAAATTATCTTCAGGCATAAGTTCTGTAAATACTGCAAAATCATTTTAAAAATAACAGTTATATTTTTTAATGATAAAACTACCAGCAACACATGCAAATACAAAATACAATTATGGAGAGAGACTCATCTTAAGATGTTTTCAAAAAAATTTTGTGATTTATTTATTTAAAGTAGTAAGTGGAATAGGAAGTGGTAAGAAGATTACCCTCTTGATTTGAATTTATTATTTTATTAATTTTGATAAATAACGTTTGGGAAATTAACCTGGCATATATTCTTGGTTTTTGTCTAAAATTGATAGATTTTCAAAATCAAATTTAAGTGAATGCTGAATTCTGTGCTTTGAAATTGTTTTTAATGAATTTCTCTAAGTTATTTTTATGCCTCATGTATTCTTTGTTTTATTCTTCGTTTTGTTGGCCAATACATGATTTGTTGGCAACGGATATAGTTTCCTTTTTCCACTTCAGAAGCTGGAATTACATCTTTAACATTTCTAATAAGATTGATTGTTTGTTAATATATGTCTAGATATTATATTTGTATTTTTTATTATTTTGTTAGTAATTTTAGGTACATATGGCAAAACTATAGTTTTGTTAACAGCTAAGGTTTTGGAATAGGGTTGATCAGGTATGATATTAAACATTCCACATAGCATTGCTCTCTTCTTCTTTATGTGCTTTTTATATACTCAACAGGATTTTTTAAAAATAAATATATCATGTACTATTTTTATATGACATTCCTGGTGTATGGGATGGGATCATTTTATTGCTCTATCTACGAGGCCATAAACAATGCCTCTCTTAGCTGTATGGGATGTTTAGGTAAATAATTAAGGATACGATTAGCAGCATTACCTTTTCTGTACCAATTTGTTGATATTTTTCCGTTGTCATGTTTGATATAGATATCTAGGAAGTTTATAGATTGATTATTTTTTTTCTAAAGTGAACTGGATTCATCACAAGAATTAACATATTGAGCAAATTTAATGTCATTTTCATCAACTATAATTAATAGGTCATCCACATATCTTTTGTACAAAACCATTTAACAGGCCAGGTAGGATTGATTCTTCAAGTCTACGCTTAACAATTTCTGGAAACACTGTACTAAGTTAACCACCAATTGGAGTTCCAGTCAATCATTGATAAATTACCTCATTAAATGAAAATTCTATGTTCATTAGAATATTTCTTACCACAAGAATTATTTCATGAATTGCAACTCAAGGTTTAAGTTGATTATGATGTTAAATGTTCCAAAATTCTCTTTATTTTTTTCCTGTATTCTCAGGTAAAAAGAATATAATATCACCAGAGTGAGTATATTATTCATCTCATCCTATTCCCAACTACCTTTAAAACAAGCAAATTTTAAGAGAACTATTACTGAGATTAAGGCCAGATACTGTAATTCATTCATCCGTGTGTTATAGGTAAACTTTTCCTAGCCCAAGAGCAGCAGACGAGGTTGTGAATAGCGATAAGAGTTAATAAAGGAAGTTTTTGTTTAAATTTAATTTGGTTTTGTTTGATTCTTTCAATGCACCCGACCTGCGAGAAGCAATGTTTGATAGGAGGGCTGTAGTTAATTCAAGGTAATACGTTTACGAGCAAAACATTCTTCTGTTCCCAGCTACCACCAGTAATACAATCAATTTGTAAGAATGAGGTTACGAGATATTAAAATTCATTCATAGAAATGTGTTTATTTCTATTGTGTGACTGCTATTTTCGTAAGTATCAAACGTGTTCTGAAACATCTTCCATGATATATCACATTTGAATGTACTTGATGCAACATCAAACTAGTGAGTCCTTTACGCGGACAGTTTCAGTAGTGAATCTTTTGCACAATTCTGTTTGGATATATTTTTTTTGTGGAACCTTCAGTATAAAATGTATCTCTGAGAAACATTCGGTTCTCATGAGAATTTTTCCGGAAGAAAATCTAGGCAGAATCGTGAAAGATTTTCTACTGGAACGCATTCCACTGTAAATATGTTAGGTTAGGTTAGTTTTCGTAACCTAGGTGCACGCATCGATTGGTAATGGTACACGTACATCGTCTGTACATCGTGTACACGTGACGTCGTGTACGTTCCAATTCAGCTCAAGCGTACATTCATTTGGGCCAAATTACACGTTCGGTACACAAAAACTCATATCGTGACAAGCTCTTGTTCACATCCGTACATTGCAGATGCGCATTCCGTGCACGTTTGCCCTACATTGGCGTACGTTTAGCGTACACACCGATTTTCGCCAGGGATAAAGAGAATTTTCCATGCTCCTCTCCGATCAGCACGCACTTCTTAGGCAATTGCGCACATGCTCAGTGCAGATGCAGGTTGAGGCTTACCGCCGCGGCGCGTCGTCTGCGCAATCCAGGTGAAGAAAGTCACAGGTCAGGCAATTGCCTAAAAGGCGGATAGCCGAAAAGGCGAAGCTTACAACATACGGCCAAGCAAAATACAAATTTTTAATACCTGCCTTAATAATAGTCAAGCTGGAACGCAAACGAAAACCTTTGACAGGTCAAGTGTCCGTGGCGCAAGTCGCCGAGGTGAAAATTGGTGCTGCTAAGGGAGCCGTTGGGGACAAAAGTAAGTGCAAATAGGAGGGAGTAATAAAAAAATAATCCTGGATATCGTGTAATGGGTGCTGTGGTACAAGGTTTTGGTAGGAGAGGATAGGGAAGTTCCAGAAGCATGGGCGTGAGAAATATAACTAAATATAAGTTTGCTCCTATAACATCTGTATCACTGGAATGGTCCTTTTCCGCTTTCAAAATGATTATTAAGACACCACCTTACTACTACGTAGGAAATTTGGAGGAAATCTTGATTATATACTGTGCTGCTAAACGTGAAAGTGCATAAAATAAAATGCGTGTAGTCACTCTCATATAAGGAAAAATGCTTGACTTCCCTAAATAAAAAGTATCTAATTGAATCCTTTTGTGGTCAGTTTTGATGTCAGAAACATAACTGTTCATGAAATTTTTTTAAATGCCTGATTTATTAAAAGCCGGATAGCCGAGACCAAATCTATTTTAAGTGTCTAAAACGTCGCCTTTCACGCCTTATAGTGCCTAATTTCAGAATTTTGTTACCTATTTTAGCTGCCTAAATCATCACTTTTTCGTTTCTAACATTCCGAGGTCTAGCGGTGACGGGCAGAGCGTAGGAAGGTTGGAAAGAGAGAAGGGGAGGGGGGGAGTGCCGCGACGCAGTTCTCCGCCTGACTCAGCTCGTATCGGCCGCCTCCACCGCCCCCGCGCTATCTGCCCGCTTCCGGGCAAACAGGGCTATCTCCTGCCCTCCCCCCGCGCGTTCGCAGTCGCCACCACCCCCTCCTCACTTCTACCTTCAGCGCCTTCGCCAACGCCACTACCATCGATTGCACAGTCTATTCGTCGGCCGCCATTTCCACCCCGTTCACCGACCACCTCTCCCCTGATCACACGCCACACTTCTACTTTGAACGCCACCGCCAATGCCGTCGCCAGCGCCAGCGCCACCACCGATTGCACAGTCTGTTCGTCGGGCGCCATTTCCACCGCCACCAGCGTCGACGTAGTCGTTGTCGCCAGAGTGCGTGAGTTCTTCGCAATGGAGAAGACTCACGGACTTCGAAATGGGAACCTTATGCGGACAGCTCTTTGCTTGGAGACCGCTGTTTGTCCAGCACTTGCGGCATACCGAAAAACAGCTTAAACTCAAGCCAAAGAAAAAACAGAGCCGTTGGGCTTGAGAACTACATAGGTGTTTTTTTACTGAAACTACACAATATATTCAAACTTTAAAACTATTTATTACAATAAGTAGAGCATGTGTGAAAAAGACCAATCTATGTCGATTTTTTTCAAATTTCAATATTTTCTGAATTTTAGAAAATCAGTTTGCACCCAGTAAGTGACTTCCAATCCTCGGGCTTAACTGCAGATATAAAAGTCCATTTGTCAAGGTCAAGAACAAAAACGTGGGAACGTGCTCGCCACTTCCCTTGTAAGTAGATCCTCCAAAATACAGGAAGACGACACGCGCAACGCGAAATAGTATTTTTTGTGGGGGAAGTGATCTTTCGCTTGATTCATTCTACGAAACTCCCTTGAGAGCTCGTTTATGTTTCCGGCATTAATTATAATCTGCAAGCGAACATTGAATATATCTATCGAAAATACTATTCAACAAGTAACATCGACAAAGTGTCATCGATTGCAATACGACATGTTGATCCATATTATTTACCTATTTCAATATCAAAGCGTTCCTTTTTTCGTCACGTTTTTGGAACATGACTTTTATGAAGAGAAAAAACTTTATCCTGTTTAATATCGTTTTCTTTGTATCATTGAAAACAATGTTAAATAGATTAATCTATTTGTAAAATAATGTATACAAGGAAATAATTAGAAATGATAAATATTTTAAAAAAATAATGTTGATATATGCTACTTATATTATTCAATACGTGATGTTTTCTACAATATAGCCTTGTTCCACAGTTTATCCAGCGTCATTACGTAAATTAATACTTTGTTGCCCATTCTTCACGATATATCTAAAAAAGGTTGACCTTATAAAAAGTAAATATAATCAGTCTTGTAGAGAATAATGTTTTGAACGTGCGGCGTATAAGCCAAGAGTTATTAACGAAAAAGTAATTTTTGTGACTTGGATTGAAGATATCTCGAAATCACAAATAATATTTTAGGGATTTTACAAATTGTTTCTTCCATCGAAACAAAGGTGTAATAGTTATTACTAGGGAGAGGAATTTTGTGATCTACAAAATCTTGAAATATGCTTTTAAAAATACGGATTTATGCCCTAAAAATTCTTAAATATGCACTTTAAAATACAATTAAAATTAATATTTCATTTCCTGTATAAACATTTCTAGATTAAATTCAGGAGAAGCGTGCAGGATATGAATATATATGTGCAAACATAATAAAATCTGTCTTACTTTGCGAGAAATAATGGAAGTAAATATTCACCCAAATAATGGAAGTCAATATTTACGTCTTGTTGCATTTCTTCTACCCGGTTCAAAAAATATATCAAGGACCCATATTTGCTCGAGTATTTCGTCGAGGTTTGGAGCCTCAGAGGGGGAGAATCTTACTACAGAAATGATCCTGTGAAGTATGATTTATGAAGTATGAAGTATGAAGAAGTATTTTATCATATATAGAAAAGAAGAAAAACAAACGCAAACTGTGACAAGCTCTTTCGAATTAATGAACGCTCACAAATTAAAAAAAAGAGATTCTGTGAAAAGATGAAACGTTTTACAGGTAAGTCTCTATTTTACCGAAATATGCGAAATATGCAAATTATGCACCTATAATTACAAGAATATGCAGCAACAGGAAAAATCGGTCAAATAAGCACAAATATGCACTAACATATTACTCTACATAGCATACAATTCTAACCAAAGGTAAAGAAATTTCACTTAGCTATGCTCTGTAGCAACAGACAAAAGTATGCAAAATGATAGAAATCCGCTTCCTAGTACCGTCAATAGGCTGAAAGAGCAATAACGGCCGTGTTTCAAATTTGTAAACCGAAACGATATACATACAACTAAGTGCGTTGTTTGGAATATCGACCTTCTCATATAATACTTTTTGTAATACCACCGTAATCAGAAATAAGAAACAGTTTTTTTAAATAGGAGTCCTCGTTCACCATATTTAGTTAACAACTCATTTCTTCTTAACGGTCGGCGGCAAATTAAAACCCTTAACGAACACTGGTTGTTAACGGTTATTTTTCGTTCCTCTGATTGCTTTAAGCCATAGCTGCACAGCATTTTGCACTTTCACTGACCTCAGGAGCTGCGTGCGGGCAACTCGGGTGCAAATGAGAAAATCGATGAAGGGTGGGGATGAGACCCAATCTAGGAGTGGGTACCACCAATCAGAATGCGCAATTCGAAAGATAGCGCGTAAATTTAAAGAGCAATCGGCAAGAACATGACGGTCATATACAGTTCAAGTAATATTGTCTTTTGTATTATATTGCAAATGTTTGTTCTCGGTATATGACAGGGCGAAATATGAAACTACAACGAATTATACATATTAGATTTCGACACCAAGTATTATAATTGCTTGTAGGGCTGATAATGTAATTCGATTTGCTACGATGCCATAACAAATTTAGTGTTGTGCTAAACACAAAATTTTGATACTGAATTGTTTTTGTTTGATGATGACAGCAATAAACTATTTTTTATTAACTATGTTTAATTGAATAAGACGGGTCTCTCAAAGCAAAAACATATTGTTCTAAAAAAACATGATTATTTTCTGTTCTAATTTCTGACAAGAGAGTAGAGTCATGTATGAGATCTAATAAAAATATAAAGCCCTTTGCATTCTATTTAATCTATACCCATGATTATCTTATGATTGTCCGTAACATATCGTCACAAAAGTTTGCTCGTTGACCTCTTGTATTCAGTTTCGTAATGGGGAAAAATGGTCACAAATGTGCTATTAAACATTACCCTTATTGGAATTGCCACATATTTTATTTTATGTCAATCTTGATGTGAGAGATTGCTCTCATGATTTTGTTCATTTTTGTATGATTTTGGAGATTATATCATTCCTGGTGAACAATCAATTATTAAATTGCAATTTTGTGTTATATATAATAAAATAATATTATTTAATTCTATCTAAGCATATATTTTAAAGCTATTGCTTTAAAATATTGCTTAAGAGTCACAATGAACATGTTATTTTCTTTAAAAATATTAGAAAATGAAAATACATACAGTGGTGGATACAAAGGTGGATATACAGTACTGCACAGAACGTAAACAGTGAATTATGACCCTGGTAACTTGAAATACTAGACATAATCCATTTAAACATATGGGCATTTAATTTTGAAGCATGGATCATTGCATTAGACGCCCAGGCATTCAATCTACGCGCCGCGTCGTGCTACGTCAGACTTCTCCCCTCCCCGCAAAGCTTCCTACTCCTCACTACTTGCACTTTCGGCGCCGCCACGGGCAGATGACCGGCTCCCAAGTGCAGAATGCCCGCGGGAGCAGGCGTTGTGCAGGTCTGCCTTAAGCCTTTATAACAGAAAAGTATTACGAAAATAATAAATCAGTTTTCGACAGTCGGACCTCTTTTTGGTTTATTTACTTGGCCAATTTTCCGACTGCTATGGGACGTTTTGAAAAGCGGTTTTCACAAATTCTATAGGTATTTCTAGGACAAATTCCAAAGGTCAAACGTGTCTCGTATCTGACACACAATTTCGGCAGGAAATAGTCGTAGTCTTGTCGATTCGTGTGATTTAGAAAGAAAATAACCATTATTCAGCTGTTCGGTGTATGTAGTGAATTATATACACGGAATTTCGGTTATAATTATCTGAGGTCACTGGTCTGGATCCTTACCCTACATTAGAAATAAATATTAGATGATTCAGTTGTAGTGGATTCTGCACATCGATTATTGTGAACACCTTCCAAGGAAAGTTAAATTTTTACTGTTACGACCAAGATTTCCAATCACATTTAAAGATTGCAGGTCTCGAGAAATATTAGATTGTAAGAAGATTTACAGAGAATGAAAGGGACTCGGGGAGCGAACCCTGAACTAGAAGGTTCAAATCATATACGGCAGGGGTGGCCAACTTTTCTGTATATAAAATCTACTTTTATCTTAAAAATGTGTCGCGATCGATTAGTTGCCATAGGCGTAGTCTAAGGAGGAACAATGGGTGTGAAATGCATACTATGTTTATACACTGTGTTGCAGTATACGGTGCATTCCAGCGAGATGTCGAGTGATCAGTAAAATATATGTTCAAAACTATTTTCTATTTTTGAAATCATCCAGACCAAACATTGCGAGCGATCGTCGATAGACCAAATTGGCCTGACGATCGACTGATCGATCGCGATCGACTTGTTGGCCACCCCTGATGTATGTGTGTGTGTTTATATATATATATATATATATATATATATATATATATATATATATACACACGTGCATGCCAAATGGTACCCCTCGCACTTGTACTTTATTGGGGGGCGAACCCCGGGGTGAGTACCTAGGCGGTGGCCTTTACCTGCACCCCCCTTGGGGGTACAAGTACCCCTTCGGCCCAATATCCTGATCCCGCCGGAACGCAGTTTGCCCTCACGGCAACCTCCCCATTCAATGCCTGGGTCTAAGGCCGCTCCGCCAGCTCAGAGCTACTAGCTATCCGGGCTAGTACCGGAGTCAATGTCGCCTGTATGACAACGCTCCACTCGCGACACAAAGTCCCTTCTCTATGCCCAGAGCATCACACCTGATGTATGGCAATTCTGCCAAGTCTGAAGGCTTCATCATTGCGAACTGGGAGATGAAAACTGCCGGCTGCTAGAATTCTCCAGATAGCTGTATTGGAAACTCGCCAACGTCGGGACTCGAACCCTAGGACCTCCCTGTCAGAGTCGCTACAGAGTCAGCGGTAATGCTAGTTCTGTGTTAAGTGGTTATAAAAGAAGCAAATAAAAGTTGCAATCAATATTATATTCTGTCTACATTTTCCATTATATCAATTATGTTGGCCAATAATTTAAAAGACATAAATTCTTGAGATAACTGTTTTATACAATATTAAATGATTGACCAACATAATTGATATAAATAAAAGTTGCAAATGAAGAAAAGTGTTATGGCAGTACAAAAGTAATTCTAGAGACTTAAAATTGTACTAAAATATTTTGTTTGAACACTAGAATCAAACATGGAGAAATAACGGGCTCTAGAGAAAAAGTTGCAACAAGTATTGCCAAAAAGCCTGCACTGTATTCCCGTTATAAACAGTAGATATAGTGAATCTCTCATATAGTGAACAAAAGCCCTTATTCCCCAGAGGTTCACAAAAACCTATATTGACTGAACATTTCGTTACGCTTCCAGAGAGTTGTGACTGTGGACATATTCTACGAGAAAAAAGTTTCATTTAAAAATCTTTTTCCTTGAAGTACAGCACATGAAAATGAGATAATTATTTATGACGTCCCTCATACCCAGACATTTCCTTATTATCAAACTGTTATTTTATAATTGGTTTATTTAGTATCATTGTATTGTTTAATACTCTTTTTCTGCTCAAATTCAGATTCACCGTCACTCTGAAAATGAGAACACACACCCAGGACCGGTTGATATTCCGGAGAGCCACACAAATATCAAATGACGTCCGTCGCCCGTTATTTAGCTAAGCGACTTCCTCAACTCAACGGCGCCATGAATGGACAAGAAGCGACGGCGTGGCGTTCCGTCATCGCCCTTCACTCGTTTTTCTCGACTGTTACGTCCGAGCTTAGCGGGACGCCCACACACGGGTGACCCCGGCGCCGTTAGTTCTTGCGGTCGCCGTCTTCATTTGCACAGTCAGCGTTGCGCCAAGTGCGTTTCGTTTTCTCCCGTCGAGGCCCGGTGTTGCCAGGTTAGGGGTTTCCCCCCAAAAATTAGGGGTATTTTTGGTCGTTAGTGGATGTTTTTTGCGGGCAAATTTATTTTGGGGGTTTGTTGGGGGTTGTCTCCCGTCGGAGCCCGACGAGTGTTGCCAGGTTAGGATTTTCTCTCCTAAATTTAGGGGGATTTTTGGTCTTTAGTGGATTTTTGGGGACAAATTTATTAAGGGATTTGGTTGAGGATTTTCTCCCGTCGGGCCAGGGTTGCCTGGTTAAGGGTTCCCCCCTAAATTTAGGGGTATTTTTGGTCTTTAGTGGATGTTTTTAGGAGCACATTTATTTGGGGGTTTGGTTAAGGGTTTTCTCCCGTCGGGCCAGTGTTGCTTGCTTAAGGGTTCCCCCTAAATTCAGGGGGATTTTTGAACATGAGTGATGTTTTTGGGGCCAAATTTATTTGGCGGGTTTGTTGGGGGGGTTTCGTTGAGTTTTTCAAATGTTAACTTTTCAAAAAATGTATTGTGTTTCACAAAATCCAAAAATAGTTTTCTATGATTATTCTATGTATATTTATTAAAATATAACTAAGGGAAATAAAAACACTTAAAGGGATGTAAGATTTGAATTAATTCCTTCGTTTAAAATTGGGCGTTTATTTGTCCCCACCAATGATTGGTGGAATAGAGCAACACATTTGATGAACGAATCACAGGAATAAACAAGTAATGGAAACGATTTCGGTTCAAGTAAAGGTTTTACAAAGAGGTACTATCATTGTCTCTTTTTCAGTAATTACAATGAGTGACACAAAGATACTTTTCGTAAGGTAAGTTTCGTAACTCGTACACAGTGTGAAACTCTTTAAAAACAACGTATACAATTGTGTACACATATACATTATTGTGTAAATAGTTGTTATACATAGTTTATACATTACAAATATAGGTGTTTAATGTAAAATAAAAACTATCATTATAACTTAAATGTTAATTATTATTATTAAAATGTATTCGTATTTCTTTAATGTCCTTAGCGCCTCTAATATTTTAAACTAATAATCATTTTTTGAATTTGGTGTTTTTTTACGTTTTGGTTAAGAGTCCCTAGCTACAGAGAGTAGCGCATTCCTTTGTTCCATTTATCCTGCGATTTTATGTCCAGTAGACGTGACAATTGGAAATGTGTGGTATTGAGAACCACACCTTGAGAGAGAACTATGTGATCTATCTCACACCCATGTTAATATTCTTAAATATCCCCATAATGTAACCAATTGTTATAATTTCTGTTTAACTACTGAATTCTGCTTGATGGGGCTATCGGGTGAGGGGATATTAAAAGGCGGTGGTTGCGCTACTCTCCGTATCTAGGGACTCTAGTTTTGGTGGTTTTCGCAGCGCTATCAAGAGGGAAATGCTGAAGACCACCTGGCAACACTGCACTGGGCCTCGTCGCGTTTGTACAAGTCAGCTAAACGGCGATTATCCGCCGAAGGAAGTGTTCGGCACGATGCACAATCTCTCCCTGAGGGAACTTTCGGGTGCAATAGCTTTCAATTAAACGCGAGATTGCGGCTGTTGGGAAAATTCCAACAGGAAAAGGAAAAAGTTTACACCTTCCTAGAAAATTGCAAATTATTATGTTTCTAGAGGATTTATCTAAAGTGAACGTCACTCACGTTTTTGTCTACTTAATATTACTCGTGTAAAACACACGAGTAAAAGGCAGTGGAAGTCCATCAATTACAAAGTACTAAACTGAACTACATAAATGTACAGCGACAAATTTACTGAAATTACAACATCTATTGACTGATACTTTTATTTAGCCATACCAATATCGACAAGTTGGTGTAGAATTAAGAATCGATCTCCCATAGTTGCGTAAAGTCACGTATTCCACATTTTACGCAAGAAAGGAAAGCAGGAAAAAGTAGGTGCACTGTCTTGTACTACGAAGTACACAAAAGTGTCTAACGAACAAAAGGAGATTGGGAACAAAACTTAAAATCGAACTTATTGATTGACTATAAATAAAAGTTATGTGTATAACGCTTTTCAACACAAACAAAATGGAAAGTTCCAATATTTTTTTGTCTTTTGGGAGAAGAGATACTTCAAGAAGAAAAACAATAAACCTTCTTAAATACATTTTATATTTGTTACGTAACCTATAGATAACGATTACTTTACGACCAGATGTATAATGTAAAAGATAGTTATCTCTATAAGGGAGATCATGTTTCTAAATATGTTGCTGTAGTCATTACACTATCTACGATACAACGAAAGAAAATTTACCGAACATAAAACAAACCATTTGGAGAGTACGTGAGCGAAAGTGATGGTAAAATTAATACCCGCAGTTTATCTAAGCACAAGACAAACACATTAAACATTAACGAACAAATGCTTGTAACTGAACGGCATTTAATTGCATAATCACATCTACGTTACTTTCGAGCATACGTCAAATGAAGCATGAATCATCGTGCATATGCAAAAGCTTCTGTAACCTCCCTCGCAGCACCCGTGGGAGCTAAAGGTGTCGTTTATAGCCTCTTTCATTTCCATCACATACACTCTCTCACCTCCGTACCTTTCGTGGGCTGATCCTACGTTTACTCATTATTATCATCCCCACCATATAAAGATTCAAGACGGTATTAAAATTATAGCAGTATGCAAAATAATGAAGAAAAGTCGAAGTAACTGCCAATACTCATGCTAATGTAAAACGAAACGAGCTGATTGACAGTCCATCATCCGTACAACGCATTTGAGAAGACCTTCACTGCGGCAACGTTTTCCGAACGGCAGTTTAAGACGATGTAAAATAGGCAAATAAACGAGAAGCGAGTCTAATAGGTAGCAGGTTGCAAATGTTCCGGCGGAATTCCATGTTGCCATTAAGCAAGATATCCCCTCGGCCGCACTGACGCTTGCAACTCAGCGCAGAGTGCGGCAGCGTCGTGTCCACTTAATAGCCGCGCGCGTATAAGGCATCGACCCGAGGACCCCGCGTCCTCTCATTAGGTCGCGCCCCTGGCGAGTAATCGATACGGGCCGCTCGACGTACCGCGTTACGGGCGATCGGCGTTGCCCGGTGGCTTCTACGAGGGCCTAGCGCGGACGCGCATTCTTGAGTACAGTGCACGGTTTAAGACTGTATCTACCAGTGTATCTATCTCAAACCAATGTTAATATTTTCAAAAATCCCCATAATGTAACTAATTGTTATCATTTCTGTTTAACTTCAGAATTCTGCTTGATGAGGCTATTGGGTGAGGGGTTAAGGGTGTTTACTAGCCGCCTTTGGGACAAATTTTCTGAAGTCAGTTTGAGGTTAGTTCCTCACTTGTCCGCAGGGTGCGCACGTTTGGTTTGGGTCACGGTGTAAGACAGTGATGTCAAGGTCGATGCCACGAGCGGGAGTCCGTGGCAAGAGTGCAACGACGAAATCGCCCCTCCACCCGGTTCCTTATCCCGCCACCACAATGCCATCCCTATTGTAAAACGGCGGGTTACTAATAGTTCCCTTTCCTGACGCTAGTTGCGCAGAGAAGCTCGTGGCACGCTACAGATTGCACGACGCGTGCCACTGCCACTAATAGAAGAACTTGAAACCACTGGTGTAAGATATACATCTTCAGATGACATCTTAAACTGTGGCTATTTCAGTTTTACAAAACATTTCCTACCCATTTTCGTAACTGTTCGCTCTACATTTTACCAATTCCACCGCGAAACGACAAATTACTGATTTAAAATTTGAAATCAGCTGGCCACAGAGCTGTCGAATCCATCACGACCAATCACGACCTTGCCCAAATGAGACCCAAAGATCGCAGCGCTTATATGCGAGAACAGTCAGAACTAACCTCACATAAGCTTCAGTATTAAGACTGGGAGTGAACACACCCAGTTGGGAATGAACACACCCATTATAAATCTTACACCTAGGTACAGTGTAGGGACGTTCAATTCCTGTAAAGGAATCCAATCTGGAATCGATCCCAGAATCGAAAAGTTGGAATCGATTCTAGAATAAAATCGAAAGAAAAGTATCGATTCCGTAAGGAATCGAATCACATGAGAACACCATTCAACGTAGGTATCGATACGATCAATTCAATCGATTCGATTCGATCGAATTGAGCAATTACTATTTAATAAAACACAGCCAGTTGTCAATTAAATTTTAATAACATTAATAATTACTTTCGTGGCTGAAAAAATATTATATATAAAATTATTCAGTTGAAATAAACTAATAGAATGTATCAATACGTAATTTATGGACGGCCCCATAATCCCTTGCCGGGACCGTCGTTTTGTTCGTGTTACGGTGAAATCATATATAATAGGATGTCGTCGGTTGAAAAAGTTTTGAAAATGCTGGGCTAGTCTTAAGTCTTATAAACCGGTAGAACCAAAATGTTGGCGGTTAAACAAATTTAAACCTTGTGCGTCAAAACAAAAATTGTCAATCATGAAATCTACTAAACGACGGAAGTTCTCTAAGATTTGTGTTAATAATATGTAAGTTAATAAAATACTGTAATAGTCTTGGTAAGTCTCTTATTATCTCCAATGAGAACTGTCAGTGAATTAATATCACCTCTGTTCTACGTTATCTTATTATTTGTACCGTACCTGCGTTCCTTTTTCGTTCCATATATTTTAAAATTTTTTTCACCAGTTTCTCACTGTTTTTCAGAATATTCCAATAATATCCATTTGACAATATCAACTAATTATCAATCTCCATGTTCTAAATGTCCTTGTCCTCAAGAATGCTTCAAAATAATCATTGTTTTTCAGGTAACTATCATAGTTTTATAATTGAAACATTTCCAAGCAATTTATTCGTTGCTTTCCTAGAAGCTTACTGCATCTTTACTTTTTTTACTTCACACTCATAGTCACGACATTTTGAAGATTATAAATTGTTTCTGCGCCAATTTGGGAATAATATCACATAGTAAACAAAATTATCCAAGCGATCGTAGCTATCATAAAAGACTACGTGACCGTTGTATTTGCCATTAGACTTAAACAATTAATTTGAATAGGTTAAGAAATTATGAAAAATTACAACTTCGAAACTCTAATTAACTTTTCATGAGCTATAACGCAAGAAGACTTTTGAAGTTTTCAGTAATGAATTATGTTAGAAATACTCATGATATCTACAAAAGAAACTACTACCAAGTAAGATGCCATAATTTTTCACATTAATGGTCCCGAATGTAACTTTCATTAGTCTACATTAAAAAGGGATCCATCACTCTGGACTGTCATATCGTCTTTGAAACATTGTCCTGTAAAGCAACACATGTGGCAAGCCGTCAAAATGTTTGTATTCTGGTTGAATATATTTTCGTAAATCATCACTGTAAACAAGTATTTCGGAAAACAGGATTTTACGCTGTGTAATACACGATATAGCAGCAATAATAATAATAATAATAATAATAATAATAATAATAATAATAATAATAATTTGATAATATGTATTCTTTATTTTTAGGTAACCTATAGTCCATAAAAGGAAAATTTAATTTAACTTCTCATATAACTAACATTTACGATGTTTTCGTGACGTGCTGATCACTCAGATAGTGGAAATTTATGTGAAAAAGTATAATGAAGTTTTCGTTTTATGGAATAACTGTTACTGATGGTCTAAAAATAAATGATCCCTCTTATCAAAATGAAGACAGGCGAAGCGTCAGGGTAGGCAGAGTGAACTGAGCTATCCCTAAGGACCTTCAACAAGGCGAGAAATACATAGTCACTAAAAAAAGAAAATTGTCAATTTATGTTTTTTTGGCCAATTAATACCGTACATGTGCGCACCAAGTTAATTCTTCTGTTCTTATGCGTATTCAGTGCGATGTGTCTTTGCCGCCGACCGGTGCAGCGGGCAGGCTGCGGGTAAGGCAGAGCCCATTCCGCTTACCGCTGGAAGACAGTTTGTTCGGCCAAGGACGGGGCGCGGGGAAGTGAGCGCGCATGCGCATTGAGTAGCTGGCTCGGTGATTCACCCTGAAGTTTAGGCCGGCCTTACAACAGGGTAAGTAATTTAAACTCCTGCCGGCAGGCGCTCTCTTCACCATAAGCTTGCGTGGAAATTACGAAGATGTCGTTGAGGTCATTGAGCAACTTCAAATATCACTACTAATAAAAGTAAAACATTTATTTACTCCAAATTTCAGTATTAGAATTCCTCTGTCGCTAATTCATTAAGTACAATATTGAGAATGTTCACTTTTTTCTCCCACATTATTTAGCATTGGGTTAACTTTTAATAAAACAAGATCATTTAAAAAGCGTTGATATTAAGCATTTATCATGGCGAGTGTGGATCGCCCAGTAGTATTGTGTTCTGGAAAGATTAAACACGATCTGATCGGTGTAATTTCAATTCCTAAGTTGACTGAATACGAGTAGCATATTCGTCTGTAGGTTACGTGTTGAATTGTCGTGTGTCTCATTGACAATGAGCACTCTGAAAACAACTAGAATTCATTTACGTAATTCTAAGTCAAATAACAGACTCTTCAACTTGGCTACTATTTTAATAGAAAAGAAACATTCGTGTAAGTGTTCGCAAGATGCTATATTTAAAGAAAGAGTTGATTTTTTCTGAAGAAAACCAGACATTTAGAATTGATTTACAAAAAACTGTCAAACAATTCAAACGGCTACAAACTCGTGAAAACAAGAAGTATACATCAGTTATAAATAAGCAATTCCATTTACAATTTTTTCAATTCTGCAGTAGGCTTATTGCTGATCTGAGTATTGTTATATGATTGAAATTATTATTATTATTATTATTATTATTATTATTATTATTATTATTATTATTATTATTCCATAAAATCACGACTAAAGATCTTATGAGTCGGCTGAATAAAAAATCTACTCCAGGTTGCAACCAGCTACCTAAGGAGCAGATTCGGTGACTATCAGTGCCTCTACAATATTTTACGCAAAATGTGGGCTGTTCCAAATAAACCAATTTCTTGCACTTCCCAGTCTTTTGAATTACCGGGGAGTTTAGACAAGTTCTTACTCAAATTTTGCGGAACAAATCCCAGAGCTCCGATAACTATCGGGACGACCTGCTTTTACGCCCCACATTCGGCTGATCTCGATTTCCAAACTCTTGTATTTAAGACGTTTCTCTGCCTCCTTGGTAACGACGTTTTGATCGCAAGGTACAGCAACATCGATAAGTAAACACGACTTTTTCGCCAAATCCCGGATAACTATATCCGGTTTGTTTGCCGCTATCGTGCGATCAGTTTGAATTTGTTGGTCGTACAATATCGTATACAATCCAACAGACGTCACCGGTTTTGGTGAGTGTTCGTACCATTTGGCGCATGTGTTTGGAACGTCGAGGGCAGTACAGATCTGCCAGTGGAGGTAGCTACACACCCTGTCATGTCTTTTCAGGTATTCGGTCTTTGCTAGGATTGGACAAGCTGAGACAATATGATCAATGGTTTCTACTTGCTCCTGGCAAATGCGGCATTTATCATCTTGGGAAATTTTGAGAACCGCTTTATCATAATGTCGTGTTCTCAACGCCTGATCTTGGGCAGCTATTACAAGTGCTTCCGATTCTGGCTTCATTCTTCCCCTTTTAAGCCACATAAATGATTGATCTTTATTGATCTGCACCTTGTCCATTCTTTTTAGGTATTGTCCGTGGAGTGGTTTGTCTCTCCAGCGATTTCTTTAACATTTTTTGTGCCTCACACTTCATGTTTAGCAGCATCAGAAATTCAGTGTCTGTGTTATTCGACGTGTCTTGCCTAGTTTTCTTCGCAATGCTTCTTGCTACACTAACAATGCCTCTGTTTCCCATTCTTCGGTCAGATTTCATGACCTGCCTCATTAGAGGGTCATCTTGATGGCTGACTACATACTTCCCCAACCCGACTATTGCGTTGTGCCAGGAGGCCTCAATTTGTCTGAGGCCTCTTCCTCCTTCCTTACGTGACACATAAAGTCTATGTATATCAGCTCGAGGGTGTGAAACATGATGCATTGTTAGCAGTTTTCTGGTTTTTCGATCCATGGTGCGAATTTCTTGCTCAGTCCAGTCCACTAGCCCAAAACTGTATTCGGCTACAGGTACCGCCAAACTACCTATTGCAGATATTTTATTCCTGGAATTCAGAGCGGACTGCAGGACCAGTCTCACTCTCCTATAATACTCCCTACGAATTCTCTCTTTCATTCTGTCGTTCGAGATGGTCTGACATTCTTCAATGCCCAGATATTTGTAAGTTTTACCTGGCTCAAGATCTTGAATCACAGTGTGCGTTTCAATTTAAATGTTCTCAGACGTTGTGAGTTTCCCTCTTTTTAAATTGATTTTTGCACACTTGTCACGACCAACCTTCATGCAGATGTCATTGCTAAAGTCATACACGACAGACAGCATTTGGGAGAGAATCGCTTCATTCTTAGCAAACACTTTCAGATCATCCATGTAAAACAAATGTGATACTGGCCTTTCATCACCATGGAGCTTAAACCCAAAGTCAGCTTGCGACAACTGTCTCGATAGTGGGATCAAACTAATGCAAAACAGCAGAGGGGATAGTGAATCTCCTTGAAAAAGACCCCTTAATCTGAATACTTCTGGTTTCTACTGCTTCCTTTCCGCTATGTATTAGTAACCTGGTACTCCACGACTTCATACTAGCCTTACAAAATTCAATAAGTCTAGGATGAAATCGATAGATCTCCAGGGTCTTCAAAATCCAATCGTGTGGTACACTATCAAAGGCCTTTTGGTAGTCAATCCAAGCCATGCTCAAATTACGTTTGCGTTTCTTTACATCATTCAAAATGACTTTATTCAGTAGCAAGATTTCCTTACAACCATAAGAGCCTTTACGACAGCCTTTTTGTTCAGCCGGCATTAGATGATTCTTATCTAGATGCTGTACATTTTGTCAGCTATGGCTGCAGTGATAACTTTGCACAGTACTTGCAGACAAGTAATTGGGCTGTAGTTCTTCGCCAAAGAGCTGTCTCCCGCTTTGGGTAGCAAATATGTGATGCCGCGTGTGAGCCATTCCGGGAGTTCCTTTGGGTTTTCTAAAATTTTATTAACAGCCTTTGCTAGATGAGAATGTATTGCTGTTAATTTCTTAATCCAATAAATCTGGATCTTATCAATCCCGGGGGACTTCCAGTTCCCCATGTTCTTAATTGCTTGGAAGAGGTCCTCTTCCGAGAATTGGTGAACATCTTCCACTGTTTCTACAAGTTGTTGTTGTTATTATTATTATTATTATTATTATTATTATTCAATTTGTAGTCTTCTGATCTCTATATTCGAAATATTCGATATTTCACAAATTGAGTATACGTTTTTACAATGCGTTCGTGACTCAGCTTTTTCGAAAATTAACTTCACTCTTCGCCACTGAAGACAGTTAATCATTAAAATTCAGAATATTTCCTGAATTTTTTGAATAATATTAATAAAAGCAAATAATGGCGAAACCGAATTACATGCACTGAAATGTGGGGAATTACAGAAAAACGTGCGTTTCTAGATGTCCCCAAGTACAAAGAATTTAGTGTTACACACTTGCACGACTTAACGTCCTTGGACGTTCCGGAGTGCCCCACTGGCAGAACGGGTTTCGCCCCTTTCAGTAATCATTCACAGTCACAATTATAATGATCTCTACGCGAAATCTGGGTGCTGTTTGGTTCAAAATCGTTTGCCCTTGAACTTCGTAGCTGCGAGGGCACGACGTAGGTTTATACGAAGGACACCTAGCCAAACTCCAAGCTTCAATAACATTAGTATGAGACCAACCGGGAGAGAAACTAATGTTCTAGAAATTATTAGCAGAGAATTAAGATTAATTTTTAGTTTGCTGCCATGTCTCTAAAAGGTCTAGAAACTTCTAGTTAGTTATAGTTATAGTTAATGCCTTATTTTACGTGGCGAGACTCGGGCCATCAGGCCCGCTCTTCCGCCTGACCACGCTGAATTTCGCTACGCTCCTTTCACCTAGCGGAGAAAGAAGGTATTATCTCGGGCGACGAAACAGGCGATTTGAATTTAGCTCAGTGGCGTCATTTAGGCTTGAGGATTTTTTCGCCCTTCCACGGCTTCGATCGGGTTTGAACCCGCGAACTTGGGTAGACAGTCCGGCACGCTAACCGTCACACCATCGAATCCGCACTTCTAGTTTGCGTCTGGTGCAAAACGACTGAAGTGAATCTTATTTCTATGCAGTTCTACCAATATTAGTGCCAAATATTCTCTGTTAATCTATAGGAGAGTCACATTGTAAGTAGACAGCCCGGTAAACAGGTTAATCTTTGTAACTATACTAGGAAAAACCGGCAAACGTTCTGCCTTTCATCTCCCTCTTTCTATGCAGTTACCTTTCACCCTTTCTCACTGTCTCTCCCTCCCTACTTCACCCTGTCCCTGTCTGTCTCTGTCTCTGCCGCCCTCTGTCCCTCCCATTCTCATTTAATTGAAGATTCTACACGTCTCTTAGCAGGTGAGGTAATATCGCGAAGCGTCGAACCACAAAAACGTAATACAATGTTCAAGAAGAGCTCATTCTGTGGGTTACGATGTGGGAAACTAAAATTTTAAGGCAAAAAGGAAGGCCTTAAAATTTTAGTTTTTAAGGCCCTAGAACACATCATTTAGGAGTTATTTAACGATTTAGATTCGACGTCGTGCTGCTTGTGTTGCGGGTTGCATTTGACGTAAATATTTGATTTTGTTCTTCAGTAACAACTACAGCTATGTAGTGGAGTTACAACAAAATTAACAGTTCATAAACCTTCTGGGTGAAAAAACACGTAGAAGTGCCAACTTTCATGGAGGTCGGTCCAACGGTGTCGGAGTTTAGCTCTGATATATATAATATCTACACCAACATCCAGTTTTATTTATTGAGATATATACAGGACGGCCCTTGGCTGCACACTGGACGTCCGTTGACAACTATGAGCCAACGTTGACATTGGTCATGCGAACGTAAACAGCATAAAGTTTTTATTAGGTTCAAACTTATAAGAAATGTAAACAATAATTCAGAATATTTTACTTTAAATAATCGTAATCATAGGCGGCGTAACCTGAGTTCTATCTTAGCTTATGTAACTAGAAAAGTGAGAAAATAATTTAAAACTCCTAAATATTTATCATTCACCAATACCATTTCTGTCACTTTGGTCAATTAGAGCACAGAAATAATTTGTATATTTAAAATAAAAACTGATCCAGTAAAAGTAATAATGCCTCACGTACTTCATGTAGTTTACTAGTTGATGTTAGAAAAAGTTGACTAAAGTTCACGACCTAGAAAAATATAAATGTGTGTCCTCATACTTTAATAATAAGAGCACTATCAAACCCAATGATTTTCAAAATTGTCCAATTCATATCATTACGAAACATTAGAATTGGCATAATTTATAAAATGGAAAGCAATGATCTATAATAAAGATATAATAGGAAAGAGAAAATCAATCAATTTACAGACACGTAATAAAAAACAGTTGACAGTTGTCCTTTGCTGCTTACATAAAGGGTTTCATCCTGTATGGAGGAGACAAAAGAGGCTTTAGAAATTTCATTTTTAATTTTATGGGACATTACAACGCTCACACTTGAAACCCAATCAATCTGAATTTCTGGAGAAATTGCACGAAACACTGGAATTTTCCATATCATCCTTGTCAGTTTTATATTTCTTTATTTCACTTATATTCCATGAAATTTTCTCTGATGATCCCCTATTTTCATTATGGCTAGAAAATACAAGCCCTTGTCTCCCAATAAAGCATACAACTCCAATGAATTGGGACGGAAGTTCCCTATTTTACCTTATATCACTGTTGTATTGCTCAACATAGCCTGTGAACATAAACTTCTATCCTCTCATATTTTTTTCAAATATTTTTAACTGTATCTCACGTGCTATAATTTGTCCACGGCACGAAAATACTACTCCATAATTATGTAGGCACTTTGGATCGCGTTGTGCTCGTCATTCCACGGCACAGATGTGGATTACACAGTCACATACCCTTGTGAATTCAATCAGCACAATCCCTAACGTAAATTGGCTATAAATATATAGTTGCTAAATGCATTAAAATAAGGTAATAAAACTTGAATAAAACGACAAGGTTCATTAATTAATCTCGTTCTCTTACAGACACCGAAGAGAACAATGAAGTTTCGTTAAACGACAGCTTTTTCGTAGGCACCTTGGATGTAATGGATCACTGTGCATTCTGCACATCTGATTCACAGCGCAGGCTAGGCGGCATTTCAGACTGATTCGTGTATCCTTGTGAAGAATTGAATTCTCAGCGGAACAATGTTTGAAATATAATGAAATATTGTGTAGTAGAAAAAGAAAATAACAAATGGATATAATTTTTATTCAATAATTTAAAAATTAATAACGTATTTACAATCATTTAAAAAATAGCTGATTTTATCAGGGTATGTAACATGACGCTGCGCCCCTGGTAATCGCGATCCAGTGGGTAGCAACAACTGAATGGCAGAAACATTCGAAACAGTATGCCTGTCAGCTCAATAACATTAGAAGCTGAATTAAGATATAACTTTTCCTCTCAGAAAAACGTTATACATTTTTGAACTCATAAAGCGAATAATGAAGATTAGCAGTTCTCCTTGATTATGCATTCCACAATTGCATTCTCCTTGATTAACACAAAACTTAAGTGTTGTATATGGTCCAATATATATTTGAGACAGCCAGTTTAAGAAATAAGAAATAATTACAACTTAATTCCTTTATTGTACAACGTTTCAGGAACTAATTCTGTTCCCATCATCAGGTACTACGAAGCAATAAAGGAATTAAGTTGTGATTATTTCTTATTTCTTAAATTGACTGTCTCAAATATATATTGGAACATTTACAACTTTTATTCAATTATAAGAGAGTCATCACTTAAGATAACACAAAACTTGCAAAAACAACTCCGAGATATTATAAATTGTAATGTAATATAATCTGTAATGTAGTTCATTGATGTGTAATTAATTATCGTCGCTGATGACCTTTGCCATTAAAAAGCGACCTTAAATAAATAAATTTAAAAAACAACTCCGAGATGTTAACAAAAATTGGCGCTAATTGAAAAAGTTGCTCTGCAATAATTAGAAACAAATCAGTAAGACGGAGGCGATATCGATTTTTAACGGCGCTTCTGGAAGTGTTTGTGGAGTGGAACCCTTTCTAAAGGCAGTAAGGAGCTCAATAACGTTAGAAACTGAATTAATATTTAACTTCTCCCTCTCGTGATAACGTTAAACATTTTTGAACTCCTAAAACGAATAATGAAGATTAGCAGTTCTCCTTGATTACGCATTCCAATTAACACAAAACTTGTAAAAACAACTTCGAGATGTTAACAAAAATTAGCGCTAATTGAAAAAGTCGCTCTGCAATAATTCGAAACAAATCAGTAAGACGGAGGCGATATCGATTTTTAACGGCGCTTCCGGAAGTGTTTATGGAGTTGAACCCTTTCTAAAGGCAGTAAGGAGGTGGAAATCCCGCCGTAAATTAGTCCGCAGCCACCCGCCCTTTGCGCTGCTCATTCAGTTTGCATCGCCCATCGCTCGGGCGGCCCGCTCTCCCACACCGCACCCCTGCTCCCCCGGGGGGGGGGTGGCATCGCGTGCGGCGGCCGCGGCGACGCTCTCCAGTCCGCTCTCTAGACGGCCACGAGAGCCAATCGGCGCTGGCGGACTTGGGCCCCATTCACTCGCGTCCTTTCCAACAATTTTTTTTTTTACTTTCCCGACTTACGAATACTTCGTAAGAAGAGAAAGTTATATTGTGCGCCGGAAAAATGGCGAATTTTCGCCAGAAAAACTTATAGCTGCAGTCTGGTAACGAAAAAGTGGATAAAACCTGTTGCGTGTTGTGTGGTGGTGTTGTAGTGGTGTTGTAAAAATAATCCTCTAACTCGTGGTGTAGCTAATATTCATGTTTTGTTGCTTCTTGATATCGAAAAATCGATTGACAGCAAAACGACCGTCTGTCTGCCTGTCTGTGATCAACGCTAGTTTATTTGATTGACTGATTGATGGGCGCGTCAACTGATAAAATCATTAGACTCATAAGTGTAATGCATAGTTATATCATGGGAGATGGCAGTGATCTTCTCCCGCTGGATGACGAGATCCGCCGCCAACCTACACATCGATCGGCGGAGCTTTCCCCAACCAGGTATCTCCCACCAGCGGGGCACCACCCCAGCTCTAAGCTATCCAACGGTCTCCTGACATGTGTGGCAATGTAGTGCATGTAGTGTGTGTGTGTGTGTGTGTGTGTGTAAGGGCTGAGGTTAGAACAAGGAAGAGGAAGGAAAGATCGCGCGCGGTCCGTGGTCCGTTTGTTCGCGTACTGCTGCGGTATTTGCCTGACGTTGATCGGAGAAACTACGGAAAACTACCGATTAAAACAGCCGACCGCTAGTATTCTCCTCTAAACCGTACCTGAACTCGACTTATCTATCTAGCTTGTGTGGAAAATTATGCAACCGTCGAGACTAGAACCCTAGGACCTCCCGGTCAGAGGCACTGCAATGACATCATTTGATGCCCTGGGCCACCTTAGCCAGAAACGCGCATATGCAGAGTGGCGTTTGAAATCTGCGCCGAAAATCGTCCTTCCAAAGAAAAGTGTAAATCGCGCATAAGCGTCAAATCTTTCATCTCGTATGGGTGGTGACGACGCACCAGGACCTCCGTTGCGGGGTAGCCATATTCGCAAACCCGCTCACTGCATCGCTATCCAAGTAGAAATGGCCAATCTCCAGGGGCACATCTGTTTATTTTGGAGATGTTCTTTCAACAGACCATACACGCTGGTGGAGAAACGAGACTGTTTTACCAGGGACGAGCTATCCTCCAATCAAATGCGGCGTCAGTGGCCTCAATCATTCGGTGTGAAGTTGTCACGAACAACAGACGATACCTGACATTTTTAAGGATATAGTTCGTCTCGTGAGCGTAACCCGATAGTGTACTCTAGACGTCTGTATCTGAACATATCCTTACCTTCGGAACTGATCACTACGAAGAGATACTCCTTTTGATTATTAATGTATCTGCATTTTTGTAATCAATGTAATATTGATCATGATTTTGTCTATTATTTACCGGGTCATATTCAGCTATTGACCCCTCTAGATCCCATAAACATTCATTGACCCCATTCAAAATTTCATCGACCCCCTTCCCAACCAGTGCACGATAGTGACCTGGTTGGGAACCTCTGCTCTAAATAGTAAAATTTGAACTAATGGTATTTATTTCTTTTTATTCCCGACACATTTTTATTATTTCTTACGGAGTGCAACCGTCATAGCAATTGCCTTCATTAAGTACTTCGAAGGTCAACCAGCTCCACGTTTCCTGGCTGATGAGAGATCATCCATTAATTACGTAACGCTAAAGGGGGAGGGAGGGGATCTGAGGCAGCGTTACGCTGCGTTACATAGGGGTAGGTGAGTGCGTTACAAAGGGGAGAGGGGGAATTGAAAATACTAGAAATTTGCGTTACGTAATTTATGGACGGCCTCTGAGCGCTGATGGCTGTTTCAAGGCAGAGCTTGCGAGGTCCGCGGCGGCGATCGGGCGCGGCGCGGGCGGTGGGGGCGGCGCGGGCCGGGCGCTGATGAGAGCAATTACCGCTCACTTTGCGCCGGCGAGTGCGCTGAAATATTCAGCGCCCGCTTGGCATCGCGCCCGCGCCCTCCGCCGCGGTGCCCGGGAGGAGGGGGCGGCGGCGGAGGCCACTGCTCAGGACGCACTTGCAATGGACCCGCTGCTGCTGCTGCTGCTGCTGCCGGCGATATTTACTCGAGTTGATGGGGGCGGTTGTGGTGGAAGGTTGGTGATGTAGGCAGCGATAGTAGCGGCAGTGGCGGTGGCGGTGGCGGTGGCGGTGGCGGTGGCGGTGGCGGTGGCGGTGGCGATGGCAGTAGTGGTTGTAGTGGTAGTGGTAGAGGTGCTGGAGGTAGTTGCGGTGGCGGCGGCGGTGGTGGTGGTGGTGGTGGTGGTGGTGGCAATACGTGACTAGTGGTTGGGCTCAAAGGGAGGATTGCGGCGGAGTAGTTATGGTGACGCTGGTGACTGTGATAGCATGGGAGCGGAATTCTATGATTTTGCACATTTTGGACCGTTGCTTCAGTTCATAGCTAAGCTAAGAGAAATTACTTGACATTTGGTTAGGATCAGATGGTATGTAGATTAATATGTTAGTGCATCTCAGTACATATGTGGCCAATTTTTCCTGTCGGTGCATATTCATGTAATTATTGAAACATATTTTCCATATTCATGTCAAAATAGAGACTTTTCTCTCAAAGTTTCAGGTTTTCATAGAATCTTTTTATTTGTGAGCGTTCATTGATTGGAAAGAGCTTGTCACAATTTGGGTTTTTTCGTTTTTTCTATAGGTGATAAAAAACTTGTGCAAATGTAGGATATTTGTTGATATATTTTTTAATCTAAGCAGAAAAAATGAAAGAAGACATACAGTGTACTTCACTAAGGTGCATATTTAAGGTGCAATTATTTCTCCCGAGAAGTAAGTTGGTTATATTATGTTTGCACGAACATATATCTCTTCATTCCATTCATGCTTCTCTTGAATGAAATCAAGAAAGGTTTGTATAGGAAATGAAATATTGTTAATTTTAATTGCATATTTCAGAATTTTTGCGACATAAGTGCAAATTAAAGTTCTGATTTAAGAATTTTTACGTCATAAATGCGTATTTTAAAAAGCGTATTTCAAGTTTTTTAGGGCACAAAAGCCTCTTCCTTATGATAAAGCTCCCGACGGTGAAGATTGTAATGATGGTGGCAAAAGGAAACGCTAGTTCTGCTGTCTCTACGATATAAAGACTGTCGTAATGATAAGGAATACGATTGTGGAAATGGTCACAATGACGATAATAAAAAAGATAATTATTTACAATCGAATACTATTAATGATTTGCTGCCACAGTAATAAGAATGAGAGCAGAAACAGTGAATGTTGTCAGTGAGAATAGATGATAAGGAGAAGCTATAAAGACAGCTGTTAGGGAATAAAAGGGTGGTGACTGCAGATAGTGACTGCGCCTCACACGGAGAAAGCGATTACGCCTGCAATGACGTTGCAAAGGCCTTGAGTGGGAGTGTGGGCTTATGGTTTGTTGACAGTAAATGCGATTGCTCGGAAGTTGAGGGGGTGAGTGCAATTGCTGAGAGAGAGAGAGAGAGAGAGAGTAATGGGGAAGCCGGTCATAACAGTGACGATGGACTAGCGAGCGCCTGCAGATGTTGCACATGTGTAGTAGTGTCAGATGCGGTCCACCCTTAACTCCTGTGCTGTTTATAGTCCTATCCCTTCCTGTTTACGCCTTCTCTAGTTCTGTTGTTTACATCAACAGTGTCAGTCCATATTTATATTTTGTGAATCTCCTTCTGTTTCTAATTCTGTGTAATGCCAATCAATATTAACTACATATTTATTTACTTCTTACCGCGTCCAGCTGCTTGATTTTATTTATTCTTGCTTGATTTTATTGAATATTTGATATTTATTCTTCTCAATCTCTGAATGCTTGCTTGTCATCTATAGTTACTTTCATCATCGGCTCACTACTTCGAGCTTATCTGCTACCCGTTCTCACCGTTGTTTCCTGTTACTCGAGGACTATTATTCCGTTTACATTACAGTTCAAAACGTTGCTCTTAAAAGCCATTGATGTTAATACATTACTATAATGGTAACAACAATAATTACTATACTGGTCTCTTTCAGTTGTTCAGTGTAGCAGTGTGGGAATTGTGATGCGGTGTTGTTGACTTCAGTGTAGCAGAGTAACGCATTTCTAGAAGCATCTAGCTGCCTCACATTCTTCACGCAGCATACATAGTAAACTCCTGGTCACATCACTCATGTCCATTCCTATTTTATGAAGCAGTAATTATAATAGAATTCATTTCATCCAATATAATTTTACTTAGATAAATTCTCCGCTGCTTTGAAAGAAATAACAGGGGAGATATGTCTGAGAATTGTAAAAGAGTAATTGAATGCAAGTAATACTGATAGCATAAGTTGCTCGAAACAGTGACTGTTTTGGAAATATCAATTCTGCACGAGATTTGACATACACCTCTCCAAAGTGCCTGGTCTTAAGAACAAAATGCGTTTATGCCAGGATTCAAGAATTATATATTCAACTCCATAACTATATCACACTAATTGCTTTTAGTCAATAAGGAAGTGATAATAAGACTAATATTAAGGTACAATACACATCTCGCGAAGATATAATCTCTCTGAATACAGACATATCATTTTTCAATGTTGCGCCGACACATCACAAAGTCCATTACAGAGCCTAATGGTCTAATTATCACTGGTAATTACTCATTCCGCACGAACAATATTGCTTTTAAACTGCCTTCCGAAACGCGATGGCTATCCGAAAAGGAAAAAAAAAAAGCTGCGTCATCAAACGGCGGAGTGGTTTATTTCAGGAAACTCGCCATTACACGCAGCATTCGCTGCTTCACGGACAAGATATCGCGCTGACACCATCGTGAGCGGGAACCACCACGTAAACTGGACATTAAGTTAACAGGCGCGAGGCGCGGCCCGCGCCCTCCCGGAACTGGCCGCCCGATAACCATCCGCCCATTCCGCCAGGGGCGCTGCCGGCGCTTCCGCCGCCGCCTCCGCCTCCGCCGCCGCCGCGCCGCCGCGCCGCCGCCGCCGCCAGCCCCCCGGCCTGGCCATCTCACTGTGTCGTCCCCTCCTAGCTCCGGTGGACGACTATGGCTCTCAGGCCATCCTCACTTCCGACGCCGAGCTGTCGACTTCTCATTGGCCGCCGTTGACGCTATCGCCGGTCCTGAGCTCTCAGTCATGGCGGCCCCACTACGGCATCTCCATCGACTACGTTGCTCTATACACTAAGGGATCAAAAGTATCCGGACACGTGGTTGAAAATGACTTACCAGTTCGTGCAGCCTTCATTGTAATGCGGGAATTCAATAGGGTGTTGGCCCACCGTCAGCCTTGATGACACCTTCCATTCTCGTAGGCATACTTTCAATCAGGTGCTGAAAGGTTTCTGGGGGAATGGCAGCTCATTCTCCCCGAGTGCTGCACTGAGCACAGGTGTCGATGTAGGTCGGTGAGGCCTGGCTCGAAGTCGGCGTTCCGAAACATCACAAGGGTGTTCAATAGGATTCAAGTCAGGACTCTGTGCAGGCCAGTCCATTACTGGGATGTTATTGCTGTGTAACCACTCCACCATAGGCCGTGCAGTATGAACAGGTGCTCGATCGTGTTGAAAGATGGAATCGCTGTCCCCGAATTGCTCTTCAACAGTGGGAAGCAAAAGGTGATTAAAACATCAACGTAGGCCTGTGCCGTGATAGTGCCATGCAAAACAATAAGGGTTGCAAGTCCCCTCCACGAAAAACATGACCACATCATAACTCCACGCTTGCGTTTTCGGATACTCTTGATCACGTAGTGTTCCAATGGTGTCAAGGTCTTCTACTGGTGACAGTGGCATGCTTCGTGGCACCGTAGCATGTCACGAGCTTCTCTGCGCAACCAGCGTTGGAAAAGGAAACTATTAGTTGTAACTCAGCCCTTTTATAATAGTGATGGTGTTATGTTCTCTCTTGTGGCGGGGTGATGAACTGCGTGAAGGGGCGATTTCGTCGTGTTACTCGTGCCATCGACTCCCGCTCGTGGCATCGACCTTGACAACACTGCTTTATACCTGCTAGTGTGGATCAATCATAGAATCGGTCAGCTACATGAACCCCCCTCCTGCTGCTGCTTCATGAGTTCCTTTTCCTCTGACGTCGCTAGTGCTATTTTCGCCTCCAGACTGACCTTGCTTGAGAATTTCGTCTCCTCCTTAAACTCAGTAGACGCCGAAGGTTCTATTCTCTCTTCCAACGCCGTCTCCTACCTCCGCCCCGTCCCCGTCCCCGAGCCTATGTATCTGGCAGTGGCGAATTCTTCGATACATCGCGTATTCCGGCGGTATACCTAATAATTCGAAGTGTATAAGAAACGTTTGATGCGTTTGGTAATCCCATAATAGTTTATTGAGATTTTGAACTTCTTTATAATAGATACCAAAAAATAACAGTTTTGCTTACATCCTTAAGTATGTGCGCTAGGTAGTATCTCAGAGTGACAAGTTTCGAACAGTTCTTAATGCTACCCAGAGAATTCACTAGCGCAGGGGAGGCACCGCATGCCAGCCGGGATAACCTTCGGTTCTTCATGTTTCATGGGCGGGAACAAGGGAGGATGCGCGACTGGACAGTCGGTAAACACCGCAAAGTATTGCGGTGAACAGTCCTTCCTTGGTCGTTAGTAAGTTTCGCTTCTCTCAAGATTTTGTGAAAATGGCGTGCGCTCATGGTCCAGAAGGTGGTGGTTCATGTGGCTATATCGTAGAATAATTATTACGGATTGAATTTCGTAGTATGTTTTCCAGAAAATCTCAAAATAAAAGACAACTGTAGGCCCATATCAGCACTTCCAGGTCTGACCGCAAAATGTCAAGACAGGAAGCGAAAGGACAACTGACACTTCTGTACTTCTAATTATTCTAGACACAAATGGGTAACTGGTTGCCCTAAATTAAACGAACATTTTTGCTGGCCGTGTTTTTTTAATCAGTGATAAGTATAGTGACGTTTGGTCAAAAGAGATATTCCACAATATAGTTTCCCTTGCTTCATGTGTGGCACGTAGGTTCCTCTTTTAAGGAAAACTGTCGCAGAGGTAGCTTCCCTAAAGTGCGGTATACTTAAAATAATGTTCAGGATTCGCCACTAGTATCTAGCGGACCCAGTTCCCCCTGATGTGTCAGCAATAAGACCCTTGACTACGATCTTGCAATAGAACTAATTACTTCCTTTATTAGAAAACTGAAATACAATTTCTTCAATAATTCAAATAATGTTCAAGGAGCAGTCGCCTATGAAACAGGAACCGATCAACCCCCACTCTCCCGCTCGCCTAAGAAATAGACTCCCATTTTACATTTTTCTTTAATATCTCTCCGACGTTAGATAAGGTCAGAACATTTCTTGCAATTACCTGTTGCTCCCATTCTGTTTCCTTTCTAATCCTGTCATTGTTCTCTAACAAACTTTCCTCGTAATAACCTTAGTTGAAGGTATAACACATGAAATCACTACCAGGGAGGTAACAAAAAGTTACCCCCTTCACACTTCGCTGATACAAAGTTGCTCCGTCAGTCAATTGAAGAGCCTCACGACTGAACGTCTTACTGTCTGTGAATGTAAAATAATTTTTTTCTTAAATCTGGCGCTCCCAACCGGCGTAATTTCCTCCACTCAAAGCAATGTAGATTAATATGGCCCTGTCTGCACCGTTGTCTTTTTTTCTCTTCCCTTCCTCATATTTGCCACTACGACTTTTCCCACATAGTAGAAAATATAGTTTCAAACTCACAAAAACTCTTTGCACCCGTTTCTTCGTTAATGATCTCTTACGCGGGTATCTTTTTACTTCTGAAGTCCCTAGATTTTTCTCTTTAGTTCCTTGTTTACCAATTGAGCTTATCCTTTCTTTTCTGTTTTCTCGGTCCTCGTCGTGTTCTTGATGCTATTTCTTTTTCTTGAATTGTTCCGTTCCCTTCTGTATTTTCCCACGATTAACGCGACATATCTGAAAAGGTCCATTGACGTCGAACTGTCTTTCTCCTCCGCTCCGCGGACAATGATACTGGCTGCTACTGTTTCCCCTATCCGATGTTCTGCTTTCCTTCGACGTCGATGTAAGCATTTCCTTCAACGAAATAACTACTGTGTTTTATGGGAAGACAGGCCATTTCACCGCCAACGGGGCTATTTTTAGACAGCATTGTCAGGGTCTAATGACTCCTTTATTCCCTGAGTTTCACAAAGCACATTGGTTGTGCTTTGATTCAGCTGATATTGGACAATTACACCAAGACATACCTTCAAACAATGTTCATTGAGGCATCGTTCGCAACTATTGTCTTCTGTAGTTGAATATTCAAGAATATGGACTCGTGATAGTTAAAAATTGATGCGGAAGTGTGAATGGGGAACGTAATTGTACAATGAATGTAAATGAAATAATTAATTTAATCACTGCATCAATTTTAAGAACTGTCAACTCATTTACTATCTTTTCGTTTCTTTCGCCAAAAACATACAATTAGATGATTCTTCTTAAAGTGCACGATTCAACAGTTCAATTCGTTGGATCCTTTCAACTTGAGCTCACTTTTCAACGTAGTTCCTTTCTCAGTATCTTTTCAAACTCAGCTCCACGAACGTCGGTCAAGTTGTCCCTCGCTCCCTATCTCTGCTCCTTTCACCCGTACCCACGTCAGCCCCAACCGTCTCGCAGCTCTCCACCCCATCCGACATCCGTCCCTGACCCCAACGTCCATTCATCGCTTTGTGCTCCTGCCCTGGCGCCTTGCCCGATCCCTCCCCGACTCGCATACCATAATCTCGTTTATCTTCTCTCCGAGCTCATTCATCTACCCGGTCGTCCATCTCTATTTTCATCGCTTCTCCTCCGTAATCATTGTTCCCTTTTATTTTTGGCTGCTTAATTCCTCCGTATTTCGAATGTGGAGAGAGAAATTTTAAAAAAATGAATTATTGAGTATTCGGACTTATTGAAGATTGCGCTTCTAAACATCAAGAGTGCAAGGACGATGAAGTCACTGCAAAAATTAATAATAATAATAATAATAATAATAATAATAATAATAATAATAATCTATATTACTATTGTCCAACCTGTACAGAAATGTGTGGAGTAAAGGTGAGGTTGAGAGCATAATGTTTAATCTTCCGCCTGGCTCCGAGATATCTCGTTCGCCACATTACGGAATTCGACTTGTTGATGAAGTATTTATTAGGATTCCACTAGTCTATGTTATCTCTTTAATCATCGTTATCATCTCAACCGATTATGGTTAATAGAACAGTTATCCTTGGTTCTCTCTTCCACAATTCCTATCTACCTTCGCATCCCTTCAAGTCAACTTCCTCCCTCATCACTAACCTCCTGTTTCTGCGCAGTCTTCACATCTTCCTCTCCACACTCAGCCACTTCTTTTCTTCCTTCCGTCTCCCTACATTTCCAACAGATCAACGCTCGGCTTTCATCTTCCGCCCACCATCCGCAACTCACGTTCGAATCAAGCAATTCCACCGACCGAACTCATCCCCTCCCGCGTGCATATCCATCGCCTCCTTCCGCCCCCGTCCCCCCCCCGCCTGCGCGGCGGCGGCGGCGGCGGGGGCGATCTATCAAGCGGCGCGCCCCCGCCCCCGCATCCCTGTTCGCCCGCCATCAATCTCGCCCGGGCCCCTCCGCGCGCCCGGGGCGGGGGACACATTTCACACTTTTTAAAACGCCATCACTCTCTGTCGCCGCCCCCGCGCGCGCGCCCGCCCGCCGCCGCCGCCCGCCTCCGCATTAGCATAGCGGCTGCCGCCGACGCCGTTCCGCGCCGCGGGCTCGGACCGCGGCGCCCGCGCCGGCCGACTCCCGTCCACCGTAAATGTATACGGCGATTTTCCTTATTCAGCATGTGACAGAAGTGACCTGGTGGCCGCGATCGCTAAAGCAATAGTGCCGTGGCGATCTTGGACCGATGGATCGTGAGTTGAATCCCGCTTCAGGCATGGGGGCATGGGTGTGTGAGTGTGTTTCGTGATTGTGTGTGCTGCCTATGTGTAATGTGCCCCCGCCGATCGAAAATGTGTACGGCGATTTTCCTTATTCCGCGTGTAACACAAATCAGCTGTTGACGGTTTCATCCAATCGGGAGTGTGAACGTCACCACAGTGACGTCACTGTAGCGACATTTAAGCTCCCGATTAGATGCCAGCGAAACAGCCGATTTGTGTCACGGAGAATAAGGAAAATAGCAGTATAGCTTCACTGTGCGCACGTTTTGTTGAGCACTCCTTTGCTTGGAGTGGTAGGAGTAGAACTGGCCGATTCCGGGTGGCAGAGTTCACTAAGGCAGCAGTGCCGTGGAGATCTTGGACCGAAGGATCGTGGATTCGAATTCCGCCTCGGGCATGGGTGTGAATGTTTCGTGATTCTGTGTGTTGTCTATGTGTAATGTGCTTGTGCATCCCTTGTGGTTGGCGTCAGGGAGGGAAGCCAGGCGTCAAAACATTGCCAAATCTGTATAAAAATGGAGTGGCAGAAAAATTAATAAAAATTGAGCCCGTACCCATTAGCGCCGACCACGTAGAATTGGGAAAGAGGAAAAATAACAAGAAGAAGGTAGGAGTAGATCTGAGGTGGGTTACTATTTTGTTAGCCATGCAGAAAAATTATATCAGCAATTCGTTTACCATTGTAATTATGTTTTCTATAACTCGGGAACGAAAATGACTGTAGTCTATGAAAATTATAGTTTTTCAAATGTTGCTAATCTCGTTCTTTTTCATTCTGGACCTCAAGAAAATGTGCACCGATAATCTCCTCCCTCATGCCTTACATACATGTTTTATTGTTTTTATAATCAAATAAACAAACAAACTCTCCCCAGCGGGGTACGGCACGCCAGCGCCAATGCAGGCAAAGCTGAGTCGAGGAGGGTGGGCGGAAGATGTAAGCGGAGCGCTGAACCGTTCGAAATGTAGGAAGACGGAAGAAAGAAAAGAAGCTGACGAGTGTGGAGGGGAAGATGTCAAGACTCTGCAAAGACAGGAGGTTAGTGATGAGGGAAGAAGCTGACTTGGAGACGTGATGAAAAGGTAGATTGGAATTGCTTGATTCGAACCTGAGTTGCGAATGGTCGGCGGAAGATGAAAGCCGAGCGTTGATCTATTGGAAATGTAAGAAGACGGATGAAAGAAAAGAAGTGGGCGAGGGTGGAGGGGAAGATGCTGTGTGAACAGACTGTGAAAAGACAGGAGGTTAGTAATGAAGGAGGAAGATGATTTGGAGACATAATGGGAAGGTATATTGGAATTGTGGAAGAGATATCCAAGAATAATTGTTCTATTAACCATAATCGGTAGAGATGATAACGAAGATTAAAGAAATAACGTAGACCAGTAAAATCCTGAAATATCCTTCATCTACAAGTCGAATTCCGTAATGTGACGAATTTCGAGATGTGACGAATCTTGGGTTGGATGATTGATTGGTGATTCCGGACGCGTCAAGTCCTGTAAGTGTAGACCCGTAAGTGTAGCGCATGTTTTACCGCGAGAGGCAGGGGTCATCTTCCTCCGCTGGATGATGAGACCTAGCGTCAACCTGCCTGTCGCTGGCGGGGTTTTCCCTAATTAGGTATCTCCCTCCAGCGTGGCACGGCCACAAACGGGACAAGCTCTAAGCTCCCGACCGGGCTCCCGGCATGTGTGGTAGTGTAGTGAAGATTAATGTAAGTGTGTGTGTAACGTGGTGAGGATAGGACAAGGAAGAGGAAGGAAAGATTGCGCGCGGTCCGTGGCCCGTATGTTAGAGTACTGCTCCGCCATTCGCCTGGTGTTGATCGAAGAAACCATGGAAAACTACCGATCAGAGCCGCCGGCCGCTAGAGTTCTTTTCCGGACAGCGACTGAATTCGACATAGCTAACAAGCTAGTGTCAAAAATCCTGCCACCGTAAGGAGTGGAACATAGGACCTCCCGGTCAGAGGGACTTCAGTTACATCAGTTGATGTGCTGAGCCCTTTGGGTGGGTGTGGTCGCTCTCCGCCCCTGCGGAGAAGGGCCAATACCCGTTCGCATTCCTCCCATTTTTGGACTAGGGATGCGTCGTGGATTTCGAGGTTTCCAAAACATCGTTGTATTAACAGAGATGTTATTTTAACATCGATTTTTTCTGAGGTTTGTTTTTTCCCTTCCGATGTTTTGTTTCTGAATGAAAATTCTCAAGATTAAAATACTGTCAAAGTTAAAATATGAAATAATAACTGATGGTTGCACTGATATTGCACATATCAAGTGTTGGTACCAAAGGAACGCTGTTTCTACTACCTTGGCCGGAGATGACCTCCACGCCCTGGTATTTCCTCTTTTTTAGATTCACTTCGCACACTGAGATGTGGTCAACGAAAACGCTCTGGTCGTAGGGTCTGCCCTTTTTACTTGTACCCTTTTTCGGCGACGTGGTAAACACGAACACTCTCCATTTAAATTTTATTGTACACGAATTTAATGCCAGAGATGACCAATGCAGTAGAAAAACATCCATGTTGAAAAACATCGACGGGTTTTAGTCGATGTATTTTGAACGTCGATGTTTGCAAACGTCGATATTTTGTTATCGATGTCGCATCACTACTTTGGACTAATATTTTACAGGTTAACCGATCCAGATAACATTGCGACTATCCCAACTATGAGCTACGAGAAGTTGGTATTTTGTTCCACTGTCCAGATGAGACGGTCATTCAGAAGTGAAGTACTGGCTTTATGGCAGAGGAATCGTAACTCAGAGACATTGTTCGCAGGTCTTACCTCTCCAAGATCAGATTGAACAGCCTCGGACCGGTGTGAACCGACTCCGCTCCCACGGGAAAGGGGCAACTACATCGCACGTACTTTCCATTGGTTTTCGGTTTTGCAGTATTACAGGTGCAGATCCCACTACGTTTGGATCATCCCAATTGAGAGCTCAAGGGCCAGATTCTCAGCCGACACTTAATAGGGATTCCCTTATTCCTTAATTGATTGCTTAAAATGTACGATCACGTATAGAGATCCGTATTTCAATGTTCCCCGATGAACGGGGAATGAGCACTTCCTTACATGATCGGATATGCGTCGATGGGACATTAGAATCTGCTGTGATTGAGAGGCTGCGAATTAAAATGTTACCGCGGACATGTACAGTCAAAATGTTAATTCTCTATGTTCATACTACGATTGCCAACAACGCTGTGAAAGTCGGTCATTTTGTTTTCCCAATGCGTAATGCCAGTGGATACTCATGAAATGTATATCCGTAATGTTTCGCTCAGTAACTTGTGTGGCAAAGCTTCTCTCCAGCGATTAATAACTGCTGTCTCTCGGCGGTACCTCCTTTGCGCTAAAGATAAACGAACACAGAACCCTGTATGTTGATCGAACGAGAACTGCATTCAGTTTATTCTGTAATTAAGCGCACACAATGCGAGAAGTTCGGGAGTGATTAGTGGTCGCAAAGTTCGTTTGGTTAGCGTATTGCCAGATAGAAGACTAGTGTAATGAGAAAACAACATTCCGTTGGCGGAACATCTCTTATACCACCAGGAAAACGTCGCTGAAATTCAAACAAAAACAAACATACATTCTCACAAATTCATGGTGAACATGTAATGTAAGCAGAGAGTGGTTAAATAAGATTCAAGTGCAGATATACGCACTCATGGCCTGAATACGTTTTGGAAAATATTAACGTTATACATAACTACACTTTGCAGTACAAGAATGAAATTGTTTAGAAGGCACGAATGGAGGTGTTAAAGGTCACGAGAACAATCTGAGTCTATAAGAAAACGCTCATTTTGACCCACAGTAAAAATCAACTTGACAACTGCTCGCTAATGTGTGTTCCAATAAATAGTTTTCCCAACAAAATCACCGGATTGCGACAATCAACGCAAAAATGAAATTAGTTTTTTTTATTCCCTCGCGGATTTCATGCCTGTTTTGGAATTATGCAAAAAGGGACCTGTGCTTTATCTCATTATTGAGTGTCCTCAAAGGGGTTTCCCCTCAAAACATAGCGACCAAAATCAAATGAGAACCACTGCTGTTTTCTCTCATTTCCCAGACATTTGTGTACGTGGCGTGGTAACAATATTTACTGACATTTCATACGTAAATTATTCCATTCTAATAAACGCGGACATTTAGTAAAGCAAACCCTCTCGTAGGTAGATTATGATGCAACGTTGCCAAAGTAATCGCTCAAATACAACAATGTCGCTCGAATACAACAATGACATGTTGGTGAAAAGGTAAGGAGAAGGAATGCAAATAGGTACATGAAAATGTATTCAATTCGGCATCAAAAGGGCAAGATTTGATATTCAGGTGGTAGCATGCCAGGTACCGACACAGGAGTGTAAGACACTACCTAAAGGTTGTCAGTAACTACTGTCTCTGATGGAAAAGGAGAAAATTACAAAGAAAGAGACAATCCACAAAAGCAGAGAGAAATGCTATGTTTTTACGTGCAAAAATAACGTAAAATTATAAGGAATGTCTCGACATCATTTATCATTCGTAGAGTATAACCTTTTTTGGTATCACCAGGTGATTATACAACTGTACTCTGAGTACAAAAAATAGAATAAATTTACTGAATTTCGAACAGAAAATTATTTGAGGTTGCTTTAGAACTAAAAAAGAACACCTTTAATGCATCAATGATCATGGGGAGGCAAATAATGTACGATTCTTTATTTTCTTAAATATGAGGTGAGAAGTCTCAAATAATGAAGTTACACTTATACAATCTCGAACATCTCTATCTTCATTCTTGAAACTCATCTGGTACTGGTGTTAGGCAAGTGCACATTCTGCTGCAGTCAAAGATATTTCACCTGATTACGTAGCTGTATCAATTAATGTCACAGCAGGGTTATTCAATTAATGTCATTATTACACAGGGCATTAATTAATGTCACTGTAGTGCCTCTGACCGGCAGGTGGTAGGGTTCGAGTCTCGACGTTGGCAGGATTTTCCACACTAGCTAAATTGCAAATTCATCCGCCGTTTGGAGGAGAATTCTAGCGGCCGGCCGCCCTGATCGGTAATTTTCCGTGTTTTCTCCCATCAACACCAGGCGAATGCCGAAGCCGTACCCTATCAAACGGACCACGGACCGCGCGCGATCTTTCCTTCCTCTTCCTTGTCCTATCCTTACCCCTTACACACACACACACACACACTAACATGCACTCCACGACCACATCACGACCACGACCACAAGTCGGGAGCTTAGAGCTTGTCCCGGCTGGGACGGTGGGCTGCTGATGGGAGATACCTGGCCGGAGAGCCTCCGATTTGTAGGTCGGCGCCGAATCTCGCGATCCAGCAGAGGAAGGTTGTCGCCATCTCCCACGATAAAAACCTACACTATACTCACGGGACTAATGACCTTAGCAGTTGACGCGCTCACAATAACTAATCAATCAAACATACTTCGTGAAGGTGACGAACAACAAGTCGCGAGGAATTACGTTCCAATCAGCGGGCAGTGTCACATTGAGGCAAAAAAGAACTCTTCATAGAACCTCAAATAATGCTATTCGTTGACTCATCTAAGCAAAGGAGCATCAGAGAAAATTAACTGCAGAGTCAGATTCTCTAGTCTAGGTTTAGTTGCAATGTAATTGTCAAAGCTCGTCTCTCCCTGTAACAGGTAATTGAAGTGCTTTTGAATACGAGCTTGTTAGAGACGACTCCTACACTTTCTACGATTAGCTTCTATTTACATTTTTAATATTATTCCTTTATAATTTAAATACCGTATTTGGTAGTATAGTGGTTATCATGCCGGGCTACGGATACAAAGTTCTCGAGTTCACACCCGGTCAAAGTAGGGGGATTTTTGAGAAGCCAAAAATCGATGCATGCTTCCGGACGCTAATCGGCATGTAAAACAGATCCCAGGAAAGGCACTTGGCCAATCCTGACGAAATTAAATCGTCTAGCAATTTAGCACAATCAGAGTTTCGATTTGAATTACTGGATACGATTGCGGATATTGTATCTTGGCCAGAGTTATCTGGTATTTCAAATCAAACATCATAATTGGCGCGCTAGCGCCCCTAGGGAAAGCAATACCAAACTACTCTTGGTATACTTGCACAGAACAAGTCTCACAATAAGGCGCTAGACGCTTCTGGAGACTAGCCTACGCACTAAACACATGTACAGCAATTACATTCATTTTCTATACGAGTATAAATCGTATAAATGGTCTCATTTAAATCAATTACTGTACCATTAGATACATTCAGTATATTAACACGGCGAATGCAAGCGACACACTCAGCGCAAAAGTGAGTAATGAAATTAATCATTAAAGGTTTCCTGAAAGTGAAATGAGGGCTGACAAAGGACAAAGCACCTAGGAGGAAGGGCGCGTCCAAATCCGAACTTCACAAGACAATCCGAGCATCAACGTAAGCTTGTCGCGGACTCCACGCCAAAGTCTCCAATAACAGCTACAGGAGCGAAAAGCCTCAAGGGTTTCTAGCACACATGGTCTACTTCAGGGCCGCTCAAGCAGAGCAAATCGGCAGCGCGGAGCCGTGTTTTCAGCCGAGAGCGGAACACCGGAGCCCGAGCGTTGCGCGCCTGGCGATAACCTCTGATACAGTGTCCCGGTAACTCCAGTAGCGGAAACATGGAAGTCCACGCGAGCACTTCACAGACAAGAGCACCTACACCGACAATTTTAATTCAGTATGGGAAGAAAAATATCTTTTCGCCGACTACGGCAGCTATGCCAAAAGTTTAGTTTACATAAAGGGTTTCACGTGAAGAAGTTTAATTTGCAACGACATTATACATTAAATCATGCTGATGAAAATGACAAGCACGCTGAAGAAGAACAAAAGGATGTTTTCAGTGTTCTGAAAAACAATGCCTCACTAGAAGTAAGTTTTGGATGTATTTTGATGTTCTTATGTTGTTTTGACAGTAAAATAACACAATACAAAAGAATTTAATTTCATTGCATACCGATACTACAACGTGAGCATTTAGGAAAAGAACTTCCTACAAAACCGTTTTCCAAAACTGCATCGGAATACTCCTCGATTGTTAAGTACGTTTGGATCAACATACAACTGTGAGCAATTTTTTGCTTCTTTGAAAATCTGTAAATCTCGAATGAGAAGTACAATTATTACAGATCACAATCGGAAATGCATGTTACGGCTCAACAGCACCATGCCATCTCTTCCAAATACAGAAAGTATATTGCGAAAAAAACATTTAAAAGGTGTAATTAGAGTATTTGATTTTGCAATCAACTTTATTTTTTATGTTAATTTTCTTTACTTTTAGTATTTTTATTACTAGTTTATTTAATAACATTTTTGTGCAACCTTTATAATACTTTTCATATTCAACAGCATGATAAACTGTGTAATGTCACCACTATTAAATTTCTTTATGTTATTGAGCACTTGTTTTGCAACTAAACATTTGGCATTGACGGCGCAATCTGCAAAAAGATACTTTTATTCCCATGCTGCATTGCAAATTGTCGTGTTTTAATTTCCAAATCACACTAATATGTTTATATCTAGTAACTGTTCCAATAAATGTTACAAAAGTATTTTACAGTTTTTTTTGTCGTAATATCCTTTCCCAGAGCAGCGAGACTTTCTCATTCCGAACAACGTAAAATACCCCGTAGAAATACGACGCGACCCACTGTGCCACACGCCACCGATCGATATTTGATGACGTCATTTGCTCTTTCTGCGGCGGAAGAGGAGAGAGCAACCGACTACTCCTCCTCGGAGCAAATGGTTGAGCGACCCTGGTCTACTTCAACAGAACGATAATTCATTATGTTTTTTTGACGGACGTTAACACTCCGTGACGAACGGAAGTGAAGTTTTCGCGCAGTATGCGACAGTGCAATACATTATAAATCATTTGATGCAAGGTTAAATGTCAAATCATATCAGAAGCAGTTGTCAGATGAGAAAAAAGACGAAGTCCGAGAAAGATAAAAGTTTGGCGCAGGTATGTCAAAGGCACAGCGCGGGCGTTCCCGCGCATACACACACCAATGTAGTAATAAAAATAATAATAATAGTAATTGTAATAATATTAATAATGACATTTGTAATCGTAATAAAATAATAACAATAAATATAACTGTTATCAGGGATGTTGAAAACAAATCGTGTCTACTAGTAGATGTTGCTGTGCCTTGTGTCTCAGCCTCCTTGATAACGACGTTTTGATCACGTCTTAAATAAAAGAGTTTTGAAATCGAGATCAGCCGAATATGGGGTGTACAAGCACAAATCGTCCAGATAGTTATCAGAGCTCTAGGGTTTGTTATGCAAAATTTGTGTAAGAACTTGGCTAAACTCCCAGGTAATTCAAAAGACTGGGAAGTGCAAGAAATTGCTTTATTAGGAACAGCCCACATTTTGCGCAAAGTATTGTAGAGGCACCGACGGCCCCTAGATCTGCTCCTTAGGTAGCTGGTTGCAACCTAGAGTAGATTTTATATTCAGCCGACACATAACTTCTTTAGTCATGATTTAGAGGCATTGAAATAATAGTAATTTATAATTATTATTAATAATATCGTCTTTATTACAGGTAAAACGCAAGCCTTTGAGACTGCTCTTACGTGTGTAAATATGAATTCGTTTTCGAAAGATAAAGAGTAGTACTACCTGCCTGAGCGAAACTCTGCAAATATTCCTAAAGCACAAATGGTCCATATAGAGTATGGCGTTCGTTTCGTTAAATACCTTCCAGTCCCTTACACTGGGAGTGGCGCGGAGGAACATTCGCACAGCATCCGTAGAACGAGACACGAGGAAGCCGCGAAACGCGGAGCGAGAGACTGAGCAGAAAGCGATGCAGAAATCAATCGTTGTCAGGCATACAACGTAGTCACTTGTCGTTTATCGTAGTCACTTTCATTTATGACCCAACGCCTATCATCAAGGCAATATGGAAAGGTGTTTGGAACAACTAATTGAGTTTGAGACCACGAAAGATCGGACGAGTAAAAAGAAAATGTTTCTCAGTGTCATGTGAAATGGTCAATTAGCTCAAGTAAAAGCAAACTTATTTAATTAAAGAAGAAATAGCAGAAAATGTATTGCTGAGAATATTTTGTGTGAAGTAATGGAACAGAAATAAACATATTAATTTATTGAGAATAAACCATTTCATTGTTTTCCCAGGGGAGAAGTCGCGGCGAGAATCAACCAGAAGATATAACGTGGGAAAGTCCGTATTATAAATGTAACAACTCCTGTTGTGAGAGCAACTTTGATTTACACATAGCTGCAGTTGACGTAAATCAGCTGTTACGGTATCATCCAATCGGACGCTCACACGTTACAACAGTCACGTCACTGTGGTGACGTTCAATCTCTCGATTCGATGACACCGCAACTGTTGGTGTGTGTCAAATGCAGGTATGTTTAACCCGTAACTGGTAACGCGCGGTCCCTGAGACCGCTGTGGAAAAATCAACGCGTGGCCCTCCTTTCTGGTACGTCGCATTTTTACTTTACAGTGCCTTCCTATCACTTTCTAAACTCTTTCTAAACTCACATGCGGGGCAGCGGATCCAGTAGACAACCGTTGGTCTTTGAGGGACAGTTGAAGTTTCGGAGCGGTCTCGCAGACCTCGCATCACCGGCAGTGGGACTTTTCTTCCCACTGTGAATGTGCATTTCAATTTTTTATTAATAGATAATTTACGTGTAATAAAGCATTGTCGTATTTAAATGAATGTTTTTTAATGTAGTGAATAATATTTCAAACCTTTACATGAGTTCTTAAGATAATTGTGAAGAAGCAGTATGGAACACATTATAGCCAGATATTTACTCGGCGAATAATAAATAATTTTATTAATTTCATTTTACATATTAACAACAAATCATTTTACTTTTTTGTTTATTATAGCATAGTTAACGTGAAAAAATGTCACGTCGACATGAGGATGACAATGGAACACCGAAAATAATCTGCGTAAAACTTTTGGGGTCTCACAGACTGCACGTCGCCGGTGAGAGAAGTTTGAAGACACGTCACCAGTTAACGGTTAACTCCAAGTATAAGCGGTGGATCGTGCCCGGAATCATGGTACGGTGTCAGAATCCGAGGGCAGAGATCAGACCGTTTGTTCCCGCGAGACTACAACTTGAAGGCCAAGTACAAATGCGAAACGCTTCGAGTATTCCCAGTGCGCGCGGTCCATTTCCATCAACGCGTTCGTTTCGTTCTACGTTGATTGGTTGATTCGTGTTTCCGGGCGCGTCAACTGCTCAGGTCATTAGTCCCGTAAGTGTAGTGTGTGTTTTCCCCCGGGAGGTGGCGATGATGTTTTCCCCGCTGGATGGCGAGATCTGGCGCCGACCTACCGTTGACTACCGGGGTTTACCGGGGTTTACCCCCCAACCAAGTATCTCCCACCAGCGGAGCAATTTTTCTTGTCTCCGTTGGCGATTCAAATAAAAATGTTCGTTCGCAAAATGCAGGTGAAGATGGCCTGAGGTTCTGAGGGTCTGATTTTAGTCTAGGGACACTATCATGCATGCGAATGTAATGTGCGTGTGGAAGCGTTCACAGTACGGATATTCATGTTTTCTGTTCTAAATTGAACAATAAACGATACAACCTAGCAGATGATAGAAGATCAAGTAACACATATTAAAAATTTAGACAACAAATGTTAAAAATGAACTAAAAGGAGGACATACTAAAAGGAGGAAATTCAAAGGAGGAAGAGAATAGAATTGACGTCCATGGAGGACGGTTGGCAATCCTAGGGTAAGGTTAGTGCTGGAGCTAGATAATTTTGGGCATACGGCAATCCTGAAACGTAGGCCCCCTCAAAAGAAAGCAAAAAAATGCCAGTTATATAAATAACAATGTAAGATATTTTATTTAAAAAAATAATAAAAATTACGTTTAAGGTAGAAAAATGTTTCAAAATACATTTTAAATAAAATAAGTAAGTTTTAAGTAAAAATATTTACGGATCAAATAATACTATTTCCACGGTGAATTTAAAACTCTAAAAAAATAATCCGTTTAGTTATTGTTCAATAAAATTATTCTTAAATGCATGAACAAATAATTATGAATTTCAGTAGAACCTATTTTAATGTGAGCGTCATATGATTCATATCAACTATTTAAGGTAAAAAAATTATTGAAAATTTTATGAAATATCAGACTACTGTACCGCGACTTATAAAACTAGGATAACGATTTTCTCGAGTTCTAATTTCTTTTTCATTTTTTTACCAATTTTTCCCTATCAGTCCCATCATGGTACCCCTTGACCTGCGAAGCCCTGGGCGATTGCCCGGTCTGCCTATGGCTATACTTGTTTTGTTTTTTATTTCTTGGCGTGTGAGGGCCTGTTTTACGATGGAATATCTGACGTCATTTCGCGTCTTTCTCGGTCGTATCGCTAGATATCGCATGATCGTGACCGTATAGAGCAGTGCAGCATCTAGCGATACGACAGAGAAAGACCCGAAAGGCTGTCAGATATTCCATCGTGAAGACAGGCCCTGACTTCTTCTTCTTCCTCAGCTTTTTCCCGTTAGAAGGGGTCAGCGCTAATTTTTATTGATTTTCGCACACTCCATTTTTACACGGATCTGGCGAAAGTTTTATGGCTGGATATCCTTCCTGACGCCAACCACAAGGGACACACAAGCACATTACACATAGGCAACACACACTCACCAAACACAACCATGCACAAGCGGAATTCGAACCCACGATTCTTCGGTACAAGGTCGCCACGGCACTATTGCCTTATAGATCTCGGCCACCGGATCGGCGAAGACAGGCCCTCACGCGCCAAGAAAAAAAACACGTATAGTGCCGGCAATGGGCAAGGTGTCGGCATGGAGTACTCCCGAGGAGACGAAGCAGCGGCAGCGTCTGAATGGCAAGCGAGCCTGGATGCTGAGAGTGGCGAGGGAGGTGACGAGGGGTAGGCGAGGGGTGGTGACGAGAGGGGGGCAAGGGTGGCGATGGGGAGAAGGAAAGGACGACGACGGGGTGGCGAGGATTGGCGTGGCTGGGTGACTATAGGGGGGCGAGGGGGCGACTGGAGCGAGGGGGGCGAGGGGGTGATGAGGGGGGGCGAGGTGTCGGGCGGAGGCGTCGCGAGGGCGTTCCGGGGACCGGGTGGAGGGGGGGCGGCAGAGAGCGCTGGAGCCCCAGCGCCGCCGGAGGCCGCGCTCTGCCCATCCATCATGGCGCCCCGCCCGCTTTTTATTTTATTTTAAATATATTTTAAGCCGTCGCGGGTATGAAGCTGTTTGTCGGCCGAGTTTGACAAATGGGGCAGCGCGCGCGCCGCGCCGCGCCGTCGCGTCTACTACCCGGAGCGAAAACGTAGGCCTCCCTCGCCGCTCCGACGCGCCGTCGCCGGTGATCTCGCATCGCGCGGAGGTTCTCACATCTCGCCGACGCATCGCGACGCGTCGAGAGCGGGGGAGCCCCCGGCGCTAAGTGAGCTGACATGATTGCGACGGTGTCAAAGCGCGTGATTCTCGTTCCGAGCGCTCCTCTGGATTTGTTCCCAAATGGGAGCTCGAGAGCGCCACGTCCGTTGACAGGTACTGTAGGAAACCAATCATTTTGGAAGCAGATACACTATGTGATCAAACGTATCCGGACAAGGAGGCCGTGGTGTTACGGTGTGGTCGTGGTTTTCATGGTGGGGGCTAGCAAACCTTGTTTTGCGTGGCACTATCACGGCGTAGGCCTACGTTGATGTTTTAAACACCTTCTTGTTTCCCACCGTTGAAGAGCAATTCGAGGATGGTGATTGCATCTTACAACACGATCGAGCACCTGTTCATACTGCAACACCTGAGACGGAGTGGTTACACCACAATACCACCCTTGTCATGGACTGGCCTGCACTTGAATCCTATCGAACACCTTTGAGATGTTTCGGAACACCGACTTTGTGCCAGGCCTCACCGACGTACATCGATACCTCTCAGTGCAGCACTCCGTGAAGAATGGGCTGCCATTCCCCAACCAGCACCTGATTGAAATCATCCCTGCGAGAGTGGAAGCTGTCATCAAGGCCAAGAGTGGACCAACACCTTATTGAATTCCAGCATTACCGATGGAGGGCGCCACTGGTAAGTCAACTGGTAAGTCATTTTCAGCCATGTGTCCGGATACTTTTGATCACTTAGTGTACATTAAAGGAGAATAATTTTAATGGGGTGCTGGGTATGTTTCATTTAATGAATTGAGACATTATATTCTGGTATTTGTGTCGCTTCTTGAGCGTCAAGAATGTTTTCCTTCGAAGCAACGATAAAGTGACGATCATAGTTTCATAATGTAAAAAGTTGATGATTTCACACACTTTGTTTTCTAGACACATAAATGAGCACACACTTTATTTGTCACGCCTAAAGAAACTGATGTAGGAAATTACATCGTGTCAAATACGTGAATTTTCTGATATATTTTAAATGACGAATGGATGTATTCTAAATTACTTGATCCAGATATATTCAGATGTATATTAAATGACTTGATCAAATAAAATAAATATTATTTTGAAAAAAATCAAATGTTCTTTAAAAATGAGCTATTAGAAGAGAAGAAACCGGCAGCTGGTAAATTTTAGTCCACTATTCAATAAGAACTAATTAGTTTTGGGTTTTTAAAAAATGGCTGGCTATTTTTCAGGTACCTTTCATTTTTGATGAAACGCATTGATCGTGTTGATCTGCTTCGGGTTTTCAAAGTGGTGAAAGTTTGGTGCTGGCTCAGTTCTTACCTGAAAGATAAAAAGCACATGTTGAATTAAATCAATCAATTAAACCGAGCGAAGTGGCTCAGTGCGTAGCGCCCTGAATTCGCAATGAAATCCTGATGGGGGTTTTAATGGTTTCCCTTGATCATAAGGCGAATGGTGGGATGGGCCCAAAAACCCACGAATACCTCCCACAACCCCACCTAAATCCACCCACCATCATCCTAGTCCTTTCACCCCTCATCATCACCCTACCCAATAATAATAATAACAATAATAATAATATCATCGTATCACCTCATAATTGATTATTCAAAGCTAACAACCTTGACTTAAGTAAGGAATGTGGCCGAAAGGCTGATCCCCATAATTCCAAATGTTGATCTCTCCAGGATAGTCTGGGTCTCGGAAGAGAGAAACGTGTTGCGTGGTCAGTAGTGGCCCATACGCGAGTAAAAAATAATAATAAATCAATCCAATAAACAAACTAAATTGAAATCCTTCGATAAAATAATACCTCGTTCCAACCAAAGTTCATTTTCTTCAGTAGTATGGGGATAGGTATACAATTCCTTTTTATTCGCGTGCTGATTGATTGATTGATTCGTGTTTCTGGGCGCTTCAACTACTCTGGTTATTAGTCCCGTAAGTGTAGTGGTCCCATAAGTGTAGTGCGTATTTTTCTCTGGCGGTGGCGATGATCTTTTCCCCGCTGGATGGCGAGATCTGGCGCCGACCTACCGTCGACTAGCAGGGTTTTCCCCTCATCCAGGTACCTCCCACCAGCGGGGCACCGCCCCATCCTTTACAAGCTGTAAGCTCCCAACCGGTCTCCCAGCATGTGTGGTACTGTAGTGCATGTTAGTGTGTGTGTGTAAAGGGTGAGGATAGAACAAGGAAGATGAAGGAAAGATCGCGCGCGGTCCGTGGCCCGTTTGTCAGGGTACTGCTCCGGCATTCGCTTGGTGTTGATCGCAGAAACCACGGAAAACTACCGATCAGACCAGCCGGCCGCTGGAATTCTCCTCCAGACAGCGACTGAATTCGACCTAGCTGACAAGCTAGTGTCGAAAACCCTGCCGCCGTCGGGACTCGAACCTAGGATCTCCCGGTCAGAGGGACTGCAGTGACACCAGGTTGATGCGCTGAGCCATCTCTCCCGGTTTTGCGTTTGCAAGCTTCGTAGTTTTTACAATACTATTTCCAAATTAGAAAAGTGGAAAACGGGTGTGAAGCGAAGAACCGTTATACACATCGTATCATTTAAGTTATTATCAACAAACTGAATTAGTGGAGTTAAGCCGATATCCAGGTACCTCATAGTGATTTACAGCCCTCCACTTAAGCCGAACGAAAGCTCACAGGAGGGCGACCGGTGTTCTCGTACGTGCCTAGGATGAAGAATTACTCCACACTTTTCTGGATGCCGAAGTGAAACGTATTAAAGCAGCTGATTTCCAAGAACAATCGACTCCGATTATAGTGAATTCGGTGATAGTGAACCCTCGATTATAGTGAACTTAAGTCACTGGTCCCAATTCACTTACATTACAAATAAACATAAGAAGATTCGGGTATAGAGAACCTGAAGCTCGGCTGTAGTGAACGTAGGAAAGAATTCCTAAAGTAAGGGTCTTTAGAGTCGGACGGTGTTCCAACAGTGCAAGGGGCATTGAAAGGTGTCAAGACTGCATTGCGATATTTAGAGACGGAATCTATAGAGGGAACACGAACTCAGGAGAAGGATCTAGAGAGATTACTATTGAAAAATGTAAGAAACAAACAATTGAAAATATTTGATTTTTTTAAGTACAAATAAAAATATTGAAATTAGCAGTTCGTGCAGTTAATAAATTTTGCTGCATATTAATAAAATCAATTATTATGGAGAAATTCTTTTTGATTTTGACATCATCGGATGTAGTGAATCTCTGATATAGTGAACCAAAATTCTTAGTCTCTGGAAGTTCACTATAACCGGAGTTGACTGTAGCTAGGTTGTGTCTAGGTCTCAGCTTTCCTTCACACCTTCTTGAACGTGTCTAGTAATGGGAGAAGTCTTGAGACATGTTTGTATAATGCACCTATTGCAGAACGCACTACAACTAATTTACTGACGATAACCTTGCATTTACTATCCTTCATGTCTTGCATCACTGTCCATATTACACTAGGAAGTAATTGACTGGCATTTGAGGCCACGCACGGCATGAATGGTAGCAGGCGTCAATTTCCTTTCCCAGCTCTCGAGAACCTCATCCGCTGCTCTGAGTTATCGCGGTGTGATTAGTATATCAGGCGTCTGCCGGAAAATAGCAATTTCGGCAACAACCCTCCTCTTCTGAGTCCATCCATCACTTCCACGTTGATACGTAGAAAGGAAACTCTCTTGGAGAATTTAAAGTCAACGAATTCCACCCACAGAAATCTCTTATTCGTATTCGAGATCGTGATACGAGATTCGTAATACGTAATTCGAGATCGAGATAATAATGATATAAATAAGTTAACTGAAATATTGCATTAAAACGGTGTAAATTAACTGTCGACTGTGACTCTGTAAAAAACTCTTGTCTGTGGAAATTAAGTTTTGAATTTATTTATGGAGTTATATGTTTGTCTGTAGAAATACACCTATTGCTGCAATATCTGTAAATTTTCACTTATTTTTGTTTTAAGGCCATGTTTTTTATTTTCGTATGTTCACAAAATTTGGATAGTAAATTTAGAAAAAAATATTTCACAAACACGTCACACACGAAAAATGCTGATAAGTAGAAGTAGACAGATAATAAATTATAAACTAAGTACTTCTAACCATCACAACTGGTTATCAATGGTTAGTAATTCCAAGAAAATTCAATGTATATTACCTCTGTAAAACAAGATGAGATTATTATTATTATTATTATTATTATTATTATTATTATTATTATACAGAACACACTCAATTTTCTGTGAAATTGGGTGGCACAGCAACTGCGGATAAGGCAATTCCGAGTATAATCCGAAATAGGTCGAAAAACAACGGAATTCGGCTAATCATCGATTAATTGTATTTTTTTGTGTCGAAACACCTTTTCTTTATTTGTGACTGAAGTTTCTACAATAATTTTTTGTCACAAAGCGAACTTTGTAGCAGTTACGTTGGGAGGTAAAAACTTGACGAAAAAATTACCGTCTTCCGAATTTTAAACACTTTCGCCTGGGTGGAACGGGGCGTTGTAGACCAACAGGACAGCTTTCTGTTGTATATTTCGAGAGTTGAGGTGTTCTCTAACTTGTGTTACAAACGTTTTTGCCAACCCCTCTTTATATATTTGTTGGTCTACCCACGTTTTTTTGCCGTAGAAGGTACTGGGATGTTTTCAGCCCTCGCACTTTCAAAACACGTATTTTTTTTTCTTTTTTTTCAATCACTAGCCGTTTTTAAATATGAGACACCGTTTCGTTATTGCACGACAATATTGTTCAGCGTTCTTTCCTAGACTTATTTTTGGAGCTTGCCGCTCGCTTTCAAATGCCAATGTTCGGGTTGACAAACATTTCCATAAACTCTCGATTCATCAGCGTTGCACACTTGGTCGTATGAAATGTTTTCTGAATAAATAAACTGTCAAACTCATTTTTGAAGTCATCTGCTGGGTATTCGTTGTCATTTAATTTCTTGTCATAAAGCCCAATGTATCTTATCATGAGACATTTTTTAAAACGTTGTTAAGCATCCTGATAATGCGTCAAGCGTACCCTCTTAACTTAACATTACAAAAACCCTGTTTTGCTTTCCAGCAATAATGGGCACTGAAATAGGAGTTCCTTCACTCTGCACTTCATTCATTCATTCTACAAGCGCCACATCTAGTTCATAAGCGCTAGTTTTCATGGTTTTCATGGACGAGGAATAGTCCTTTATGGAAGCTATTTGCATTAATTTATCCTTCAGCTTAAGAGTGTTGACGCTACGCAAAGAAGCATCTTAGCTTACACCACTTCGGAGTTTCTGCGAATGCGCGAATTTGAAGTGATGCAGGAGGCCGCTACTCTATCAGATTTAGCACATGAGATACTATATCGAATGATAACGGTCGTGGTGCATGGAATTTGTTCAAATGTGAGGCAGAGAGTGTTCTGCTAACTTTATTCGTATAATACAACACCACGTTGGGGGCATTAACAAGTAAATATACGTACTTATCTGTACATATGTTATTTATAATTATTTAATCGTGTACATGTATACAGAGATCAGAATATGATGGAACAGCTTTAATAAAACAAATGATGAATGAATAAGTGATGTGGCATCATGGGTATTTAGCAACAGCACAGACCTTCTTCCATTTAGAACAAAACGTTTGTGCAAAGGCTTTCTTGACTTCACATGCTAGTGGTTACGTGGGTACTTTAAACTATGCTCGGCATACACTCTCTAGTATCTTTAGATCATTTAATTGTGTCATCCTACATGCATGTACTTGTCATTTACACAGGACGGGTATTCAAATAATGTCTCTGTGACAAATATGTTCTAATTTTATGGTATAACTCTTTACGACGTTACATTATCCTAACTGTAACTTTTATTTATCATCCACTACACTTCCTTTACTGCGAATATACCCCTGGTTGCAGTAAATTGCGAAATAGAAGTAGAAACTTGAAGGCGATAGTTTAAGTAAAACGAAGATACATCAAGAAGTTTCCAACTTGCCAGCGTTACTTTAGACAAAAGTGTCCCCGGTGATTAGTAGCCATTTCTGGTAATGTTCTACGGTACTGACATGATTACCCCTAGTACGCAACTGTATCGTCATTACTTTCACTTTCAAAGACGAGGAGTTGCTTAACAGTATGGAAAGAAGTATTTGATGTCATTTTGATATTTCTTCCGGGATTATTTTCACGAACAAAAGCTTTCGAAAGAAAAACGAGCTATCATCAAGCAAGCAGCGTATTGCATCATAATTCGTATTACGGTTAGTCTACATTTAGCAACCACAATCTAATAGTATTAATGTAAGATTTTTAATACATACGATAAACGCGATGACAAATGAGTGAATATGTCTGGAGTCGATAGTGAGTCTATCAACGCAAAATTATATTGAATATAAGTGGTTTTGCATTTTACTTCATACAGGAATCTCGAAAACAGTACATCGACATACGTCATTCTTCGTATGTATGCAATTAATATTGTTAGACTAAACCATAATTGTTCTGCTCTCCAAATTTCTCCCATTGACGAAGTCAGTGCACATTGCAGCCTAAGAGCCGGTATTCCCTCCCAGATACACATACGTATAGCAAGTGCAGTTCAAACAGTGCATTTAAATCCTCGGTGTCAATTGTAAAAAGTGAATCGATTCAAAAGTCTGGGTTAATTAATCCCGCGGAATACGAGATTATCAGAAAACGTAACTGATGTAAATGTTGAAATAAAAATTCATTAAAAAGGTAGATGCGTGAACTAAAAATATGTGTAGCTTCTAGGATCGTAATATCATTAGCGAATTGTTAGAGCGCAATCACTCAGGTAATAAGATCCTATATTCGTTCGTCCTCGGAACGACGAAAGTAACACATTTTACGTTGTATATTATAACCAGGGGTCGGATTTTGACCTAAAACATCGCCAAAAATGATCAATAAAATGCTCTTAAAAGTTTTTAAAATTCCCTAAAATCAAGGGAAAATGACGGTAAAAGTGATCAAAACCAGTTCGGTTGAATAACCCAAGCTGTTGGATACGTTACTGATGTAAATGAGGCTTCTTCTGTTCGTACAAGTGAATTCAGGTGGCAAACTTTTGGTTTGGATTGTTCTTTACCAGAAAATCACTGTCTTCAGTTATCCCGAAATCGGCTGAACAGCCATTGTCGCTGACAGTCGTCACTAGAACCTTACATTACGTACTACTTTACAAGATTACATACAATGGCTGAGCGGAGAAACCGAGTAGGCTACCAGGTATAGGTACTCAGGAATTCTATGGAGAACATTTGTTGCATCTCGTACATATTATATGAAGCAAGTATCATTTAAATGATATTAAAATCGATGAAATCAGCGAAAATGCATTAAAAATGCCGGAAAAGGGTAAAAATGACCTATTAGTCGAAATCGACGAAAAATGAAAAAAAATGACATAAAAATGGCCTTGTGGGGTCATCGATAAATTACGTAACGCTGTTGGGGGAGGGAGGGGATCTGAGGCATCGTTACGCTGTGTTACACAGAGATAGCGAAATGCGTTACAAGGAGGAGGGAGATATTGAAAATTCATCGAAATTTGCGTGACGTAATTTAAGTTACGCCCCTTTGTCATAACATAAAATGTAGTTCTATACTAAACGGCCTTTTTCTAAAGTGAAAACAAAAATTTAAAAAAAAAATCATTTCATTACAATCCGCCTCGTAATTAGAACAAACGATACGACGAGGGCAATAACAAATTATATCACAGTCCGAAATGCGAGGTGGTACGTGTATAAAACGTCCGGCCTCCGCACCGGGATCTCCTCGCAAGAGGTTCTCTTGGCACCTCGCGGGCGCGGGGCAGCGCCGGACCGGAACCCGACGCGCGATGCGGTGGCGATAGCCCGCTGCGGGCGCGAGCGGGTGGGCGCGGGGGCGGAGCGGGGGCCTTTAATTGCGCGGGGCGATGAGCCGCCGAAAGTTCAAGGTTCGAGAGCGGCGGCGAGAGCTCTCCCCCTCCTCCCGCCCTCCCCCCCCCGCGCGCACGCGCCATCCATCCGCCCGCGAAGGCCCGTGGGCGCGCGCGGAGAGCGCGCCAGGGCCTTGCAACGCTCCATCAAAACCGGCGACAAAGCTCGAGGGTGCTAATGTCGCCGGGTACAGCTGCAGATTAGGCTCGCCAATTTCCGCACATAAATATTGACTAATTTCTGAGAAATACGAAATGTGACCCCTAAATATTCAATAATTCATAAAATATACATAATCAGGGCTGTCCAACTTAGAATGGCTTGGGGGCCTCACATCAAATTCTAGTTAGCCGCGGGCCGCACCTTAATTTAAGATGTTTTTTACCTTAACTACTGAGATTATACTAGAACAAATATATATTGGACACAATTTTTATTCAACATGCTTTACATACGAGAAAATTAATACATTGGCTGATTTTAAGGACAGGGTTCGGCTCACTAAAACAACGGCGCACGGTTCACTTGCGCATGGTTCACTCGCGCGGACCACGAGAACGAATCACTCAGGGAGCACTGCTTGCATTGTGCATTGTGCGGTGTGGTGCGAATGTGTAATGGAGAATTACAATGGTTAAATGCATAAAATGCGTTGCATGCATAATGTTAAATGGATAAAATGCGTTGGTAATTATGCGTTGGACAGACTCAAGGATGTTTTATGTTAACGCGAGGGCCGAAGGCCCGAGCCTCGTCCTCAACTTGGACACGGGTAGCGAAGCGTCACGATTCCACACGAAAGTGCGTTGGCCACGAGGCCGTGTGCACACTGTGGCGGCGCCGCGAATGACTCGTTCGGAACCGAATCGTGCGCGTCAATGGGAGCCGAACCCTGTTCTTAAAATCTACCAATACATTAAATAAAAATAAGATGAATGGTGCAATAGTGTGGTATTTGGTTGGTATAATAAAACTTTTCAAAGCAGTCGCGGGCGGCACAAAAATATTCGGCGGGACACATGCGGCCGCCAGTTGGCCAGCCCTGACATATAAGAATCCACACAAGAAACCGCGAACATCGACGATATATTTTGTAACGTTACGCGCCTGGTTGCGCCTCGCGAACCTACGCAGCAGCCACGCACGTTTTAACTATCGTGGCAGCAGTTCGTATTTGAGTTCTTGTAAGAAGGTGCTGCGGGGGAGCGCGCCACCACGTGGTGTGGGAGTTGAAAGGCCCTGGAGCGCACGACGACGGGGGCGGGGCGCGCCGAGAGGAGCACGGTCACGCCGCGGACACGTGCGGGCGGCGAGGGCGGAGGAGGAGGCGGCGGCGGCGGCATCGATCGAGGAGGGCGCGAACCCGGCGCTCCTTACGCCTCCGCGGCCGGGGGATTCCATTACTGGATGACGCCGCGCGGAGGAGGCACGGCCGCGCGGGCCCGAGGGGCGGGGAGGCGCGAGCGCCGAGGAGGGTCAGCGGGTCAGGGAGTGGCGGGACGGGACAGATCGGTACGGAACAGAGAGTAGAGGGACGGGCAGGTGAGGGGAAGGAGAGAAGTGTGTAGTAGAGTGGAGTGGGCAAGGAAGGGGCGGGGAGGGTCAGCAGGTCAGGGAGTGGCGGGGCGGGACAGATCGGTACGGAACAGAGAGTAGAGGGACGGGCAGGTAAGGGAAAGAAGGGAAGTGTGTAGTAGAGTGGAGTGGGCCCAGAAGGGGCGGGGAGGGTCAGGTCAGGGTGTGGCGGGACGGGACAGATCAGTACGGAGCAGTGCGACTCGGAGCAGAGAGGGGAGGGAAGGTGCGGTGAGGGGTGGATCGGGCCGGTGAGGTAAGGGGGGGAAGGGTGGTATGGAGTGGAGCGGGCAGGGGGGGCGTAGAGAATCGAGGAGGGTCAGGGGGTCATGGAGTGGCGGGACGGGACAGATCGGGACGGAGCAGAACGAGGCAGGGTGGGGAGGGCAGGGGAGGGGCGGAGCGGTGAGGGGAGTGACTTTCAGGGGAGGGAAAGGAAGAGTGTAGTTAAGTGGAGTGGGCACAGAAGGGGCGGGGAGGGTTAGCAGATCAGGGAGTGGCGGCATGGGACAGATTGGTACGGAGCAGATCGTGGCGGAGAAGGCAGCGGCGGGGAGGGGCGGTTTCGAGTCGCGCGCTGGCGCGGGCATGTCCGTATAGTTAGCACACCCACTTATTCAAAAATTAAAAAGACTATACCATAATTTTGTTCCAATTTTGAACTAATTTATACCCACCTTAAAAAATTTTCTACCAATGCAGAACATCAAAATTTACAACGTGTCCCGTGGGTGCGCTAACTTAACGTTAAGTTAGCATACCCACACAAGAAAAATGCGTTAAACCAAAAAAACAAATATACCATAATTTTGTACTAATTTTGAACTAATTTATACCCACCTTAAAAAATTTTGAACCGATGCACAACATCAAAATATACAACGTTGAAGAGTGGGTGCGCCAGGTTAACGTTAAGTTGGCAAACCCACACAAGAAAAATGCGGTAAACCAAAAAAACAAATATACCATAATTTTGTACTAATTTTGAACTAATTTATACCCACCTTAAAAATTTTGAACCGATGCACAACATCAAAATATACAACGTTGAAGAGTGGGTGCGCCAGGTTAACGTTAAGTTGGCAAACCCACACAAGAAAAATGCGGTAAACTAAAAAAACAAATATACCACAATTTTGTACTAATTTTGAACTAATTTATACCCACCTTAAAAAATTTTGAACCGATGCACAACATCAAAATATACAACAATGAAGAGTGGATGCGCCAGATTAACGTTAAGTTGGCAAACCCACACAAGAAAAATGCGGTAAACCAAAAAAACAAATATACCAAAATTTTGTACTAATTTTGAACTAATTTATACCCACCTTAAAAAATTTTGAACCGATGCACAACATCAAAATATACAACGTTGAAGAGTGGGTGCGCCAGGTTAACGTTAAGTTGGCAAACCCACACAAGAAAAATGCGGTAAACCAAAAAAACAAATATACCACAATTTTGCACTAATTTGAACTAATTTATACCCACCTTAAAAAATTTTGAACCGATGCACAACATCAAAATATACAACGTTGAAGAGTGGGTGCGCCAGGTTAACGTTAAGTTGGCAAACCCACGCAAGAAAAATGCATTAAACCAAAAAAACAAATATACCACAATTTTGTACTAATTTTGAACTAATTTATACCCACCTTAAAAAATTTTGAACCGATGCACAACATCAAAATATACAACGTTGAAGAGTGGGTGCGCCAGGTTAACGTTAAGTTGGCAAACCCACACAAGAAAAATGCGGTAAACCAAAAAAACAAATATAACACAATTTTGTACTAATTTTGAACTAATTTATACCCACCTTAAAAAATTTTGAACCGATGCATAACATCAAAATATACAACGTTTAAGAAATGGTGCGCCAAGTTATGATTGAGTGTACATTTTCATGACCTAAAATATTGCCAAATATGATCAATAAAATGCTTGGAATATGTTTTAAAAATACCGTAAAAGCAAAGAAAATGATGCAAAAAATGCTATCAAAAACAGTTCGTATGAGCAACTCATTCTGTTCAATACATTACTGCTGTAATCGAGACTACTTCTATTTGTTCAAGTGAGCCCAACTTTAAATGTTTCGCTTTCGACTGTACTTTACCAGAAAATCTCTGTCGTTAGTTATCCCGACTAATCGGCTGAACCGACATTGGCGCTGAATTGCGACACATACAACAGCTGACATTACAATAAGTGAGCGAAGAAATGGAGTTGGCTACTCAGGAATTCTGTGGAGCATCTCGTTATTGTTATTTGAATCAAGTACCATAAAAATGGGATTAAAATTGATGAAATCAGCGAAACATGCATTAAAATGAAGGAAGAAGTTAAAAAATAAAAGTTGTTATTCGAAATCGACGAAAAATGGCAAAAAGTCTTATAAAAATGGGTCATTTCCTTTTGTTATAATATATCATGATAGATGATAATACTAAACGGCATTGTTCTGAAGTGAAAAAAAAATCACATTTCATTAAAATCTGCTCCCTGGTTACGAGGTACAAAGTGTTTATGGCTTTTTATTATATTCCGATTGTCTTGTTTTGGTTCGCTCGTTATGGATGTGAATCACTGAGAAAAAGTGTAGGTGGTTTTATGCCTAATTCAGTATTTAAAATGTGAATATGCCTGCAAAAATATTTATTGTATTAATATGTTTTGAAATTATTACTTACATTTCCGTATAGTTTGGAAATATTAAGGAACACCATGTTAGTATTCTCTGATTTTAGTATGTCATCAAATCGTTCACCATCTTTTGTTCATCAACGTAATGTAGCATGTTTACTGGAAGCAGCATGTAAACTACAAGTTGTTATAATCTTTCGATATCAGGCACTATTAATCAAAGAACAAATTGCGTCAGTCATGTTAATAATATGAGTAACATGCAATGTTATTTAAGGAACATTACGTATTAATACACACGTGCTTCTCCACTTTCAAAGTGGAATGACGTAAGCCCATTCACTTCCATATACCTATTTAAGAGACCATTGGTGGAGAATTGTAAGTAATCAAACAATACTTGAAATATCCTGAGATGCTCGAAAGACACAGCAATCAACAGATATTGTCGCGTCAAGATTCTAAAAATTTCGTGTGGAAAATCCAGTAAACGATGGGGGGGGGGGTGAAGAAACGCCACCTTTTGTTCGCCGGCCTGCTCTCCTAAATGATCAACGTTATTCTGTGAAGTTTTTCCTGCGCACAGTACCTGAACCCCCTGAGTTCATTCGCCCAGCGGAAGGTAGGGGGGAGGCGCATTGTACGCGACAGGTAGCATTGAGGGATGGAAACGGTAGGGGGATGCTCAGGTAGAAAGCTCAATGGAAACTCCTTTCTCTCTTCCTTCTGAGAAGGGCAGCTTTTCTGTTCGTGCCAAAATTCCCCATCTACATTCACTATTTATTAACAATTTTGTAAGTACATTTCATAAAATAATATGTTGTTTGGTATTCAACTGTTGGTACTGTTAAATGTTAATTGTCATGATGAAAAGAATGCAATGAAGCACAAGAAATTGAATTATCACTCACAATTCTAACAGAAATTTTCATTGAATAAATGTTTTGATATCGAACATCAAATGTATAATTAAAAGTATTATAATTATTTATGAATAAATGTCTATTGCAATAGCAAAAAAAGGTGGGAATGTCATTACAACATGTACAAGAAATATGGTATAAATAATAAATATAAAATATAGTACAGAAAATTAATGCAATGCAAAAATAAAATACTCTTAAAACCGAAACCAAATAGCACAACAACAGTCAACTAATTCAACAAGAGTACAATGTCAAAAAGCCGAACTTTAAGTCTGGAACTTTCGATAGAATAAGGAAACCATTCATTCTATTATACTTGAACGACAAAATTCCCCCCCCCCCAAAAAAATGAAATGAGGAAACATATGCAAAAACTTTGAAAAAACAACACCATATAATTTTTTCGATCCCCGGAAAATGTTTTTTAGTCAACTATTAAATGTGGGTACTTCTAAGATACTCACAGTGCGCTAAAAACTGTAATTTGTTGTTCAGATAAATAATTAATCAGCTTCTAAATATGAAACTCGTTCAGATAAAATTATAAGTGCAACAAAGAAAACAACATAATTTCGTCTGAACACATCAGATACTACAGATACTTTCGTTTAGTGTACCCACTTATTATATTAGTTTAGTGAAGTATATTCTAATTCAGTAAAGAATCATTGATTATCATTATATTAATTCCTTGCGTGTAATTAAAAATTCATAACTAACAATCAGAATTCAGAAGAAGGATCAAAATCGTTTATTTACGCCATTATAACACAGAAGTGGCCAACATATTTCCAGTCGGCCATGAAACATCGACAAAAATATACATAACAGACTACTTAATAACTACATTAAATAAAATTAAATTGGTGAAGTGATAAAATAAAATAAAATTGGTGAAGTAAACGTTGATTTGAAACAACGGATCAACACTAACGGATCATCACAATAAAGCATTTGGTCTTCACATGTTATAAATGTAAAATTTACAAACGTCAGATGTATTTACCCGAACTAAAATGTACGTCAGAAAAACTTCTGTATCAGTTGCGACTCTTTTTCACTTTCCGATATTTATACATGTATTTTCTCTCATTCCTTTCTTAACATTTCGTGGGAACTAATGTTTACATGGTTTTATCAGCTTCTTCAAATATGTCTTCTGAAATATGTCCAATATCTTTCATTTGAAAGCATTTTTTCCCCACCAAGTTACTGAGGACTCCATATGTATAGAATAGAAGGCCCACTAAAATGTAGGTCTATTTCAGAACCAATACATTCATAAATGTATGCCTCGAATGGTAAAGGTGGGCTTGAATTTCTCAAAATGTAACACGTCGATAAAGAAATGTAATTGCTCTCGTACAAAATTATGGTATATTTGTTTTTTGTTTAATGTGTTTTTCTTGTGTGGGAATACCAACTTAACGTTAACCTGGCGCACCCACTCTTCAACGTTGTATATTTTTCAGTTCAAAATTTCAAAATTTTTCAGTTCAAAATTTTTCAGTTCAAAATTTTCAGTTCAAATTTTTCAGTTCAAATTTTTCAGTTCAAAATTTTTCAGTTCAAAATTTTCGGTTCAAAATTTTTTAACGTGGGTATAAATTAGTTCAAAATTAGTACAAAACTGTGGTATATTTGTTTTTTTTGGTTTAATGCATTTTTCTTGCGTGGGTTTGCCAACTTAACGTTAACCTGGCGCACCCACTCTTCAACGTTGTATATTTTGATGTTGTGCATCGGTTCAAAATTTTTTAAGGTGGGTATAAATTAGTTCAAAATTAGTACAAAACTGTGGTATATTTGTTTTTTTGGTTTAATGCATTTTTCTTGCGTGGGTTTGCCAACTTAACGTTAACCTGGCGCACCCACTCTTCAACGTTGTATATTTTGATGTTGTGCATCGGTTCAAAATTTTTTAAGGTGGGTATAAATTAGTTCAAAATTAGTACAAAATTATGGTATATTTGTTTTTTTGGTTTACCGCATTTTTCTTGTGTGGGTTTGCCAACTTAACGTTAACCTGGCGCATCCACTCTTCATTGTTGTATATTTTGATGTTGTGCATCGGTTCAAAATTTTTTAAGGTGGGTATAAATTAGTTCAAAATTAGTACAAAATTGTGTTATATTTGTTTTTTTAGTTTATCGCATTTTTCTTGTGTGGGTTTGCCAACTTAACGTTAACCTGGCGCACCCACTCTTCAACGTTGTATATTTTGATGTTGTACATCGGTTCAAAATTTTTTAAGGTGGGTATAAATTAGTTCAAAATTAGTACAAAATTGTGTTATATTTGTTTTTTTAGTTTATCGCATTTTTCTTGTGTGGGTTTGCCAACTTAACGTTAACCTGGCGCACCCACTCTTCAACGTTGTATATTTTGATGTTGTGCATCGGTTCAAAATTTTTTAAGGTGGGTATAAATTAGTTCAAAATTAGTACAAAATTGTGCTATATTTGTTTTTTTAGTTTAACGCATTTTTCTTGTGTGGGTTTGCCAACTTAACGTTAACCTGGCGCACCCACTCTTCAACGTTGTATATTTTGATGTTGTGCATCGGTTCAAAATTTTTTAAGGTGGGTATAAATTAGTTCAAATTAGTACAAAATTGTGGTATATTTGTTTTTTTGGTTTACCGCATTTTTCTTGTGTGGGTTTGCCAACTTAACGTTAACCTGGCGCACCCACTCTTCAACGTTGTATATTTTGATGTTGTGCATCGGTTCAAAATTTTTTAAGGTGGGTATAAATTAGTTCAAAATTAGTACAAAATTGTGTTATATTTGTTTTTTTAGTTTAACGCATTTTTCTTGTGTGGGTTTGCCAACTTAACGTTAACCTGGCGCATCCACTCTTCATTGTTGTATATTTTGATGTTGTGCATCGGTTGAAAATTTTTTAAGGTGGGTATAAATTAGTTCAAAATTAGTACAAAATTATGGTATATTTGTTTTTTTTGGTTTAACGCATTTTTCTTGTGTGGGTATGCTAACTTAACGTTAAGTTAGCGCACTCACGGGACACGTTGTAAATTTTGATGTTCTGCATTGGTAGAAAATTTTTTAAGGTGGGTATAAATTAGTTCAAAATTGGAACAAAATTATGGTATAGTCTTTTTTAATTTTTGAATAAGTGGGTGTGCTAACTATACGGACATGGCGCGGGCGGAGGCCGTGGCTGGGGCGGGGCCGCGGCGGCAGAGGAGCCGAGCGGGGCGGGGGCAGGGGCGTAAGGAATGAGGTGTCGGTGTTGGTGTCGAGGGGGAGGGGCGCGAGAGGCGGCGGCCCGAGTGCGAGACAAGCCCATCGCAGTGGGAGTGAGCGAGAGTCGAGTTGGTGCAGAGAGAGTTGCGCTCCGTTGCAGAGTCCTTCAAAGGGGGCGGCAGATCGTCTGTCCGTTCAGTAGTGGGTAACGCATAGCGAAGAAACTAGAGAAGGGTAGTCCAATTGGCGGCCCGCGATGCAATTTATTGTGGCTCGCGAAAAGTTATTACAAAATTATTATTATCAAAAGTGAAAGTCCCTTTCATCCATGTCGGACGAGAACATTTTGTGCATCGCGCACGCGCCCTGTCGAGGTCAACAACCCCTTTAATGTAAAAATTTGTTAAATTTACATTTAAGGATATTTTTTAGTAAATTCAGAAATTCAAAACCATCCCAATGTTTCACTGCTTTACGCATGGTACGGCCTGGTATCACGCGTGGTTCCATGCCCCCTCCCGTTTCGGAGCAGCCGGGCAAAGTGCCGATATGAGCAATGCTAGGAAGTCAGGTGTGGTTCGCGCGATGAAAATGATGAAAACATGGCCCGCACCCATATTAAAGGTTTTGGTTGTGGCCCTTCAGGCCTTGCAAGTTGGACAATCCTGAACTAGAGCAATGGCTTCTCATCCGATATGGAGGAGTCTGTTCAAATTTCGAGATGCATTTTACAACATGTAGAACTTGCTTGAGCTAGCTAGAACATCAAGAGTTGCCTTCCATCTTCTTCTATTTGTTTTTCGTGACAGTGGATCTAAAGTTGGAAATAATCTCTATTTTGCGTTTCTTGTCGGATTCGTAATAACTGTTCAAGTTGTTCGCTTTATCCAATGGATTTGTTATTAATTTGACCCCCATTTTCCGTTATTGCCAGTAATAGTGTATTTTTGCATTCTTTTCAAGTGAAACGCACTAGTTTTTTGCAATCAATAATAATATGTTCTTTCTGATGATTGTTTGCTCGGCCTTTATATTGCTTTCAGACTTTTAGTTTAGGTCGAGATATAAAAGAAACAACCAACTTAATAAACTCAATCAATTATTCAATTGGAAATGAATGTTTTGCTTTCTAGGAAACTAATGGTATATCGATATCTCTAAGTTGAAGAAAAGTTAACTTTTGTTATCGAATGTTCGACAAATTGAAGTGTGAATTCTATTATTTACATAATTTTTTAGTAACACCAAAGAAAAGAAATGTCTAAAAGAATGAGGCGAAGACTATATTGGAGCAATGATCAAGCTCTCTTATATTAATAAAAATTGTCATGGGTATCGTGATACACAGAGCCAAACACGCATAAAGCTGACAACACAGACGTTTGGGGCAAAACGCCTTTGGAGTCTATGACGAGAGGTAGGCAGTGGAGTAGGTTAGAAAAGAGACGGCAGAACTGGTCTAAAACGGATCGGTGTGATAAAGTGGAGAAGCAAGTGTTAGTGATTACATTTATCACAAAAGTTGGAAAATTACTGGAAAGTTGGAAAAACTGGAAAGCCATCAATGAGTGCAATACAAAATATACTCATTTTAATTTCATATTGTATACTTATACTTAATTTCATATTGTATACATATAAAAGTATACTCACACATTTATGTTGAATTCGGTGATAATGATAATTATATGTAATAAGAATGTAAAATGTTGTTTCTTTGCTCTAGTATCAGATGCTTCCATTTCACTTTTTAGCAAGCTACTTACGTAATAATATGAACGTATTATAATCCTCCGGCAAAACGAAAGTTTTTTCGACAAAAACACTCTTATTGCAGGCCCCTGATACAGGAAAAGTAAATAAAAGAATTCTTGTTCTTATTGCAGTAAACATTTTCCTCTAATACGCTGTGTAGTCAGACCCCATGTTTTGGGAGTCCTTGATACCAAAAAGTTGGTTTACGGAAAAAAAGTCCGTCTTCGTATCCCATTGTGAACGTTAGGGGCTAAATTGTAAGGAATTTCACCAAAATTGATATTCGTCAATCGGTTTGGTCAATGTCACGACCTTTGATCCTTTAGAAAAAAGATATTCTGATTTTGGGGGAGACTTTATATGAAACCTCAATGGCATTTTCAAAACTTTCTAGAAAAAATGGCTCCAAATTTTTGGATTAATTGTTTTAAAGGATAGATCAATATACGCTAATAAAAATTGCTGCGGCCTCATTTTCTTTGATTTCTCTGAATTGTCACAAATTGAAAAAGTGAAAATTTCTATGCGGCGACTTCCTACAACTACAATATTGAAGGGAGCCTTTTTCTCTAAATAAAAAGTGTTCTTCAAAATTATATATTTAAATGAGACCATGCACATTTTTTTCAAAATATGAATAGTGTGCGGGACGTTTCTGAAAACAGTTTCAGAAATACAATTTTCTCAAAAATGGCCCCGCATTTTTTTTATTTTGAATAGTGCGAAGTAACCTAATAAAAACGGCGCAAGTCTGACTTTTGTTGAACTCTTTGAGTTTCCGGAAATTGCATAAGTTACAAGTAATACGAGAAAATATGTGCTGTCGAACCGTCTCCAGTTACTTAATTTTTTGTTTCTGAGAATAAAGTAAGTGTTTGCATTATTATTATACATAACTACGAACTTAAACTACAACTAAGAAACTCGTACTTATTGCCAACGTAAGAAAAATTACATTCATATCACCTGGACATAATGAACTCAGAAGGATCATTGTAGAAGAAGGTTGTCTCCAAATGAAGTGGTCCTTGATCCGACTTTTACGAGCAGACGATGCCGATTATATTCAAATTCAGGAAGACAAGAACTTCAACATGAGTCGGAAGAGGTGTTCTACTTCTCTGAATAGATTGTATCTTTTAATCGACTAACTCGGCCTCCGCTGGCAGAGACACCTGCCTTACTCAGAAGTGAAAGTACGACGAGAACAGGTAATCAAGCGTGGGCGAGGAGTAATGAAGTAGTCCGAAGGATGCTCAATCAGATCGAGATTAGATGCTACAAAATATTACTGGACATTTTCATGCAATGATAAAAGCATTACATCCTTTTTCCGTAATATTTTCGATGCACTCCAACACACTCTCGTAATATTAGTTTCACTTCTTACTTCGTAAGAAGATAAAGTATTGTGATGCTGCGGGAGGAAAACGGCGATTTTTCGACCGAAAAACTATTATTGCGTAAAGAAAAAGTGGATAAATATCGTACCTACATTTATAGTAAATTACTTCTTTTAACAGAATGAGTGGCCAGAAACCATTTTTTGAGTTCCCTGGGTACCCCAGTAGTGTAAGGAAAAAATGAGCGATCTGGCAACTCAATCGGTTGATGGTGGTAAATTCGAGAATGACGGGTGAATGACGTACGATGGGCCATGGACCACGGAGGGAACGGGGGAAGGACGGTGCCTTGGTAAGGGGGAGGGGGGGGGCACAGCGCCACGCGCCGGGCGCGGGAGCGGCCACGTGCCATCCGGCGCGCTAACGAACGCATTGTGGCAGCCTGCGCCCCGCCCCCACCCCGCCCCGCCCCCAAGCTTCCATGCTGCGCAGCTCGTGTCTCTCGAGCTCACAACGCAACTCAGCTGCCTCTCTCACCCACTAATTCAACAAGTAAAATAATATCACTCCTGGACTCCTATTTATCATATAGTATATACAATCGACTCCGGTTATAGTGAACTGCTAGGGACTAACATTTTTGGTTCACTATATTCGATGATGTGAAAATTAAAATGGAATTTCTCCACAATTACTGATTTTATTAAGACAGAGATACAGCAAAATACATTAACAATATGAACTGAAAATTTCCATAAATTTAATTGTCCTTAAAAAATCAATTATTTTCAATTGTCTGCTTCGAATATTTTCTATTAGTAATTTCTCCAGATCCTTCTCCAGAGTTCGTGCTCTCTCCATACTAGGTTCTGCATTGTCCTCTGTCTGTAAGTACCCTAAAGCAGTCTTGATACCTTCAATGCCTCTTGCACTGTTGGAACACCGCCCGAAGGCTCTTTTACTCGCCTAACATAAGAAATCCAATGAATTTCCAGGACGTACTTGCTACGTTCACTATAGCCGAGGTTCAGGTTTACTATAATTGAATCTTCTTGAGCTTATTTGTAATGTAAGAGGAACTGGACCAGTGACTTAAGTTCACAATAACCGAAGGTTCACTATATCCCAGTTCACTACAACCGGAGTCGACTTCATCATGAATTTACTTGAGTGAAGAAACATGTTTTGAAAATCGTATATTTTTACTAGCAGAGGTATGTTTAAGATTGTTCCCAAGACATCTGGGTACACAGAGTAATATACTGCCGTGTGTCGCGAAATAAACGTCTCCACTCGGATAAAAGCGATCTCTAGCAAATTGATAATTTGCGTTTCGTTTCTTTGCACCCACGAAATATGACACGTGGCTCTTTAAACTGAACGATAAAACATAATTAATCATACTTCGAATCTATTGAACCGATGTTCTTTTCATTCTAAACAGCCAAACACTGAACGTCTTCTGATGTGGAATTTCCAATATGAAATTACTCTTGTTGTGTAATCATTTTTATGGGTTGAATATTGCTTTCTAATTTACTTCTCCGACACGGAATCTCCCACGAGATATGCAAGGGAAATCCTACTGAACCTAGGAGTGATAAAACAGAAGAGGTAAAAAAAGACAGTAATCTTATGTATAGGGGAAAAGAAAAAGAAAAAACTATACACATTTTTTAAAAACGTTTCTTCTCTGTAAGAAGAGGCGAATAGTGGTTTACACATTTCCACTCTTTAAAATCCTCAAAAAAGCTCTTGATTTTTATTTGAACTTCAGTTTTCTAACGTCTTGTAACACAGTTTCCATCAGTTATCGATATCATTATCATCCTTCTCATTATCGTGATCAATAACATTATTTCAATTGCGTCCGAAAATATTACTTCATAAATATTAGAATTGAATATGTTCCTATCGTACTTAATCTCAGGAATTTGTTTTCCCAGACTTGTATTGCTCTGTTAAATTATAATGAATTCCAAAAAATGAAAATGAATTCCTTAGTATTCATTTACTTTCTATTAAAAATAAATAACTTCTAAAATTAATATTAATAACTATGAATAAATCAATTTAAATTTCTGTTCATTTGTACCAATTATTTGTTTTTAAAATAATATAAATTATGTGAATTAATGTATTCTGCAGGGGTCATCCATAAACTACGTAACGCTAAAGGGGGAGGGAGGGGATTTGAGGAAGCGTTACGCTGCCTTTCATAGAGATAGGGCAGTGTTTTACGAGCGGGAGGAGGGTATTGAAAATACTCGAAATTTACGTTACATACTTTATGAACTGCTCCAAATGAGATATAAAACCATTACAAACTTCTGTATTTACTTCTATAATTGCAGATACTTCTATACTGATGTTCACTTTTCAGCAAAACCGTAAAAAGAGTATGCGTACTAGTGGCACAATTTTACTTGAACCATCCCAGCTCAACTTATGGCAATTCGGATAGCTATAATTCAACGTGGTTTCTAAACGAGCCGTGTACAGCCAGAGGAAGCCGAGGATCGAGAAAAAGCTCCCATGAGTGAACCTTCTAGCTTGAAACGATCTTCAGTCAAAATATCTTCCCCAACCCCCTGTCCCTCCATTGGCATCTTTGATTCTCCCGCTTCCCCCTGCCAACTCCGACGTGGCCACGGAAGAAGCGTAAAGAACGGCGTTTCGCCGGCGCTGTTCACTTCGCTTGATGTCGTCATTAGAGACCGGAAAATATGTAGTATGAAACGTCAAAATATGTACATAAATATGTAACTAAGACGGTAAGAATATGTAATAAAAATGTAAAATAGGATATAATATGTAAAATTAAATTACTCTAATTTTAAAACGCATTTACATAATACGAATTTACATTTATAAAATTACTTCCTATATACTCTTCAAACAATGCAAACATTTTTAAACATCATTTGGAAAGCACAAATTGATGCACATTTGCACCATAGAACTTCCCATCAGTAGTAAAAGCTTCACAAATTGTTATTCAGGTAAGCAGTTTAGCAGCCAGACTAGCCGCACTAGAAGCCGTCGCGCAAACTAGCGATCGCCAAACGTGGCGTCAAAGATACTTTTCCCACCTAAAAGTGAACATGTCCTCAGTCGCTGACGCGCACTTCCTCTACTGAGATAACTGAAGCAGGCGCCCCAGACTGAGAACTTCTGACGGAGTCTTCACGTAGCGTAACCTCGAGTCAGGCTGCACACAGTAATAATGTAGAAAAGATGCTGCTTTTGAAAATACCTCTTTTTATGAAAATAATTAGAAAATTGATAGAACAAAGAAAATAAGATGCGAAAAATAGCAAAATATGTAAAATATGTAATATAGTACAAATTATGGAAAAATATATAACGAAAAAAAGTGATATTGTGTTAAGACGGTGACAATTCGCCAAGATGACAATTTTGAGAACGGTAAGTCGTAAGACAAAAAATATGTAATTACATAAAAATCCGTTCTCTAGTCATCATTAGAAACCGGATTTTTACGTAATTACATATTATTTATCTTTCTACTTACCACTCTAAATATTGTAATCTTGGCGAATCATCGCCCTCCTAACACAATTTCATATATTTTTGTTACATAATTTTACATATTTAATAATATACTACATATTTTACATATTTTGCTGTTTTCACAATAGATTTTCTTATTGTACCAGTTTTCTTCAATTTTCTTACATATTTTTTATAAAAAATCAAAATTTCCTCCCACATTATTGTTGAAATCTAGTGCCAGATGTATCATTGACACCGCGTTTTGTGACCTATAAGCTTAATTTCCGAGACAAATTTGCAGAGTCCTGGATTACAAAAGGTTAAACTTTTCCAACAGACGAGAAAGTTGTGCTCTCAACTTGTGCTCTCCAAAGTGTTTTTAAAATGTGTGTATTAATTTTTCAACTTATTTATAATATTTTTTCAAAATTTAATTTCGTATTAGGTAAGTTTTCCTTTTAATTAGAGAATTTTAATATGACATATAATATCCGATTTACATATTTATTACATATTCTTACTGTTTTCATTACATACTTATGTACATATTTTGAAGTTGAATACTAGATATTTTTCCGGTCTCTAGTCACCATTGTGACATCGCCCCACGCGGGAGACCCTCAATTGGCCAGTCGTCGACACAGGCGAATAACACGGCTCCAAACCCCGCTGGGCCGCGAAAGCATTCTAAATTAATCTTATGTAAAATACCCGCATACGTGCAATGGAAGCGTTTCCAGGAGATGAAATAGGTGCTAGGAGCACTCTAAAAGGCGCAGTAATGTCACGGAAAAATATCGTATATCATTCGTCAATGTCATGCAGCTTGCATGTCGGCAGCTGTGAAATTATGTCTTCGCCCGTGAGATGCAGGTGAAAATGTGAATATACGATGTCTTGTGTGTCTTTAGTGTCATGTTTAATTGATCATATGTTTCGACAAGGTTTTTTTTTGGTTGTGAATATGACACTCTCTCGTCTCCCTTTAAAAGGATATTATATTCGTCATCTCTTGCTATCAGACGTCGTAATTGGGGTAAGTCTACTGAAAATGACTGTTACACAAATTATTCGCCTAACATACCATAAAACAGTTTTTTGCGTAATTTCAAAGAATTAAGTGCATTATAAAAAATAAATTTTTCTCAAGAGTAACTAGCATACTAATATGACATTAAATGATTTCCTTTCATATAAAAAAAGTGAGAATATTTTGTTAAATTTACCACTGAAATCATTGACACAATGCTTTCATGTTTTATTTGCGGACTTACCTTATGGTTACCATTACTAGGGCAACCATTATTCTAACATGAGATTAATCTAGATGACATAATAGGAGTTATAAAACGTACTTGTGAATATGCATAATTACGATATTCAATTGATATTTGGAATATTTGACTTACAAGCTCTGAAGGTTTGTCGATAACTACAAAATATGTTTTAATAATAAAATTTAATATCGAGAAGCTGTTTAATTTATACATCGAGATAACATTTTCCAGTTCTTTGTAAATAAGTACTTCTGGTGGATACAGGTATTGTTCAATAAAATATGCTTAGGACTTTGTTGTGTTTTTATTTAGTGTCCGCGTCACTTATGGTAGTTCAATTTTTATGCTTGGTATTCCCGTTTATACCCAGAAAAGCCGGATCATTACCATTTCTATTGACCTTTTGAATACAATGGTTCAAAATGCAAGAAGGAAGCTGACAACACGTAATTACATTTCTTTATGTTCTCCACAACTTCAACACGAGTGCGTTACAATTAAACGTCTTATGGGCTGGTGAGTAATCGCTGATGCAGATCAAATGAGTTCTCTGAAAATGGCTTCAGTCATCGTTGATAAAAAGTTTAAATGAGGACTGCACTCTTCACAGAACAGTGTAAGATTGTTCAAAGAACATACTTCATGCGAAATTACAATTCGAAGAAATACGTCATGTAAATTTTATAAAGGCGCTATGATACTTAGTGAAACAAACGTCTAGCTACAAAACAAGTTAGCACCACTTGCAGATTTATCATTTGTATTGTCTACGACAGGACTGTCCAACTTAGAAGGGCTTATGGGACACATAAAATTCTAGTGAAGTCCCGGGCCGCACCGCAAATTAAAGATGATTTTTTACCCCAACTACCAAGATTATACTGAAACAAACGTATATTAAGATACGACTTTTATTCAGCATACTTAATGATTAATGTAGGCATAAATACGATAAAATGAATATATCATTAAATAAAAATGAGATAAATCGTGCAATTGTATTGTTTTTGGTTGGTATAATACAATTTTTCAAAGCAATTGCGAACCGCACAAAAAGATCCGGCGGACCGCCAGATGGAAAGCCCTGGTCTATGAAATGTCAACCTCTCAACACAAAGGGCATCACTAACAGAAGTATAGAAATGAAACAAGCAGCGAACACATGCTTTCCGTGTTACCTACAAGCAATGCGAATCGTCGAGGCCATCCAGGTGATGCCCGCATGCACACGAGCGTTCCAGGACGCAGTTGGCGAGAAATTGATTGATTGGTGTTTTCGGCTGCGTTAACTGCTCAGTGCGTTAAAACCGTAAGTGTAGTGCATGTTTTTGTTTGGAATCTATTCCCCGCTGGATGGTGGGATCCGGAGCCGACCAACCAGTCGGTTTGCGGGATTTATCCACAACTATTTCACCCACCAGTTGAGCACCGCCCAAGCCGTTACAAGCTCGTAAGTTACCGACTGGTCTCCCGGCATGAGTAGTAGTATGTGTATATGTAGAGTAGAGTAGAGTGTGTGTGTGTGTGTGTGTGGTGTGTGTGTGTGTGTGTGTGTGAGTGTGTTTGATGGACGATAAGGGGTGAAAGCGGTGAGGATAGGACAAGGAAGAGGAAGGAAATATCACGCGCGGTCTGGGTATGACAGTTCAGTCGGGACACTCACTATGAGAATAGGCGGAATAACACAATGAAGTATCTTATCTTTTCAGACAAAAATCGAAGCTTTTCATAATTTTTGTATTTTTCTCAAGATCCTGGGAATTTAACGAAACCATTGATGCCGATACGAGCAGAGGCTGTTTAGTTTTTTCCTCTATTTCTGCGCTCATACATTTTATATTAGTTTCCTTGACTCTATGATTTACTTTTCAGAAGTGTGGTCCAAGATTTATTTTTAGACAGTCGGCGGGTTTTTTCAATTATTGATAAAATGTATACGAAATTTGTAATACAAATTGTTGACATATGTAAATTTTTAATATGCACGAAATTATTTGAGTTATACTGTCTTCAGGGATTTAATGACGTGTATCATTTAAAAACCTCGGTGTTATCTTCTCCTCTAACGCACGAAATGCCGATGATATTTCAAAGAAGATAGGACAGGGAAATCAGGTGATTAGGGAATTAAATTCTCTACTCTAGAGCACAAACATTACCAAACGAAAGAAAGCTCGCATTTATAAGACTATGGCAGAGATCATATGTTCCCATGGTGAGGAAACACTGGGAATTGAACTAAAGGAATAAAAGCAGGTAGATGGTCCCCAAAATGGATTAATGGAGGAGCTACAGTGAGGCTAGGTTGGAACACATGTGAAACGAAACAATTAGACAAATGACGAAAGTAGATAGCGTTTTGGAGAGAATTAGAACTAAATGGCTAAATTAGTACATATATACATCTCCACGCATGGGCACCAATAGGTAGGCGAAAGGTCTGAGAGTGGACATCTCCAGAACGAAAAATCGTGGAAGACCGCAAGAAATTGGAGAGAGGACATAGGCCTAGGAAAAACCTTAATCATTTGACTGTTATCCACTGTTATGTCGCCAACAGATTCATTTCTGCCTCCCAGACTCCCATGATTTATTGCTCCCTTTCAGACTCCTTGATAATTTAAGCTTGCCATTATTTCTTTTTGTTCCCAAATTTAAACGACATTATTCTCTTGTTCTTCACTATACCTATACAAACAAGTATAATTTATCTAATTTTTTCGCCTTATCTCATATTATTTCCGTACTGCACAATTCTTTCTACTTCTCTTTCAGTAACTACCTACTTCTTGTCACGTCGTCACATCGCACAGAAGGAGGTTTTCCTCTTTCGTTACATTCATTTTGTCTTGCGAGCATAAGAGTAGGACTCACACTCCTTATAATTTCACCCTATGCGTTGTGGCCGATATTTTTAAGAGTTTAATTCCGACCTATCGAAACATACCTTTTTAGCGCCAGACAGATCGGTATTACTGTATCCTTTGGCGTAGATAGGAAGAGTCACGTCGAGACCACTAGGAAGGCCACTGGGAGAACACGGTGAAACGCACCTGCTCGAAATGTTCTCTGGCCTCGCGTAGGAAGTAGGTTGCCAATGAAACCTGGCTCGAAAATTTGGGTGCGGAACTCAGCTACGTGGCAGACTCACAGCTACTATCCCGAACGGAAAAGAAAAAAATAGATTGGGGGAAAAGGATAATCGAGATTGTTAAAAAAGGAGCGCTTTTGTGGGCGCGTTCGAATCCAGCCTGGGGCAATGGATATAAGTACGTTGTGGCATGCTGGAGCTCAGCCAAGCCTCTTCCTTGCTATCTTGTGACGTAGGGACTTGGGGCATCAGCATCTTAAAAGGCGTTGTACCAAGTGGAGGGGATTGAATTTTGTTTAGAGCAGCGATGTGTTGCTACCATTGAGGATCAGATACAACAATGTATCATCCTGCAAACTCCCTTGCTTCCCAAACCAGACCGGGATACCCTCCCCCTAACAGGAATGTTTTCCTTAATCGAATAGTCCTATCGGAAGTCTCAGCCGTTCTACCAAGCTAGGAATGACGGAGACGGGCCTACACGACCGGTCGAGAGGGCAGAGTCGCATCCCTCCAAAAGCTGAATGACATGCAAGAGGAGGGATAGTTGCCCTGAGAAGGCCTGCGCGAGGCATTTGCAGCATCGGAGTGGAGTAAAATGTCGGCTACAGTGGAGACATTCGCCACACGTTTCGGTAAGCCTTCGTCGGTCTCACTAAATCAAACGAGATCTTCGACCGACAGCCGATGTGTTCGGACGCCGACGAAAGAGGTCGTTCGGGTTTACTGCGAATACTACCACGTGTCTGAACAAATCCGACCCATCGGATAGACATGGGCCGCCCGAAATTGCGGCCAAAACCCGCCCTCACTGAGACCGCCGCCGAGCGCCGACAGGCTAAAGACGACACCTAAATGCAAGGACAATGCAGGAAGAGGAGTTCCCAACTCGCGCGGGGGCGGGGCCGCCACGCGGTCCAGTCGCACGTGCTCGCGCCTACCGGCGCGAACAGGAGCCCGCGTGACCAGCGGGCGAGCGTGCGACAGCGCCGCCCCACCCACTCCGCCCCCCATCCCGCGCCCTGTCCCACCTCTCCGCGCCGCCCTGCGCCTGGTCCTTAGCCCATTTGTTAGGGTGCTTCATTCGCCTCATGTTGATAGGACAAACAACGGAAAAAGAACCGATCAGAGCAGTCGGCTGCTAGAAGTTTTCTTTCAGACAGCGACTGAATTCGACTAGCTGACGAAAATTCCTGCTGCCGTTGGGATTGGAACCTAGGACCTCCCGGTCAGAGGGGCTGCAGTGACATCAGTTGATGTCCTGAGCCATCTCTCCCGACCAACTTGGAGAGTGGAACCCAAGGACTTCCCGTGAGCGGCAATGGAGTGGCATGAATTGACGCGCCGCCCCTCCCCGCCCCGCCCCGCCCCGTCCCGCCCCGCCCGCTCCGCCCCGCCCCGCCCCGCCCCGCCCCCGCCCCGCCCCGCCCCGCCCCGCCTCGCGTCGCCTGTTACGTTCCGCGTCTGTCCACAAATTTTCTTTTGTAACATCTGCCGCTACTACCCTTTTTCTAATGCAGTAACACTTCAATTTCTCATTTTTATAAAAGTTTATTTCAATCTCTTGTAGATTTTCTTTCCAAAATCTTTATTACAATGTACATGAGTACTTTAACATGTTACAATCTTCGTACCTTGCATAATATTAGCATATTACAATTTTCGTTTGAGGAACATTCAATTACGATCAATTCTCTGACTCCATTCATTCTCAATATATCCGTTGCTCTCCTAATTCGAAACAAGTGAAGCACATCATCCATTACTTCATTACGAAACGTAAATAAACATGCGAGGAATATAGGAAACGTCACACGCCCTGCGCGCGACCTCCATCCTGCGCCCCGCCCCCCTCTTGGCGCCCGCGTGCGCGTGCGCAAAAAGTGCGCTAATTGCGCGCGCCAGCTGCCCTCGCCGCGCCGCCGGCGCCGCCAGGTGCGCGCGGCCCGTAGCTGCAGCTGCCGCTGCCGCCGCCGCCTCAGCCCCACCGTCTCCACACTTCTCCTTCCATTACTTCACACGGGCTGAGGCGGCTCATGTCACTTCCAGTGCCTCTGACCGGGAACTCCTAGGTTCCACTCCCCAAGGTGGCAGGATTTTCGACACTAGCTACACCAGGTCGAATTCACCTGCTGCCCAGAGCAGAATTCTAGCGGGCGGCTGCTCTGATCGGTAGTTTTCCGTGATTTCTTCTATCAACATCAGTCGAATGCCGGAGCAGTACCCTAACAAATGGGCGAAGGACAAGGCGCGATCTTCCCTTCCTCTTCCTTGTTCTATTCTAAACCCTTACACACACTAACATGCACTACACTACCACACACGCCGGGAGACCAGTGCGGTGCTTAGACCTTGTCCCGGCTGGGTTCACGGGAAATATGTTTGAGGAAAAACCTCGCAAGCCGATGTATAGGTAGGCCCCAAATCTCGCCACCCAGCGGGGGAAGATCACCGCCAACTTCTGCGATAAAACATGCACTACACTTACGGAATTAAATACCACACCAGTTGACACGCGTGGAAACACAATGAATGCTTCGCTCGGTTTCCATTTTTAGAATACAATATATTTATTTGGCTACAATTGGCCGATTTCCAGATGGTAACCATAAGTCTATAGCTTTACAATACATCTACATTTACAATTCAAAAAGAATTTACAATATAACACAATAAACGAAATTACTACAACTACTACGTCAAAGGATAGAACAATACAATAGCTTCCTCTAGAGACCAAAATATTAATATTAATTTATAAAATAGTGTACGCTTTCACGGCCGCCTTTCATCACCCAACCACTGCTTATGATGTAACAACGCCAGGTGGAATTTTTGACTAACAAAAGCAACTCTCGGTAGTTTTCTACAGGTTCTCCCGTTTCTTCTGCGTCCCACTCCATCACAGCCGTCGCCCCATATTTCACTATCGTATTCATGTACTCACTCATGGGCCTCAATCACCACAACTGTTGAAGGAACCCTATACCCTAATCTTGAAATCGCGTTTCTGACCCCCTGATAAAATGATCCGTTTTTTACGGATCCTTTCACAAACTTCGAAGAAATTGGTCTAAAATACATGTTTCTAATATTTTTAAGCACGTAAAACGCGTTTGAAATGACTTATGTCACCTACAGATGTCATTAGAAATTTATGCGATTTCTCTTGACAGAACAAATTAAGAGATTGTGACAATTCTTGGTCGATTCCCACCAGAATATCCTTGAAGAATTCTAGGAAAAAAAACCCTTATTTTTTCTTGGCTTCAATGCACCTACGTGAACACTGGTGAAACTGTGAATTACTACACTCTCTTTCTGGTATTCACATGAATCGTCACGACGCGATTCATCAGAATGACGAAAACAAAACGTAATTTTCCACTGACACAAAAATTTACGCCAGAATTTTAATCGATACTTTTTCATATAATATGCCCTAACTGGACAACTGTAAGTGCTTAAAATTATTTCCATTATGAACTAAGCAATACAGAAGTAACATGAAATTAGCTGCTGGAGGCGTCACGCTAAGGTAGTACATAAATAATTTCATAAATAAATGAACATTCCCTGTCTGTTACAGTTACCAACTGACCCAACTATTATCGAATCAAGAATTATCGTCGCATCCTTATTCAGGGATGAAACATTGATAACCGAATATCGATATTCAAAATTATAGCATCAATGTTAATGATACATCAGCTAAAAACAATCCCATCCAACCATATTAAATTCGAGCGCAACAAAAGTGAATTTGACAGTGGCTGGGTTTATTAATTATAATTAATATTAAACTGAAAACGAAGTTGAAAAAATAATATAAACCCAAGGCAAACCAACCTAAAAGCCTGAGTGCCCAGGGTTATCTCAGAGGATCAGTCTTCAGTTCGCCGAATAACAATATAGGAAGGAGGGGCAGGCCCTACGCCCACGGCTCGTGCGTTAAACACCTCTCCAAGTGGGAAATACCCAGAAACGTGTAGGAAATACCAGGGCATCAGGGTCATCACGGGCGAGGGTTCGCTCGACAAAGGCAGAAAAAACTGCGTTCGTTTAGTTCAAACACATAAATTACGTAAGTTACCATCAGTTATTATTTCATATTTTAACTTTTAAAACACTGGGATTATGGGAAAATTTTATTTACAAAGAAAACATCGAAAACGGAAATACATCTAGCACAAAATTTCTATGTTAAAAAGCATCGTCTTTAATATGCCGATGTTTATAACATCAATGTTTCTTCAAAAATACCCACGTTTTGAGAACATTGACATCGATCACGCATCCCTACTTATCACGGTAACGACACACGGGTATTTTCACGATGAATTGCAGCGCCCGGAGCGAGCAGGTGAGGTAGGCGGCGAGAATACATGGATCAGCCTCGTGAACACGCCCTGACGGATGCTGCTCACTCCCACAACTACGAACACACTTCCATATTCTTTCCTTCCCCTACGTGCTCCGGAAGAGATGGCTCAGTGCATCAACTGATATCACTGCAGTCCCTCTGACCGGGAGGTCCTAGAGCCCCAGTCCCGACGGCGCGGTAGGATTTTCGACACTAGCTTGTCAGCTATATCGAATTCAGTCGCTGTGTGGAGGAGAATTCTAGCGGCCGGCTGCTTTGATCGGCAGTTTTCCGGGGTTTCTCCGATCAACCCCAGGCGAATGCCAGAGCAGTACCCTAACAAATGGGCCACGGACCGTACGCGATCTTTCCTTCATCTTCCTTGTCCTATCCTCACCCCTTACACACACTCTAACATGCACTCCACTACAACACATGCCGGGAGACCGGCCGGGAGCTTAGAGCTTTTCCCGGCTGGGGCGGAGATACCTTGTTGAGGGAAAACCCCGTTAGTCGACGGAAGGTCGGTGCCGGATCTCGCCATCCAGCGGGGAAAAATCACCGCCACATCCCGAGGGGGAAACACACACTACTCTCATGGGAATAACGACCTCGGTAGTTGACGTGCCCGGAATCACGAACAATCAATCAACGAACACACTTGGATTTTCTTTACTTGCCTTGCGTGCAATTATCTCCTGCGTCCACCTCTTCCACTGTGCTCGTCGTCTTCTTCACGGCGCGCCGCGGGCCAGCAGCTGCGCGCGGGGACGAGAGCGCCGGGTGACAAATCGATACGCCAGTCGACAGTTGTAGCCCGCTGGATCATACATATGCGCTAAGCCGTGTAAGAAGTGAAAGGCGGGCGATGGCACGCGATAGCACGGGGCGCGCTCCGCGGCGAAACGTGTTATAAGAAGCCCCCGTCCCACAGTGTCAAATTTAAGAGATCTAGGAGGAAAAAATGCGATTTTCCAAGATTGTATTACACTCCAGTCGATTCTGATCTGAAACAAACTGTATTATGACATTCTTTTTTAACCCTTATGCTACCGAGGAGGGCCCTGTGATACCCCAACGCATATTTTATTATTTTTTTTAACATCTGATTTTTTTTTTACAATTTTGATATCTTGTGTAGTTGTTTTCTGCTTATCTATCTAAAATATCTTGCCGGAAAACATGTTTCTTCGGCGTGTATTCATTTCACAGCTCTAATTTATACCTGGGGTTACTGCCTTACTCCCGTTGACATTGGACGTTTGGGATTTAATAATTTTGAGGTAATGTTATCAGCGGAAGATGGAACGTGGCGTTGTGGACATGTCTGCGAAGTGTTATTATAGTACTTTTATTTGTGCTGAAGATGAGGAAACGTGAAAGATATCTCATTCATCAGTTCAAAAGTTGTTGAAGAAATCAGGTAAAATTGACAATACGAATAGTACAGTGTATCCTAAAAGTGTCATGATAAGCCTCGAGATCTCTTCGCCGTAGACAAAGGCTTGCAAGTACAATATATTGTTAAAATCGCTAAATATTTTATTAATATATCAAGTAATGTTTAATCCGCAGAACCAAAACACTATTACATTTACGGTAAAAATATTACAATTACATTGAAATTTCCATGAGGTAACTTAGTAACCCCCTTAGCATTCGTTGTGCATAATACTTCGGTAGTCGAAGGGTGAAGGTCAAACTTCACACTAAATATTCGTAAATTAAAAAAAGCTCAGTGATACTCCAAGATGTTCCCCTTCAAAACGAAGCAAGGGGAAGAACACCTCCCGTGTGAAAGACTGCATGTCCACAGTCCAGCAGCTGTCAGTCGCATTCTGATTACAAATGCTTTTCGTCGCCTATTTCGCAATATTCTTGCAGACGAAAAGACAGACTCGTGATGTCGCATTGAGAAAAGGAATGAATCACGAGCGAAGGTAACAAGTGCTAGTGCTCGCCTCTTTGCGCCTCGAGGGACACGCGGACATCCAGACCGTGCGCTTGTAGTTGAGTTGTAGACAAGGGCTCGTTTACTAGAGAGTTAACCTTCTTCCTACACCCTCAAAATCTACGAGCCTAAGAAGTAACTTTTAAAGTATATGTGCTCCAAATTTCACCAAAATGCGACGTGTGGTTACACAGATATTAATTTTTTTCTCCTAGATTGCCCAAATTTGACACTGTGCGTCCATTGAAAAGTGTCTCGCTGCACGATAGGGCGGAAAGGACCATGTTGTTCATTGTGTTTGCGTGCTCGAATACGTGGGATGAATGCTCACAGATTCTGTCTTCGTGCCAGCATTAAAAAAACGTCAAGACCCGTTATGTCTTTGCGTGTTCGGGTGAACATTTGTCAGGAGATTCATTCGTAATGCGAAGCATTTTTTAATGTTGGAGGAAATATATTTTCAAATGTAACAAAAAATATCTGATACTTACGATATTTTATGAGACGTTCGTCTACTGATAATGTACAGGATGGTTTCTAAAACATGGAGTTCATTGGCCTGAGACCTTGCAGTCATGAATTGTTTTAATTATAACTTCATCCAATTAGAAATAAGAAATTTAATGAAAAATTATTTAAACTTCCGTTAAAGATTAAATGAAAATCCTGCAAGTATATCACTTTCGTTTCCCATTAAAAATATAAAAATGTTCACAATTAAAATAATAAAGAATAATAACTAACACATCTAAAATAATAAAGAATTATAACTAACACATCCAAAATAATAATTCTTCGATCAAAACTACTCAATCGAATTATGTACACTGGCAGTACACAATGGCATACCGAAGAGATAAGAACATTAGAAAAGTAAAGGATGAAAGAATAAAAGTCACCTTTGTCAATTTTGTTTTATTAAGAGAGCGGCTTTCGACGGCTTTGCCTTAACATCAGTCTAGAAATGAATAAAATAAACACAATATCTTAAAAAATAATCAAGTATATAATACAAATAGTATTCTCACAAATATAAAATTTTGTTAAAGTAATTCAACAATATTTGTATAACTAAGGATGAATACTACTATTCGAATGATTTCAAAACGAAAATATTCAAATTAAGCATACTCCATTAACCTATAACAAATTCCATTAATTACCGAAAAGCCCTGTTTATTGCATTCGAGTACAGTTAGAACGTAAAGATGTTTTTAAGGGCATTTTCAAGTTAATTTCGTGGGGCTCCGGGAGTTTTAACGGCTCAATTCCGGGCCCTTCTTCAAGAATTATAGGAGCTACTTTCAGTGAATGCAAGTTTTCTCCGATGGCGTTCGGGTTTCATGAAGGGAAAAGCGAGTCAATGGTGTTTACACATCATTTTGAAGTCTTGATTGAAACAGAATCATGTTTCAGTAATGGTGCTTTTGACTAATGCAGGAGGGAGGGACATAATTTCGATGAGAAGGTCCTGGAACTGATAATGAAGATTACGAAGAATTGTATTCGGAAAAAATCGTAAAAGACACCAAATAGATATAAGCTTTATCCTACAATTGGGCAGATGTTGCCGGTCGCAGAATACAGAAACATAAAAGTACATGCAATCAACAGAAACGTTACTTGTTTTCCCATTTACGAAAAAAGAAAGGCACACGTAAGAAGAAGCCTAGACTGTCTTTTAAAAATGTAGACAAAATTTAAAACATTCCCATTACACTTTCAGAGCATCATCTTACTATCCACATTTCTAATCGAATTCTGAGTATCTTTACAATCGGCCAACAGCTACACAAATGCAGCATGCAGCAAAAAAACATCTAATGCCATGAGTATGAGAAAAACCGTAATTCATGGCATTTGAATGTTGTTGTTTTTTTGTTGTTTTTTTTTGTTCAGACAACGTATTCATTTAGTATTCCTTGTATCAGCTGTAATGTTAAATCAAATAGGCATGAACTTGAAAATCATAGAAACGTTGGTCGAAAAGAGCTTCCCATTGATAATATACTTACGATTATCTTAAAAATGGGAAATCGAAACTTCTTACACAATATGAATAGTAAAATGATTTATCTTTGAAAATCACGCTTCGGTGGATCCAAATAACATTCCAAATTTAATAACAATACAGTACAACTTCATATTTAAAACACTAAGAATTCTTGTTTAGAAAGAATTTTGTGGTTCCTAGATTTGACACAAAAATACATATGCACTCATTAAAAGATTTTCAAAATGAATTTCTAAAAATAAAAAAAAGAATGAATTCGAGATTAACCAAAATTTTTCCTTATCAAGCTAATGTTCATCTCTGCACCTGTAGTCAGCGAAGAATTTCACTAACGATTAATACGCCATCCTTCCAGACTATTCTAAATTTTTAGTCCATCTACGGCGTGAACACGTTTATAACGTTAGAATGAAAAAAAACAAAAAAAAAACAGACGGAATAGTGATGAAAAACCAACTAAAACATAAATGAGCACTATTGCGTAGACAAAGGTCGGATCATTCCGCGTAGCTAGAAGAACCTCCTCCACAGTTAAGGCCCGCGTCTGCTTCTTTCGCTTCGTAACTCGCGGGGTTCCAACCTCGCGTACGAAGCGGGGGGACGCGGGGCTAAAAATAAAGAACGAAGTTCAGCGGTGAATTAAAACCAAGTAGATGGACCGGGAACGATAGCTCAGTCAACTGATGTCATTACAGTCCCTCTGAACGGGAGGACCGAGGTTGGAGTCCCGACGGCGACAGTATTTTCTAGCTTGTTAGCTGGGTCGAATTCAGCCCCTATTTGGAGGAGAATTCTAGCGGCCGACTGTTCTGGGCGGTAGTTTTCCGAGGTTTCCCCGATCAACACCAGGCGAATGTCGGAGCTGGAACTTAACAAACGGGCCACAGACCGCGAGTGATCTTTCCTTCCTCTTCCCTGTCCTATCCTCACCCCTTACACACACAGTAACATGCACTACACTACCACACATGCCGGGAGACCAGTCGAGAGTTTAGAGCTTGTCCCGGCTGGGGCGGTGCCCCGCTGGTGGGAGATACCTGGTTAGGGGAAAATTCCGCTAGTCGACGGTAGGTCGGCGCCGGATCTCGCCATCCAGCGGAAAAAGATCACCGCCACCTCATGAGGAAGAAACACGCACAACACTTACGGAACTAATGACCTCAGTAGTTGACGCGCCCGTAATCACGATCAATCAATCATTCAAGTGGGTAGACTGAACATAAGATGGAAGTGAAGAACGGATTTGGAACACCGGCAAAACTGTATGAACGGAAATGAATTGAGGAAGACGTGATTATCATTTTATGAAAACATACAAAAAAATTAAACAGGCGCTACAACAGCGCATACTTTCCCATGTTATTTCTAACTTTGGCAATTTTGAAAACTTCAGAGAGCTCAACGAAAATGACACCTACGTCATTTCTTTAACGGGGAAAGGGCAAGGGAAGGAATGGTCCAGGTCAGGTTAATAAGGGTTCAGCGAAGGGAGCGTGGCGAGAGAGGAGAGGGAAGATCGTGGAACGCGACAATAGCGGGACAGAGCCTCGGCGGACGGACAGAACTGAGAGTGGATGAGACGGTGGAGATCGGAGCTGGGCCCTCCGGGTGGAGAGGAGGTGAGGTGGGACGACGCGGAATGTGATGGCAGGAGGCGTGGCGAAGAGGGACGGAAGGAGGAGGGGTTTAGACGGAAGTCGGCAAAGAGGGAAGCGACCAGGGGGAGTTGAAGGTGACGCCCGGGGAGAGTCTGAACCGAACCGATGCGGGGAAGGGAGGGGGCGGGGGAGGGGCCGCTCAGGGTGAAGGCGAGCGAGTCGCTCGGGCGGACGAGGTCGCTCCACGTACGTGCGGCAATTAGCCCGCTCAGTGTGTGTATGCAGGCTGGCATACTTTTCTGCCAAGTTCAGCTCCAGCCGCTCGCCGCCGACAGCCCGAGACCTTCGGCCGAAGCAGCCGCACCTCCCCGCCCCTCTCCGTCCTGCTCCACCCCGCCCCTCCCGTCCCGCCCTGTCAAACTCTCCCCGCCCTTCCCCGCCCGACCCGACCCGCCCCGCCCCGCCCCGCCCCGCCTCGCCTCGTCCCGTCCCGTCCCGTCCCGTCTCGTCTCGTCCCGCCCCGCCGCGCTCCGCTCCGCTCCGCCCCGCCCCGCCCCGCCCCGCCCCGTCCCACTCCCACGCAACAGTTCGGTTCCGACTCTCCCCGGGCGACTCCTTCAACTCCACCTGGTCGCTTCCCTCTTCGCCAACCTCGTTTAAGCGCCACCTACTTCCGTCTCTCCGCCGGGCCTCCTCCGCTCTCAGTTCACACGGTTCGTCCTGTCCGCCCCCCCCCACTATCTGTCCCGCTTCTGCCGCGTTCCACGTGCCCTCTCGTCTCTCAGCCCGAGACCTTCGGCTGAAACAACCGCCCCGCCCGCCTTGCCCCGCCTTGCCCCGCCTTGCCACGCCCCGCCCCGCCCCGCCCCGCCCCGCCCCGCCCCGCCCCGCCCCGCCCCGCCCCGCCCCGCCCCGCCCCGCCCCGCCCCGCCCAACGCGTCGCGCCTTCACTTCCGACTCGCGCGCTTCCACGAAACAAACGAGGGCGGAGGAGCGGCGGTCGCTTGCGAAAGGCGAAGGACGCGCGTCAGCTGTGAACCCCCGCTGTATCACTGAGGTGCACTCGACAGATTTCAATTATGGTGCGATTTTTATAACTTTGCCCCTCAAGCCCCTATGGCCACGATGGAGTATAACATGGTATTTCGCGTCTTGGTCCTGCCGCTAGATATCGCAAGATCGCAAGCACTGCTTCATACGGTCGCGATCGCGAAAACAAAGAATCAATTTCATACAAAACAAATGGAGGACATTGAAAGACAGTTCCACGGCAAAAGAGGAAAAATTATCAGAGCTGATGTAAAATTCTGCTATCTTAAATAAATAAATAAATTTAAATAAAAATAGTAAAAACCATTAGCTGTGACAATGAAGTTTAATTCTTTTATTTTCGAAATTCCGCTTTCAAGATAACTTTCAATTTTAAATTTGGGATCCCGGATGTTGGGTAAAATGAATACAATACTTTGCATTCAATGTTACAAGCACATTTTATTCACGACTTAGCTTTTTTTATCAACATGCTGAGAATGATGCATATCTTAGTTCAGGTCATCTTTAGAAAATAAAATACGAGTTTTCCCTGTCACCTTATATGACGTTAGTAAAATTCGATTTACACATCTCTTAACATTTTTATTCATTTTCGTTTCTACCTATTTCAGTTTCAATATATCAACAATCGATTGTGTAAGTTTTAATCTCAAGTCTCTGAACTAATTATAATTTTTTAAATCATGTGTTTCTATTTCCGTAGAAAGATTTTGTGGAGGGCATGTTTTCTTTGTAAACCCGATTGGAAATTTCTTATTCAATCTATTAAAGAACAGTTCGAGAAACGATGAAAATTAGTCGTTGAACGCTTTGAGGACTAAATTACAAGAATTCATTACATTTTCACGTTTTTACTGTAGAATTTTACATTATTCCTCTTCTTTCTAGAACTTTCAATTGGCAAATATTCCATAGTTTGATTTTAGGGGGCAAGAGGAGGAGGGGATTCTTCAATTCTCAGGCACCTTGATCCTCATGTCGGAGCTCTTTTAAATATTCTTACAGATTATTTTCTTCTCTGATTCGGTTACAGGCAGGAAAATTATAATTAATATTCTACTCGGTGTTTTTGATAGAACGCATTCACTACGTATATATCGGCTATTTCACTATAAAGAAAGTTTCATCGACATAGATTTAACCTTAATCAAAAGCATAATATAATGTAAATTCGCAGATACATTAGCATAACACAAACATTCACATTAGAAATTACACATGTTAATTATTGTTTGGGAAAACGAAATGCATTTTAAAAATTACGAAATAAGAAAAAATAGATATCTTTCTCATACTTATTATTCATAGTTATTTGTCCATAACTGCGGTGAGCAGCATTTCTCCCGTTAGAGTAAGAATGTTACGGTTGTTTAGATCACACTGATTACCGCACACGTCACTATTCCTAATGATAAGAAGAACAACCAGGGGCCGTGTTGACCGTGAAGCGACAGCAGCCGACTACAGCAGTGCGTAGCCGCCTAATTAGTCGAGTGCAGTACGTGAGAGAACGCCCCTCCCGGAATCAGTTAAGCGCACTGCTGCAGGAACGTTTCCCCGGCCGCACAGCGCCCGCCCGCCCGCCCGGCGCGGGCCCTATCACCACTGAGAATGGCACTTATCTCTCCGTGAACTCTGCGCGGCTCGTAAATAATCTCCAAGGAAGTGAACTTGGTAGGAACCGGTCTGCCACTCCTCGAGCAGGTACAGAAAAAGACCAGGAAAACCACAGGCAGAATGGGCTTCAGAACCTTGGTCTTGCCGAACACAAGGCCTCGCCAACCGCTCCACAAAATACGCGCTTTGCCTCGTTTGTTTGCACGACGTGCGATTGGCCTACCCGCGTAACAAAACCCGGTCGTGTCACCTCTCAGAGATAGCTTTGCGAAATGGAGTTTCAACACAGATATTTTTTTCTGTTGCGTAGTAGAACGACTACAGAAATGATTACAATTGTAAAATTTGGTTACTTGTAATTTTATGGTATCAAAAGGTTACAACGGCTACAACTCCTGTCTTTCTTTTACATTTAATGCATTTCACCAAAATATTTGTAAAATTTAACTACATTAAAAATCAATCACTTAAAATTAATTTTATTTTGCTCCGGTTTTAAAAACCAACCACAATTGTTTAAAAAAATAAATAACTGATCAGGGTCCATTTTCAAATAAATGAATTTAACATTATAAACATTTTTTGTAGATTGAGGTTATGAAACCTACCGAACGAGATTTTGTAAACATTTCTCTAATTGAACGCATTGTGCCTTAGGTTTGCATTGGGTAACATTTCCCTAAGTTAGTAAACTCCGCATCAAATATATTTATCTAATAAAAGTCTGCCAGCAACATCGATTTTTTTTATATTTATGTGCTGAGATATCGATTTTTAGAGATTTCATTAACTATTGTGAAAAAGAAGGGTAAAAAAGGACATCATACGTTTTACACATCCGCCTTCTCTACTTCTCGTGATTGGTTTTAATGACATACACGTGGTTACATTTCCGTGATGAACGTTACATTTTGAAAAAAAAAGTTACAATTGCCGAAAAATTGTGAGAATCCTACAGAGAAGTAGACCAGCGGCATGGTGTTTCCCATTATCGTACCTTTAGAGAAACTTGAACGTGGCACGAGTACTCCGTGTGTTTGTTAATGAGAGAAAACGAAAGGACTGAAACGAGCAAGAACGTTGCATGACCTCCAGCAGTGAAGCCTCTCACCAGTTAACTCAGTAAATGAACGGAAGAAACCACAAAAAACGCCCGATTGGTCCACGCCATTATGCAATCGATTATGCTATGGACGCAGACTAAAGATTAAAACCGAAATGCTCCATAGATAATAATCGGCTTCATGGGAAACTCGAAAGCCAGTGGATCCATAGAAGAGAAATCTGTTATTATAAAACAAGTCGTCTGAGAGCTGTGCCACTCAAGAAGTGAAGGATTCAGTTGCAACATTCGAAAAGCTCTAGTTCTTTTATTAATTTTCAGTCGTACATAAAATAATCTCCAATTATTTAACAAAGATGTATCATCTTATTCATTGCCATTTTCTACGAAGTATTCAATATTAAATATTAGGTAGTCCATCATCGTTCTTTCTGATTTTCATCTATTCTGTATGTTAAAATTCTGTGATATTTTTACCAGTATCAGAACTTGTATCAGGAATCTGGGCCATGTGCTAAACTCGACGGTTTGTCTGACACGTAAAAATGTACGCACGATGTATATTATGCACGTGCATATGAGATCGTGAATTTTGCAATTTTGATCGGGTTTAATACAAAATTCAACGAAACAGGATGTACGTAGTTTTTGAGATCTATCTCACATTAATACTCATACTTGTATCAAAAAGAATCCGGGACAGTTTCTAGTATTTGAAATTCATTTATTTCACTTGGATACTATGTTACATGGTGATTGGGAGCGGTCGCAGAGACTGCATATCTCATGAGCGTATTTGAATGTCATAATTTCAGTTTGCCAACTGGTCATAAACGGTAGCAAGAGGCGTTTACATAAAGTAAGCTAACTTATTCAAGGCAACCTCAAACTCGCTGCGCAGTTGTTCATGGCCAAGTTCGAAGCAATCAGCTACACGCGACCCTCCAGCTGATTGGCTGTGAGACGAGCATCAACGCATGGGAATATAGAGTTGGTCCCCAACGATTAGAACGATTTAAATGATAAGTCGATATGTCATATTTTGTTTATTGGTTTCGTTTTTATACATCCATTTCCATTAACTGCCAGTCACAACAAAAAAAATTAATCTAATATTCATGTTTGTTAAGTGGCATATGCCGCCAATGAAAACATCTTCCGTGACCAGCAATAAAAATCACATAACAAGAAAATAGTATAAGCGTAATAATAGTAATAGCGGCATTAAACTTAATATCGCGTTTATAATTCTACAAACACACACACACACACACACACACACACACACACACACAACTAAACACTAAAAGTCATCTAGGTTCTCTACTCTCTAGAACACAGTCGTCTCCGGTTATAGTGAACTTCTGGGGGCTAACATGTTTGGTTCACTATATCCGATCATGTCAAAATTAAATGAAATTTCTCCGCAATTATTGATTTTATTAAAATACATTAACAGCATGAAATGAAAATTTCAATATCTTTATTTGTACGTAAAATATAAATTATTTTGAACTGTTTGCATCGTACACTTTTCATTAGATCATTCTCCAGAGTTCGTGCTCTCTCCATACTTGATTCTGCATTGTTCTCTAAGTATCGTAATGTAGTAATGACATCTTTCAATGCCTCTTGCATTGTTGGAACACCATCCCTCACTCCGAAGGCCCTTTTAATCGCCTAATGACATAAGAAATCCAATTAATTTCCAGGCCTCATTTCCTAAGTTCACTAAGTTCACTAAAGCCGAAGTACAGGTTCACTACAACCGATTTTTCTTTTGCTTATTTGTAATGTAACTGGAACGGGTTCACTGGTTCACAATGGAACGGGTAACTGGCAGTGGCGTAGCGTGACTCACACGTTTGGGGATGCTCAACAATAACACACAAAATGTCACTATCAACTACTTCATCTAACAGGCGAACGCAACACAAGGCAGATACACTGGGACTACTTCCACGATCTCGATTGCTTACGACGGTGTAGGCGCTTCCCACAAAATCCTCACAGCAGTCAGGGCTGCCGATGTCTTGAAAGCAAATTATACAATGGCTCAGCTTTAATTCTTATACGCGAATGGCAATAAGACCATTTGTTAATTTATACATTGCAGACTTAAATAATATGTAATCTATTTAAGAGATAATACAATTTCTTGGATATTAATTAAGAAATAGTAGTCAGGCACTATTTCTACAGTTTGTACCCATGACTAAGTGGGAACTCCCGAGTGAGAGAGAGAAAGATAATTTACTGAACGCCTGAAGTGTGCTGCGCTCTCGTGCACTAACGAGCTTCTTTCCGCAGTAGACGCTAGCGTAAAGCAGTCGGGTTTCTCTGGGCCAGGGGAGAAGAGGGGAGAGGGGAACCTCGCCATCTGCGCATGCGTCATTGCTCGTCGCAATCTGGCGGCAGACGCTGAAGTATTTTAGCTTCCATGCAATCAGAGGCCAGCTTCAACAGCCCGCCGAATTCAATCATAGGAAATCAATTTAAAATTAATACAAAACGTGTTTCGCTCAACAGACCACTTGTAAGATTATCAATACAGTATTTAAGGTTCTTATATAAGGGGATGCTCAGCATCTCAGCGTCCCCTGACGCTACGCCACTGGTAACTGGTAACTGGAATGGGTTCACAACGTAAGTTCACTACAACCGAGGGTTAAGTTAATATCCGAGTTCACTACAACCGGAGTCGACTCTTCATCCCATGAAACCTGTTCCGCCCATCGCAAGGTAATGTCACAGCGGTTCGTGCGTCCGACCAACTCAGAACGGCTTGTGAATAACCGCGTCTCGCCTCGCCTCGCGTCGTACGGTTTGGGTGACGTCTTGCCTCGCAACAACTCTCCGCCCGCAGACACTTGTGCGGTCGTTCTTTGAGGAGGCGCGGGAAGCGAGATTCTGGTTCCGAGAAACATTCTCCATCTGTCTGGCGCAGTTCCCTCGCCGGGGCGGTGGCAGTGGCGGCGGCGGCGGCGGGCAAGCGCTGCGATCCGCGCGGGACACCGAACCACGGGCGCGCGCCGCGACGGCCGACGCGTGGAGCGGGACGGCGGGGCGGCGCGGCGGACGACGGCCCATGGGCGGCATTCGCACACCCGCTATGTGGACAGCGACCGCCGACATGGATGGCCGAGGTGACTCAGCGCTTCGGTCCGAAGGGGCGCGGATTCGAGCCCCGACGTGGGCACGGCTGTTTGTTCTTTGTCTTTCACGTAGGTTCCATCCATAAATTAGGTAACGCTAAAGAAGGAGGGAGGGGGTCTGAGGCAGCGTTATGATGTGTTACATAGGAGCAGTGGAATGAGTTGAAGGGGGAGAGGGGGGTATTGAAAATACAATAAATTTGCGATACGTAATTTATGGACGGACCCGTAGGGGTGTTGTCGCGGAAGGCCTTGTGAGTCTGCTGACCTCAGACAGAGAAGCCTGCAAGTGTGTCTAGTATAAAAAGTAAACATGTGTCTCCAAGCATAGTGGATACCCGGCGAGAATAGTCGAAATCGATATCCCCTGAAACTAAATAAAGGCCAAGGGGGAAAAAATTGTATGGAAAGCGACCGCCGACTTCGATAGCCGAGGTGAATAGAGCGTGTGGCGACTCAGCGCCTCGATCCGAAGGGTCGCGAATTTGAGTCCCACCGTGGGCATGGTTGGTTGTCCCTGGTGTTTCATATATGTATGTTGTCGCGGAAGGCCTTGTGAGTCCGCTGACTAAAGACCGAGGAGACAAGAGGTGTGTCTGGTGTAAAAAGGTTTATATGTGACTCCATGAGAGATACAGTCGATACCCAGCGCGGATAGTCGAAATCGACATCCCCTGAAGCTGGAAAAAGCTCTAGGAAAAAAAACTGTGGAAAGCGACCGAAGCTCCGTCATTCCTGACGAAGAGAGTCGAGCGCAAGGGTATTTGTTGGTCAACTATAGTATTCAATGCGACTGAAGCTCATCATTTGCATTCAAATCAGAATACATAATAAACTATAATTCACGAAATTCACTAATATAACATATTAATAAATAACGTATAGTTTCCGCTTCTGTAAGAAACATGCCTAATTCTAAAATTGGCCGTTAATTCGCACATCAGCCAAGCTATTTCATTAAGACTGTGTGACTATAAAGACATGATTTCGGACAGTATCCGGCTAATTTACGAATTAGCCACAGACCTCTGGCTACGATTGTCTGAGTGTGTCCGCGGTATTTTAACACTGTAGGTATACAACTCACAATTTTTTCCCCTAGTCTCGAGAACAATTTACGTATACAATTCGTATCGAAACCGTTTAAGGCGAAAATTATCATCAGAATTAATTAACTCCTTGAAAAACATTAAACGAGATCTGCCAGATTCAAGGAATCACCTGTGTACATGAGGGTGCATTTGCACCCTCTATGATCAAGAAGAAAGGCTAATCTTAATATTTTCAGATTACAAAAAAGTGTGTCATGGTGATTTTTTAAATTTAGAACTGTTCCCTGGTTCAATAATTAAACGGATTCCACTCAAAAGATTCGTGCTTGTACTGAAAAGCAAACCAGGGAAGGGCCATTTGTTTAACCACATGTCAAATTGTTTGCTATGCCATGGGACATATGATGTTGCCTCTAATGGCCGTGCTCTGGTAATTATCCTTTGGTCGTCTCCGAAATGAGCTAAATTGTTGAACATGTTCAAATTTGGCACCAAATGGACGTTCAGCGCTACCAACTCAGTATTTCGTCCTTGGTCACTGCCTGGGTCTCACACAGCGCTCTCAGTCACATACCTCCCCTACATGTCGATCCCTGGATGAGCGAATGTGGGGTGTGATAAGTGCGGAGATTTTAATGGGTGGGAAGATTTAGTAGTACTGGGCATTTAACGATCGTTATTTTACACGACACGAGTGTGACAAGGCAAACTGAGGGTTTCGGACTTCTGAAAAGTCATCGCCCTCAGCCGAGTTTGAATCCGTGAACTTTGGTTTTCAAAGTCATTGTGTTAACCCCCATGACACTGAGGCCAGTTTTTGTATGCATAAAGGTTCACTTAGCCATAAAGCCTTCCTTATGTCGGAAAAATGCCTTTTGAATGCAATTACCAGCATTTCCGCTATCGACTCTTGTTGTAAAAACACTAGATGATACCACCCGCATGATAATAGCTCTTCCTGGTACTCTCTGACTCACCACCACTAAGTGGCGGCAACATCAAAGAATGCGCTTACGATTCCAGCAGTAATCTTATCTCAGCCTCGATTGTGTGAGTTACTGCATTCACAGTCATTATCACACTATTATGAATTTAATGAATTCCAATTCAAAAATTCATTTGCATTACATTTTCACGTTCACTGACATCTAAATTATTGTCTTATGCACATGTGTCACAAAACCAATGAAATGGTAATTGTATTAAGACAGTTGTAAACGTTTGGACGAGGTATTTTTTGTAGTCAGCAACAAACTATGTGAAACATTAAATTCTTTATTTGGCATCCTAGGAATCAATTATGTAATCGATTCATCACCTTATCAGAGGAAATATTCTTTTCGAGCACCGCCACGAATTTCGTTAATATATTTTCGTAATATTGTTCTATTATATCGACACAAAGTCACCAAACATAGGGACGAAACTCCGCTGCTAACAGCCGGAGTTTTGTGCTATAGGCCTAATGATGTTAATAACTATAACTTGTTGGAAAGGGGATGATAGAGCAGTGCGTTAAATAGATCAACGAAAAGCTGGCCGAAAATCTGAACAAGTGTATAAAACATAATGTGTTGAATTACAAAAGACCCAGAACGAAAAAAGATGTTTGAAGATGTCGAAATAAACTGATGAATGATCGTCATGAAAAGCATATTTAAATCATTTCACTCTCTTAGCTCCGTGAATATAATTTTATGTCACTTTTAAGAGACTCAAGTACGTGACAAAGTAAGTGTGAGTGAAATGCATAATTAAATAGCCCATAACGTGAGGTGCAATCCCATTTGTCTGTATTCTTTAGGCTAGCGACACACGAGGGTCGCAAGACGTACGTCGCTGACGTCCGTTGGTTGGCAGGCAACTCGAACACGATCATCGCCGCGCAACAGACATCAAATGCAACACCGCGGACGCCCTATGGTCTTGAGCTACACTGACGGAAATGTTGTGGTTGTATGTACTTAATATGTTTAGAAAGCGATCGTGTAGTAAATACAATTATTTGTGTAGTAAGATTCACAAAACATGATTTTGTGTCGTTTAGTAAATTATACAATTAATAATCGTAAGTGAATGAACAAAGAATTGTCGGTGGTACTATACTTGTTTCGTACATAAAATTATTTGGTGAGATCTACGTTTCATGTCGTCACACTTACTAAACACTGTTTAGTAAGCACTGTTTAATAAACACTGTTTAATAAACACTGTTTAGTAAGCGCGCGTTCTCAACAACCTGAACAATTCGAATGGTTATAGAGCCCGTCTGAAGTGTGAGAATTCAACACTGTATATAGTAGTATGGCTATATAAATTGCATGTTTAGTATTTTATTGGTTTTCAATAATTATGTTTTAATCTAAACTAATGCCAGAAATGCCGTTGATCGCCCAAAGACGGCAACCTGCGTCCGTAACTGCTCTGCTTGGTCGGTAACGGTCCGTCAGGTAATCGAGGCTAAAGAAGTACGAGTCCACCGGGTCCTAGGATTGGTGACCACTCCGGAACCCCAGTTGCTACCTGCTTGAAGGAAGAGAAAAAAAGTATTCCCTTTCAGGTTTCGTTTAGTTATTTTCATTGCAATGTGTTTATTAAATATTACTCAATGTATTAGTCAACGCAACGATTCGTTTAGTTTTCTCCACTAGATGCCATTCGTCACGGTACGACCTGTTTAGTGAACATTACTGTACGTGCATTAGTGTGTTTAACTAAATAGCAGTTTCATGAACGTGACCAACTACTTTGTTCTACCAAAATATACTATTCCGTTTAGTTGAATTTACTATGTGATTAACTGTATGAACTTCTTTCCATGAAGCATTTCTTTCAATGTAGCAAACATGGATGCCGCGGAGTTAGCTGTTGTGTTACATTAGAACAAAACAAGATCTTCTACTGGTGGCAGTGGCACGCTTCGTGGCACCGTACCATGCCACGAGCTTCTCTGCGCAACTAGCGATGCAAAGGAAACTATTAATAGTTTTACAGTAGTAGTGGCGTTATCTCTTTTCGCAGGGTGATGAACTGTGTGGAGGGGCGATTTCGTCGTGGCACTCGTGCCATGGACTACCGCTCATGGTATCAACCTTGACAACACTGCATTAGAATGAAGAGAACATTTTACACGCTCTTTCAGATTTTGTGCAACGATGGTGAGATTTTTTTTTATTTCCGTAATTCTGGGTCATCGTTCGAAATGTACTCTCAAAATTGCACGATATTTTTAAACGACAAGATACCAATGTGAAATGTGTTACACCACGAGAAGTAATGCTTACATACGCATTTAATTAAACTTTCAATGACTCTTTCCTTTCAATCTACTCATTTTATGAATGGAAAACCGTATGCCGCTCGTTCACCGCTGTTCAACGCACGTCGCTAGTACTCCACGTGTTCTGCATGCTACGCAAGCCTAAGAAGCTCCAATGTTCGTCAGGAACAACGCACGCATTCTAGCGCCCAATGTCCGAAGACTGCTACGTGACGGACGTCCCTGCAGTGCGCAAATAAGCCACGACTCGTATGTGCCCTGCTCCGCTACAACGGCCCTCACACTTCAACGCCCGTCATTTGACGCTCGTGTGTGCCCAGTCTTAATGGGCGTTCGCGCGCTGGGTGGGTGAATTCCGCGGGCGAGCCCGTGCGTCCGATAAGTCGAGCGGCGCGCGGGCGAAGAGGAGGCGGCGGCGGCGGCGGCGGCCTTGGCGCCGTGAAAGGTCAAGGGCGGCGCCCGCGGGGCGGACGACCCGCGCCGCTTTCCTCGCCCGCGGCGGCGGCGGTAGTGGCGGTGGCGGTGGCTGCTGCGATGGCAGCTGGCGTTAGCAGCGGGGGTGGCAGCTGCGGGGGCGGTGGTGATGGCAGTGGTGGTGGCGCCGGTGGTGGTGGTGGTGGTGGTGGTGGTCGTGGCGGTGGTGGCGGTATTGGTGGCGGTGGTGGTGATGATAATGGCGGTGGCGATGGTGATGGCGGCGGTGGTGGTGGTGGTGATTGCGGTGGCGATGGCGGCGATGGTGGCTGCGGTGGCGGCAGTGGTGGTGGTGGTGGTGGTGGTGGTGGCGGCGGCGGCGGCGGCGGCGGTGGCGGCGGCGGTGATGTCGGTTGCGGTGGCAGCTGGCGGTGGTGGTGGCAGCGGTGGCGGCGAAGGCGGTGGCGGCGGCGGCAGCGGCGGTGGCGACAGAGGCGGTGGAGGCGGAAGACACGGCTGTGGCGGTGGCGGTGGAGGCGGTGGCAGCAGAGAGAGTAGCAACGGCTAGTGTAAGCGTTCCGCAGCAGCGAGACGGAAGACTGAGTGATACAAGTGGCAGTTGCAGTCGGCAACATACGAAGCACGAAGAGGGATCTTTGAAGAGGAGTAAGGGGAAGTAGTAAGGACTGAAGATAAAGAGAGTGAAAAAAGAAAATGAGAGAGAGAAGAAATGAGAGAAACAAAAAGAATAAACGACCGTGACTGAGGAAGTAATTTGCCAAGGGATACGATGGCAAACGAATAAATTAGAAAGTGGAGTATGTAGGGAGAGCGACAAATTAGAACAGTACTGGAAAATACTTTTAAGCGTAGTAAAAGAAACTGTGATGAGAAACAAAATATAACCAAAAGAGAGCAAGAGAAAGTAACGAACGGAAATAGCCAAACAGATTCGAAGCGTAGAACATAGTACCGGCGAAGGTCAATGACACTGTGGAGATGGGGAAAGAGGAGAAGAGGAGGAAGCCAAACACTGGGCGGCGGCGAGCGGGCGAGGTGGGAGTAAGGTACAAGTGGGGGCGGGGCGGGGCGTGGCGGGGCCGGCTCGTGTTGCGTCAGCGGAGAGCGGCGGGCGCCGCGCCGGAGCGACCACGCCCCCGAAGCTGTCTATTCACGCGCGGAGGTAGCCCAGCCGGCTCTCGGCCCCAGCGCCGCGGTGCGCTGCGTTGCTTCAATGCAATCGGCACCTCCCATCAACCCTTTGATGACGAGTGGCCATCTGGCGCGTTTTAAACGTTTCCAACATTTTGATTCCAGTAAAGCAGCCTTCAGTGTAAATGTCTCCACGGTAGAAATAAATTCCCTCATTTATATCATCAATCTCCATCTCGTCAATCATCCATCTCATCAGTTTCATAGATTTTCTTCTCCATACAGAATGATAGAAAATTACTTCCTGTAACTGCAAGAAAAAATAATGTTCACACCTACTATTCTTCGCTTTTACAAACATCAAATCGGTACGTTCTGGTCTGTGTTATCAACGTTATTTAATTAACGAAAAAATATCACATTTTGTAGAGTGGTTTTACGCTTTTTAAAAACGAGTTTACAGATCAAATAATGCGCATTCATCTTTTCAAAATTGCACTTCATCATTTCACATTTGATACGTTGTTATGGGTATGTTTTAAACAACAGAACGTAATTCAAGTTTCATTTGAATGATATATTTGTGACATAAATACACTTCATTGTTAGAAGCTTTCAGACCATTTATATTATTCTGCATATCTACTATTTCACACAGGCTTCAAAAGGTCACATTTTCAAACAAAAGCGAAAGGCCAATACATATTTGAAATTGGACACGGACATCCCCACGCCCCGTTGGACGCGAAAATATTTTTTTCCTTCTCGACGAATACAAAACACGGCTGAATCAATTTTGCCGATATAGTATTGCCGATATTTGAGCGTCACACATCGTTCAAATGAGGGACGAAACGGTCAGCAACCCTCAATATGGGCGAGAAAAGGCAGCAGGCGTTGGCTAGAAACCGAATTCTTATGTAATTACCTACATGTTGTTTACTTTTCTGTGCTCAATTCCCAAAATTCTTCCAGATTGTCTTGTAATTACGTATTGTTTATTTTTCCATGTTCAAGTCTCAAAATTGTGCTCTTGGCGAATTGGCTCTTGGGATCCTAACACAAAATGCAAATTTTTCGTTTCATATTTTTTTCGTTATTACATACTTTACATACTTTGCTTGTATTTGACAATTTTTGCAAAAAATATTATTCTACCAATTTTCTTAAAATGTATTTCTAACAAAATATTTAATGAATTTTCAAAAAAAATTTAAATCAAAAATCGGCATTTTTCTTACACATATTCAGAATTGCATGCTGATGACGCCAGTTTTCTTACACATATTCGGAATTGCATATGAAGACATGGTCACACAGCCTGTATGGATTATCCTCCGCCTCAACTGCAGAGTGCATGAGCGTTGAGTCATCTAACTATGGAAAGTATCAGTGATGTCATGTTTACACAGATTTACGAGGGATATTGGTTGTTGCAGATGTGTAATACTATGACAGTGCTAGAGAGTTTGTTTGCTGATCATAGAGTTTCCACGTTTGTATGACAACTATCACTGCTCTCGAACATAAAAGTATTTCAGGACAGGCCGTATTTATTTTTAAAATTGGTTTCGTATACATTTTATTAATTTAATTTATAATATTGTAAATTTATTTTCGTTTTTTGTAAATGTTCTGTAAGCAAGAGCGTATTTTGATATTACATATTTCATCTCTTTTAAAATACAAGTTGTATATTTTACATATTCTCATCACTAAGCTGCGGATTTCTGCCTATTTCTCTATTTTTATATTTCAATTTAAAACGCAGTATTATGGGTTACTTATTCATTTTGAGCCATTAGGGGTATTGTATTATAATATTCCTAATGCCTCAAAATGAGTAACTAAACTGAAATACTGCATTTCAATTGAAGGATAAAAATTGGTAAACAGGCAGAAATCTGCTGCTTACTTATCACCTCATTACATATTTATGTATAAATTTTGCCGCCTCATACTACACATGTTTCGTGAGTCAAGTGATGGCATCAGGCATTCGCCTGATGTTGATCGAAAAAAACACGGAAAAACACCGATCAGAGCAGCCGGTCGCTAGAATTCTCCCCTAGACAGCAACTGAATTCGCCCTAGTCGAGTTGCTAGTGTGGAAAATCGCGCCACCATCGGGAGTTGAACCCTAGGACTTCCCGGTCCGCGGCACTGCAGTGACACCAACTGATGTCCTGAGCCACCGAAGGCGGCGATGCACTTGGCTGCAAATGATATTTCGTGACAATCATTTGCCTCCGGCAAGTGGAACCGTCCCACGCGCGCTGCGTGGCGCTGGGTGCAAACCCGGCGGGCGACCCGCGGGCCCACGCGGCGCCCAGCGCCGGAATTTCATAAGCACGGAAATGAATGCAGCGCTGCGCGTCGAAGAAACACAATTTCGCTCATAAATTACCGCGTTGGCCTCTCCCCCTCCTCCCACCGGTGTTTAATTCAATTTGTCTCGTTCTCCGTTATTAAGGTGCACGTACGGCCTATTAGAGAGGGGGGCCGGGGTCGTGGCTGGGGCCGGGGCCGGGGTGGGGGCCGTTGGCGGGGGCAGGGGCCGGGAGGGGGGGCTGGCGGCGTGGGAACGACGGGCCGCGCTGGCGCCGCGCTGCGCAAACGTGGGCGAGGGAGCCACTGCCGTCAGCCGACCATCACCTCCGCTCACGGCGAGGCTTCATAATGACCGCAGCGGTGTCTTGTGCAGCTCCGTTCGGTTAGAGTGGCTACCCAGCCCACACGCCATCGCCTCTTCGCTGTCATTACTCGCGGTTGTCTTCTTTTTTCTTTGGGGGAGGGGAGAAAGCAACGAGGTGTTATTGTTCTCTACGATATCTATGCGACGAATTTCTATCATTACTGTTAAGAGTGTTTTAGAGACTATTCCACTCGTGAAATAAAACCAATAGTCTTTAAACTATACATGCAAAAAGCCCCAATCATGGCGGTATATCTCAAAAAGTTTATCGCTTTTTCTATCCGAATTTTTTACCGCTTCTTCCAACCGCTTCGCGAGTCGGGGATTTATCAAGATTTCCAAAGAAGATAAATAAATATCGCACCCAATAAATCCTCAATAAATATCGTTTTTATATGGCACTGCTTGTGTTTGATCCTAGTCGAACACGTAGGGTTCTACAGGTAAAAGAAAGCTTTCTTGTATATATTCCTTCGCAGGCGATGTAAAGGTGATTACTCCACGACTACGAATATGCGGAATATAAAACAGTTTGAAGCATAATGTTTCTGTGCAGTATTCCAAAACTTTATATATTCCTAGTATGCTTCATTTTGCTACTAGATCACATTTTAGCGACAGACAAACTCATCAAATGACCAGTAGAACTGTTTAAAAAGAGCGAAATAAAAACGTGGCTGAAACGGAGATCTCCTTCGGATAAGGTTTACGCATTAGGGTCTATTCACCGCAGCGAGAGAAGAAATGTTTTTAAGTGGCATTAATATAATAATATTATGAAACGATTTACATAACCTGTATCAGTGAATATTTGCTACATCTATTATGAACTTTTGCTACATCCATTCCATTGTTTCCAGTTGTAATTATAGATTATATTTTCACACTCGATGCGATAATTACAAATGTAAGTAAGTACTTAAATTCAGTATCAAAATTATCTTTTCCTGAGGTAAAAGCTTAGAATTTTTAGATGATTGAAGGATGCAATGAAGTTGGTGTATGTTTTAATACAGAATTCCTTGCAGAAGTTGGAAAGTACAGAAACGGAATCTATCCAATTAAGCTACGAGATAACTGAATCTAATTGCTGTCCGAACCACTGAATAATAAGCTGAAACATTTTAATCGTCAATTCGTCAGACCAATTTGAATCGAATACAGAATCCTTCCCGTTCATTAAGCCAAAAACCATTATTTCTACTCAATTGCCTCTTTCTCCTCAACTATTCTGCGATTTTCTTAACTTTGCCTCTGACAGGAATCAGCTGTTTCGCTGCCCTCCAATTGAAAGCTTATATTTCGCTATAGTGACGTCACTACGGTGACGTTCAAGCTCCCGATTGGATGAAATGGTCAACAGCTGATTCCTGTCAGGGATAAAATTACGAAAATCTCAGTACAGTAATAAGTAATTACAGACGGTATAATTAAATGTTGACAAACGACAGAGTAATTTAGTAAAGATTATAAGAGATTTCGTATACATAGTTACAGTCGGGGAATGGGACAGTTTGCCTTTTAGTCTGGACTAGATGTCAATATACTTCGATCTATTTATAGTGTCCTTTGACAGTTCATCAGCTGTTAGGGTGTCGTCCTATCGGGAGCTTAAACGTCACTAGAGTGGCGTCACTATATTGACGTTCAACCTCCGGATTGGATGACACCTTAACAGATGATTTACGTCATCAGCCTCTCAGTTTAAATCCAAGTATACTTCACAGAATTTAAAGTGATGTATTTAGTGGGCCGGGAACACTTCGGTCTTAGGAATGGGCCCGAACAGTTCGCTAGCTACTACGCTGCTTCCCCTCCCCCACCCGCCAGTCACGTCATCATCGCTCCCGCTTCACTCCACCTCCTCCTCCTCTTCCTCCTCCGCCTTCTACGCCACCGTCTTCGTCGTTCCTTTCCCAACGCTGTCACCGTCTCCTCTTCCTGCTCTTCCTCCACCGCCGCCATTACTTCCTCCTCCTCCTACTTCTTCGCCACCGCACAACTGTCACTGTCTCCAATTCCTCATCCTACTCATCTTCCTCTTCCTCCTCTTCCGCTACAGTCATCTCTACTTCCTCATCGCCAACGCCGCCACCGTCTCCACATCCTTCTCTTCCTCCTTCGCCGCCCCCGTCTCCAATTCCTCCTTCTCTTCCCTCTTCGCAGCCTTCTCTTTCTCCTCCTCCGCTGCCACCGTATCATCCATCTCCTCCCCGTTGTTCGCCAACACTGCCAACGTTCCCCCTTCCTGCTTCTTCTCGTCCTCCTTTGCTGTCACCGTATCCTCCCCCCTCCTCCCCCTCCTCCTCACCCTCCTCCACCCCCCTCCTCCTCCACCTCCTCCCCCTTCTTCTCGTCCTCCTTTGCCGTCACCGTATTCTCCTCCTCCTCTTCCTCGTTCTTCCCCAACGCTGCCGCAGCCACCGTTTCCACTTCCTCCTCCTTCCGCCTGCTTACGCGCCGCGCACTTCCGCCTACCACCGCCGCCGCCGCCTCCACTCTTCCATCTCCTCCTCCTTCTTGACCGCTGCCGTCTCAACTTCTCCTTCTCCTCCTCCTCCCGTGCCAGCGCCGCCGCCGCCGCCTCCCTTTGCTCCGCCTGCTCGTTCGCCGCCGTGGTCGCCGTGGCCGCCGCGTGGGACGCGGCCGTCGCTTTCTCCGGGGACGCCGCCGCCGCTCCGCGCCGCGCCGCTAGGCGCAGCCGCCTCGTGTTTGCGCGGGCGGCGCCGCGGCGCGGGAGGAGGCGGAGGCCACACGTGGCCGGCGACACGTGGCTCGCCCGGCGCCACCGACCGCGCCGACAACCAACGCAGCTCCGACAATTGCTTCTGACACGTAACACTCACCGTGCCGGATAGTCGGAATAACATGAAATTTTACCAGTTTGTTCAGCACCTTTTAAAACTCTTACACACAAATTTTTACGTGCTAAGGAGCTTTGAATGTAGTGGTTTTGCAACAATTATTATTGGGATTTTTCGTGACCTTACCGCCTGTGGAAGAGCGGAAATCGCTGCTCGCCGCCGATAGTGTCGGCGCAGTGTTTGAGGAACGGCCGAAGAACCAGGTCTCAATTCAAATTGTCACAAAAACACTACTTGCAATTCTTCATAGCACGTACAAATTTGTATGTAAGGATTTTAAAAAGTGCTGTACAAGCTGGTAAAATTTCATGTCAATCCGAGTATCCAGCAATGTGAGTCTTGCGTGTGAGAAGAACTGCTACAAGGGGTGCAAAGCGGACTTACGTCGCGTGGAAGGGTTATCATTCGAAAATTCGCCGAAGAAAACTGAGGGCAGATGTAAGGGGCTGTCCACAAATTACGTTACGCAAATTTAGAGTATTTTCAATAACCTCTCTCCCTCTTGTAACGCGTCCGTAACGCGCACTTGGCCCCCCTTTATAATTACGTAACACTTGCGACAACACCCTGTCCCTTGTAAATGAAAGATGTGAAAATAAATTATAGCACAGTAAAACAATTTGTATTTATTTTACTTGTGTTGGATATTAAAATTAATGATAATTAAAGTAGAAATTAGTTGGAATTGTGAGTGAAGGAAGAATACTTGGGCGAGAAATGGTTGATCCCAAGCTATGCATACCGCCGTCGTGGATGATGCAAGAGCGAGAGACTAGAGCGCCAATTTAAATGGATTCTAGAATATATTTCATATCAGTTTTGAATATTTTCTTCGTAATCTTACAGAATAAATAAAAGGTTGAAAAAAATATTTTCATTTATTGTAACAATTTACAATCAATAACTTTAGATTATATGTTTTAAAACATATTAGTTAATATTGTAATGTTTAGTTCAATAAAGGAATTATTTCGGCAAACGTTGAAAAATGTAAAACAAATATAACAAATGTTACTTAACACTTAACTAATACCTCCCTACCCCTATGTAACGCAGCGTAACACTTCCTCAGACCCCCTATCCCCTTTTTAGAGTAACGTAATTTATGAACGACCCCTAAGTATATTCCCACCTGAGAATAGAATGAAGCAAAATTGGAGCAAATTGCCTGCAAGGGTGTTGGAGACTTTTTCTTAGAATGTCAAGAATTTTAAAAGTTGTTTAAATAAATTATAGTATTTTTAGAATATGTTAACATTAAAATTTATTGTCTGACATTCTTATTTTATATTAACATGTCACCTTTAGCAGGATAGGATTAGGAGATGAATTCTGTAAAATTGTGTTGAGTAGATGCGTAATTATTATAGTGTTTTACTTGTATATTTTTAACAATTTTATTTGGAAAATGCTACCACGAAAAATACTTATATGTACACCCAAATAGCATAATAAATATTCTATTCCAAACCATTTGTTCCGGAATAGGCTCTTCGAGCGGCATGTGAGGTACACCGTAGCTTAGGAAGAATTAGCCCTCCAAGCACCGCTGACATTTTCTATTTTTTAAAATTAAATTGTTCGGCGAGAGTTGAATCCAAAAGAATCAACTGCGCGCAATATCTTCGGCGCTGCAATGATCTATATTCCCTGCAGCGCATTGACACTTTACCGTGAATCACCACCCGGGTTTCCTGTAGCGTAACTAACAATGTCAATCCGATTCTTATGTTCGAGACAGTTGTACGGTTCAGCACAATTGCTTCTTGCATTAGACAATTTTTAAATAACTCACATGTTTCAATTCCGTTTAGAACTAATGAATACAGACGGACCAATTCAACGTAGACATTTTGTGACATAGAATACAATCATGTTTTCGACGTAATTAAACCATAACTCCCTCTAACTACTTGGAGTTTCTCATAGCTTCACAAATGCATATCGCTGTAATTACACTAGTTCATTTTCAACCAGAATGACATTTTCTGTTTGCATATGGCATTCTACAACCCACGCCTGACAAGTAAGTAGGAATAATAACTTAAGCTGTCTCCACTGCCAATCGCAATCAACAATCGAATATTTTTCTGAATAAATCATTCCTAACCAGATTAGCTCGTCTTGAGTTTATGGCAAGGCAGACGTGCTTCTGCAATTAGGTCCTCCAAGATTCGCCATTTTACCTCACGTCCTTCACAAAATATCGACACACTTCCTTCTAAGAATAACCTCAGTTTGTGAAGCGACACGGAGAATACAAACAGGAAAAGCCAGCCAGTACTTGATTTACGTGTGCATTGAGCAGTATATCTCTGGCTTCAACATCGCAATTTCCGCCTCGGCGTGCGTCTTCTCGCAACCTGTGTCCGCCACCGCACGGGCGGCGTGTAACGCGTCCGCCGTCACCGGGCGTTCCCTTTGGTCCCTTGCCACCATCCCGCCGTGCCCCCGCTACGTCCCCGTCACGCCCCGCCCCCGCTCCACCTCGCCTCGTCTCCTCCCCGCCCCACCCCGCCCCGGCTCCGCCCCGTCTCGCCCCCACCCCGACCCCGCTCCGCCCGGCCCCGTCTCGCCCCGCCCCATACCCGCCCCTCCCCGCCCCGGCTCCGCCACGCCTCACCCCGCCCCGCTCCGCCCTCCCCGTCCCGCCTCACCCCGCTCCGCCCCTGTCCCGTCACGGCTGCCTTGCGCGCTGCTGCCACCGACGCCACCGCTGCCCCGCCCTCACCCCGCTGCCTTGCGCGCTGCTGCCGCCGTCGCCGCCGCACCGCTAATGGCCTCCCCTTGCGGAGGCGATGTATCACGCGTTCGGAAGTGGCGGCGGCGGCGGCGAGGGAGGGGGCGGCGGCTGCCCGAGGCGCCGGTGGGACATTCGTCTTGCGTCGAGTGGCTGGAATTACGCCGAAGTAAACAGCGCCGCTCCCCGCCCCGTCCCGACGGCGCCGGCGGCCACCGGCCCCGCGCCCCCGTGCGACCGTCGCGCCGCGTCGTTCGGACTGCCCACAGCCCGCCGCTCTGACCGCACACACGCTGCGCCGCCTTCTGCCCACCGCGCCGACGGGACGCCGGGTGGTCGAGCGGGTGGCGACGGCTGGAGAAGAGGGGTGGCAGGCGAGCAGCCAACTCGCAGTTTTCTGCAAGGGTCGACGAATTGTCCAACTGATGGTTTGACGAGTGAAACAATTCGCTTCGCTCATACTGCATGGTCGTATTAGATTTTTTTACTGATTCGCTACTGCTTGATATTCCCTTCGATATGGAGCTCGATATACACTGCATAACTTACTGGGATCGAGAGGATAGTGGTTATGAGAGACATGTGAAAACTATTAAATGATGATACATGTTCTCTTACGGCGGGAATTACAAAAGGGAATAATGAAAGGGAAATATGGAAAGACAAATCGAGTCACGTTAACATGTTAGTATACAAGTAAAACGGAATCATTAGAATTAGGTAAAAAATAAAATCTTGTATATACTACGAGTAGCAACTGCTTTTAATGATCTCGGGCGACAGAACCCTCGGGTCAATGGCCCTTGGGGTTTTGTCACCGCTCGATCATTAGAAGCCTTATAATGCCCTTAGTTCATAAATAACTATTTTAAAACGCTTTTTTCAAAGTTTTTTTTCCAGTTGCCTTTAATTAGATATCTTGATTTGAACAGTTCAAAATGTGTAAACCATAAATGACGTGTCAATATAATTATATTTTGTCCCATTGGAACAGACATAATAATTCTTTTGCAGCAAGTGACATTAAACGCGGGCACGATCTCCAGTATTCTTACCCCGACAACTGGTACCAGGACAAAAGCGAAGGCTACGATATTCTCAGTAGTGTAGCAGTCAACACTGTGTCCGAGCTTCAGTTCACGTGTCCTGAGACGTTCCACAATGATACAGGAAATAAAACAAGAAAACGTGGCGGGTTGGAAAGTGGTACCTGAGAAAGCAAGCTGAGAAAGAAAAAGCTGAGAAAGAGGGTTGACGGTCATCGCGAAGGGCGATAGCACAAGACAATTTTGTAGAACGGCAGAAAGATCATCTCAGTCCAGACTACATCTCTTCACCTCGCGTCAATTCGAGAACTTAGTGTGAAACTAGCGCTTAACTGCAAAAATTACATCAGCTAATAGCACATTTGTAGAAAATACAATTCTGAAATACAAAACAGAATGCTGTATTTTAATGAGAACGTACAGTCTTATACGACTTTGCCTGTGAAGAAAATTTCTCCATTTTAAAAGGAAACCAGAGTATATGCCCAAATACATTTCTACATATCTATTTAAATCACAATCAAACAAACCAGAAACAAGATAATTACACTGATGATACTATTGAAAAAGAAGAAAACAATTGAGAAAAAGTGTATTTGTAGTTTCAAATAATGTTAATTGTATATTATTTTTTATATTTGTTTTGGGTCATAAAGACCCAATAATAAAGGTACTGACGACGTTCGCATCAATAAAGGTATTGACAACATTGTTTCAATTGGAAAAATCCTGACACATGTTTCTATAAAACGAATATGGTTACGTAAGTAATGTTTCGTAAGGAATAACAAATTTGCTTGCATTGAAAGTGAAATTTCAAAGATTTTTTGTTTAAAATATCCTATTTTCTCTCTCCTGAAAGCTTTAAGATTTATGGTGCATTCGCTTCACATGAAGCCCTCGTGATGCTGAGTGGGTAGAAGGCTAGGAAAGCGAAAGAAGGGACGAAGTGGATCTCGCCATCGACGTACTGAGCGTGAAAGATACAACGGCAGCTCGCACAACGGGGATTATAGTGGTGTGCGAAAGGTTGGGACGAGAAGCCTTAAACAAGAGGGGGTCTCAACTATACTTTTGAGTCCCTCTGGGCTCCCTCTATATATTTTTATTTACATATGTCATATTTTACACATCTGAAAGAGATTGAAATTATAACTCGTGATAGAATAAAACTAAGAGGTTTGGAGAGACTCTTCCCTTAAACGTCGTGCATTATTTCACAAATTGTGAACTTAAAATAAAGAATTCCCCTTATTTATGGAAATAATATACATTACATAGGGGCATGGTGCCGCTTTCGAAATTTTTAAGGAAACCAGGGGAGGAGGGATAAAGGAAGCAAGGAACGTTAAAGATGGCCCAATGACACGAAGCATGGGCATGAAGCACGCGAAGAGCTAAATAAAGTTAGTTAAAATTCAATCTAACTACTCTTGCCAATAGATGAGTCTTTGCTGAACAATTGTTTTTATTTAAAATAGTTAATGGTCTATCAGATAACAGTAAATTGCTGTCACAACTGTCATTTAATGCACGAGTATCAAATTTAAGAAGACGAGAATTATTATATTTCAATAAACCAAATACAACATCGCATACATATTCACCACTCTTGAAAATGTCTTCTGAATTCAATGAATTCAGTAGAGTGTGGGATTTACACTTCAGTTTTTCTTTTCTAAGATATAAACAGAATTTAAATAAAATATTGAATGATCATTGAATGTGGATTTATTATTTTACGTATTGCTCAGTATTATGTCCCGATTATTTTGAAGATGTGTTTTCCATTTTTGTAATATTGTCATTTTATACACATTTTTGTTCCTTTTTTGTCATGAGTGTTTTGAAGGTATGATGTTTCCATTTTGGTTATCCTACTGGAGTGTTATGTTTTATCAATTTTTGCAAAAATATGTATTCTTGTAATTGGATTTCTGTGATTTGGTTTTGTGATTTAATTTGAAACTGTTGTTTTTATTATTTTTGTTTTTTCTTGTAATGCCTATTGTAATTGGGGCTTTGCCCTGTTGTGGGTAATTAAATAAATAAATAAATAAATGTTTTTAAAAATTATGAGAAAATTGGTAAAAGAGAATAAATGTTTTTAAAAATTATGAGAAAATTGGTAAAAGAGAAGCCAACTGTAGCCACGAGCGGCACAGTGAATGAGAAAAATGACTGCAACCGAACTGAGACCGACTGATCAGCACTCCTCTAGACGGAAAGTGCAACCGGAAATGGATAGCTGTTGAGAGTAAGGGAGAGCATCGGTCATGGACATGGCAAGCTGAAGACAGACAGTGGCTAGTAAGGGTTGACAATGATGCATCTCGTCTGCGTGAGCGGTTCAAAGAAGCTCTCTCAATGAAATGATCCGGCTGTTTTTGATAGGCCATTTCTTATAAACGTAAGAAATGGAACATTTTCTGTTCCGTCAAGAATATAATACTTAAGGTGTACATTTTACAAACACATACAGTTTAATGATTGATTACTGATTTCGACCATGCTCGGCTGCTAAGGTCATTAGTACCGTACGTTTACTGCATGTTTTGAACGTGGGAGGTGACTGATGACGATCATCCCCCGCTGGATGGCAAGATCCGTCGCGGACCTACGTGGGCTCGCGATGAATTTCCCCTCCAGGTATCTCCCACCAGTGGTGTACCGCCCCAGTAGGAAGAAACTCTAAGCTCCTGACTGGTATTCCGACATGTGTGGTAGTGTAGTGCATGTTAGTATGTGTGTAAGTAAGGGGTAAGGATAGGGCAAGGAAGAGGAAGGAAAGATCGCGCGCGTTCTATGGCCATTTGTTAGGGCACTGCTTTGGCATTCGACTGATGTTGATCGAAGACACCAAGGAAAAGCAACGACCGGAGCAGCCGTCCGCTAGAATTCTCCTCCATGCAGCAGGTGAATTCGACCCAGCTATCTAGTGCCGAAAATCCTGCCATCGGCGGGACTCGAACCTCAGAACCTCCCGCTCAAAGGCACTGCAGTGACATCAGTTGATGCCCTGAGCCACCTTTGCCTAGGTGCCCGGCGGGAGGAGAAACGGTTGGGGCCGGCGGCGTGAGGAAGCAGGCGGCTTTGGACTCTAGCGGGAGCAGCGGCGACCGCTGAGCAGGTGTGGAAGTGGCCAGCGCGCTAGTAGAGGGCGGTGGCATGGAGGCAACCCTGGAACGGCCCCCGCCGCCGCCCCCGCCGCCGCCGCCCCCGCCGTCCCAGCCACCCCCGCCGCCCCCGCCGCCCCCGCCGCCGCCGCCCCCGCCGTCCCAGCCACCCCCGCCGCCCCCGCCGCCCCCGCCGCCCCCGCCGCCCCCGCCGCCCCCGCCGCCCCCGCCGCCCCCGCCGCCCCCGCCGCCCCCGCCGCCCCCGCCGCCCCCGCCGCCCCCGCCGCCCCCGCCGCCCCCGCCGCCCCCGCCGCCCCCGCCGCCCCCGCCGCCCCCGCCGCCCCCGCCGCCCCCGCCGCCCCCGCCGCCCCGCCGCCCCCGCCGCCCCCGCCGCCCCCGCCGCCCCCGCCGCCCCCGCCGCCCCCGCCGCCCCCGCCGCCCCCGCCGCCCCCGCCGCCCCCGCCGCCCCCGCCGCCCCCGCCGCCCCCGCCGCCCCCGCCGCCCCCGCCGCCCCCCGCCGCCCCCGCCGCCCCCGCCGCCCCCGCCGCCCCGACCGTCGAAGGCAAATGCGACCGTCGATAAACATGCGAGCCCTGGACACAGCATATCGACGCTGGGCACGGCGGAAATCTACGGCGGCCGGTGCAGGGGAGCGACAAGCAAGGCGGCGGCGCTGCGGTCTTCCGCCCAACCGCACGCAGCCGGCCGGGCACTCCGTCTCCCGCGAGGGGGCGCCGGCCAATATTGGCACCTGAGGCGACCCCCCTCCCTCCCGCCATATTGTCCGTGCGCGTGCTTATTGCCGCGGGTATTCACGGCGCCGGAGGAAGGCACATGACGCCGAGGGGACCCGGCCAAGGGGAGGGATATACTACTTGCAATATCCTTTGAAGTGACGAAGAGGGGGAGCGAGAGTGGGCGATATGACGTGCATGCCACGCGCGTGTCCGGCGATGTCGCCTGAACGGATGACCTCCAGGCGCCGTTCGTGTTCTCAGCCGGCAGGCGACATATTTGCCCCCCCTCCCCTATTATTAATGCTGAAATTGAACGACATTCCTCTAACACGAGGGAGGCCAAACTCATGTTTCGTCGAGCGTTATTTTTTTCTTGTACTGACAATTAGGATTTTGTACATGATATAGAACATGTCACGCCGGTCACGTGACATGAGAGAGATGCCCATCACTTAAAGATAAAGATTTTACCTGAAAATGTGTTATTTAGCATGTCATTAAAAATGGTAAAATTAATATTCGATTAAATGGAAATCTATATTTTCACGATCCTACAAAATTTGATTAGGATTAATCTGTAACTAATTTGCGTCCAGAAGAAAACGAATTAAAACACCAATAATAATTCACGTATGTACTGGCTGAAGCTAACTTTAGATGATTGATACAAACAACATATTATTTATTGTATAAAGTGAAATTGTTTACAAACACATGTGACACAAAAATACTAACCTCTGAAGTACCTACCCCCAAATTTACCTTTTGGGTGACAATGAATCACAAACAGTGCAGTTGTGATTCAATTTGTTATTCCAAAATGCGCTTTTTTTTCGAAAAATAAACAACATTCAAATCACTTTGGAGAATATGCAGTTTATCTGCGCTAGCTTCACCATTATTAAAATCAAAATAGGAAACCAGTGAGAGAAAAGAACTCTATCTACGTGTTACCCTGCGACATTTAATAGAAATATAGCAAATACGAAAAGAAATGAATATTACACGTAAGCCTACAACAAATTATATATAAAAACTACTGAATGTAAATATCACTCCTAGTAAGTAGTTGTTTATTTTACATTCAATTGTCTAACGTGAACCGTTTATATTTAACGATTAACGAAATATTTGACAATATTTCTTCACATATTGAGTTCTAAACTCATAAACGTAAATTGGAAATTTATCTTAACTGCATCATGACGTGAATGTATAAAAAACAATGAATGTATCAAGTGATGCATCAAAAACATGAAAATATTTATATGCTTGGTTAATTATTTCACATTCACTTGTCCAATGTGAACAGTTTATATCAGTGCCACTTTTCTTCCAATATCCGCTATTCATAAAGGTAAGTTGCACGTATGTTTTATTTTTTACTGATACGTTATTACTCGTTATTGCCTTCGATATACACTGCATAACTTACGTGGATCAAGACGATCGTGGTTCCGAGGGAAATACGCAAACAACTGAATGGTGCTACATGTTCTTTTGTGGAGGCAATTAGGAGAGGGAATTATGAAATTGAATTATGAGAGAAATTTAAAGCGACAGAGCCAAGCCAACAACTAATATGATAAGCCACAACATCCCGGCGGTATCTGAACTGGAAAAACGGCATCAAGCGTGATAGTTACGATATAATTCTATGCTTATAGAACGCTTAGAGTCAAATACGCGTTGTTAGAACAATCGATCAATAAAATATAGTATTCCATGCTTGACGTAAGAACGCTGTTCATTTTTTGAAAAGCATGGTCACGAGGACATAAAATGCAGGAAGTGTAAAGGTGGCGTTGGAAGCCGTGGTCTTGCAAAAATTTTGAAAGAATGAGACCCTTGCCAGCGACCAACTACGGCGGATGCAGCAATTGAAACGGTACAATTATTATTTCAGTTGAGACAGGAAAATAATTTAATGATAAGGGAGCAGGAACTTCTATTTGATTGTGACTACTTGTATTGCAGAAGTTAAAGATTTTTTGAAGTGTTTCAATTTAATGTGCATGGTAATTTGTAATTTGTAATTCAAAGTAAAATAGATTCCGTATCGAGAGGAATTATGTTAGAAGATATTCGTAGCTCGGGTATGAATTTTACGGATTAGGCCGGACAGTCGTGCGAAGGTGTTTCATCCGAAGCACAGAGACGTAGAGTCGCGCTCGCGAATAGATTTAGTTAAATGTATTGAGTTATATGAAAGTATCGAATAATTTAGAACACTCCGGTAACATTGGAAAACTTCTTCTGTTGTTAGAATAAGCCAAGATAGGAGGGAGACAACAAGGACACCCCACGGTCGACATCAATCCCGAAGACGTCCGAGAAGATATCTGAGAAGTCATCACTATAAGCTTACGAACTCTACTCCTCACAACTGAACGGGACTTTAATTATTGTACAGAGGAAAGTTTAATTATTCCATTAATGAGTTCAATATAACTTTTTAATAATGTCAGAATAAATTCTTATCTTTGAGAAAAGAAAAAGTTGATCATTTATAGTAGTTGCCATCAATTCAATAGCAAATTACAACCAACAGGACTTCCAGGAATCGCAATTCTGCACAGAATTTCACGTCCACATATAAAAAGGTAATATATGTCGAAACCCACGAGCACCAGTCAAAGTGAAATTACGATTGTCATGCTTAATTATTGTGAAAGTTAAGGAGCACAGCAGGGCAAAATAAAATAAAATTAGTTATAACAGTAATAAACGCGATATTAGTCGGGCAACGAAGATAATTAATTATTAAAAGAAATTGAAGATATTTCACAAATAGCTTGCCTAGTGTGGCGCTCAGATGAACAATTGAGATTATATCAAAAGAGGATTTTTCTCGCAAAATAACTTCCCCAACGTGGAGCAACGAAAATAAAATATTTAATGACAAATTTTTTCATACTAGTCAATTCGTAAATAAGTCAAACTGAATCTCTTATCAAAGGTCGTTATAAGGTTCTAGTGTCCGAGATCATTAGAACTAGTTAACACCCGTGTGGTACGCACATGATTTTATTTTTTCTCTAAAATTAGGTGGTTACTAGTTATCGCCCATGATACGTACATGATTTTATTTTTTACCTAAAATTACGTAAAAAATAAAATCATGTATGTACTACGGGCGTTAACTAGTTCTAATGATCTCAGACACTAGAACCTTATAACAACCTTTGTACATAAATAACGTTTTTTTGTTATTTTAGGTCGCATCACCGTCTAGGTCATTAGCGACCACTATTAGGTTTAACGTTATGAAACTGTGAAGATGACATGATATGGTGATGATAGCGGTTAAAGGAGGAGCACAATGCCCGAGGCGAGACTCGAACCCGCGATCCTTCGGTTCGAGATCGCTACGACACTACTCACTTAGCGATCTCTGCCACCGGGGATAGGCATAAAAAACTTTGTGTATAGTTTAAAAAAATGTTTTGTTTATTAACGAAATGATCTTACTCTTCTTAGTGTGAATTATGCTTAATTCACTGTATCTGTGGGTTATACAAGCGAAAGAGAATTATTGGGTACGATGTTGGTAACTGTGAAGATGACATGAAATGGGGATGATAGGAGATGAAAGGACGAACACAAATACAACCATGCCCGAGGCGGGACTCGATCCTGAGACCCTACGGTCCGATATTGCTAAGACAGCTGTTGTAGCGATCTCGGTCACCGGGGATCGGCATATGACTAACTTTGGAGAGATTAAAGTGCATCCAAAACTCACTCATCCTCCAGGTCCTTATGTGTATTTGAGCAGAAAAACATTTAAGCTTGGCTTCACTGCAGACGCAGCAAGACAGTCTATTATTGCAATCGGAGCTGTCTCGGGTGACAGAGACAGCAGCGGCGGCGGCGGCGACGGCGACGGCGGTGGCGGTGGCGGTGGCGGTGGCGGTGGCGGTGGCGGTGGCGGTGGCGGTGGCGGTGGCGGTGGCGGTGGCGGTGGCGGCGGCGGTGGCGGCGGCGGTGGCGGCGGCGGCGGCGGCGGCGGCGGCGACGGCGGCGGCGGCGGAAGTTCGCGGAAAAACCACGCGTGTGGCGCAAGTGTGCGCGCCGAGGTCGCCACCCGGCGCGGCGGCGGAGGCGGAGCAGCGACAGGAAGGGCGGGGTGGGGCGGGGAGGGGTGGGCCGCGCAGCTGCTGCGCGGCGGGGCGCGGCGCGGCGCCCGGCTGGCTGCGCGCAGATAGCGGCCGTGGCCTCGCTGCTCGTATCTGCGCCCGCGCGCGGCTCCTTGACTGCTGCGCGGCCGCGGTCGCGGAACTACTGCGATGTAAGCCGCAGCAGAGGAGAGGAAATGTACACTGTTTATTTACGGAGATACGGAATGCCCTGTTCTGGCAATGTTTAATATTTGAGTCAAAGTTTCAGAATCTATTGAAGTTAGGCTAGTGAAATTTTTACAGGTTACAGACAGATCACTCATAATAACACTTAAAAAAAAAAAAAAAAAAAAAAAAAAAAAAAAAAAAAAAAAAAAAAAAAAAAAACCACCAACGTTTTGAAAGTAGTTAACCATTTTTAGAGATAAAATATTTTCTCGTAATGCATTTTTTTATTTTCTAACATATAAAGTTTTGCAGAGTGGATAATACTAAAGTAATACCAGAAAAATGTTTCAATAAATGTAGGAGACCTATGAACAAATCCTGAAAATTTCAGTTGTCTATTGCAAATGTAAGTTGAAAAATGTGCATTTCGTGTAAAAAAAATCAACTGTTGGGAAATGGTCTTTAAAACACGCAAACTTTGGAAGACTCAGCACGATATCTTGCCTCATCGAAATAATCATTTTACAAAAAATATTTCCTTTTGACACTTTTTTGATGGTTAGCTACAAAACAATGTTTTCATGTAAAAGATGTAAACTGCATTTAAAGGCTTTCAGTACTTATGCGATGTATAACTTATCAGTAACTAAAAGTATCGAAACCAGCACCTAAGCTCACCGAAAGGAGGACTTCACTTATAAATAATAATAAAAAAAGAAACTTGTAAGAGTGATCGTCTTCTATATTATTTCAGTAGTATACCTTCCATTTGTGGCTCTCACACTGAACCAATAAATGAGGTCTCTAAAGAAAGAGAACTTCGCGGAGACGTGACGAATTGCACTTTGAATTTCAAGATATGAAGGATATGTTAAAAAATGCATCTAAATATTAACGTAAAATGCAACCTGCAACGCACATCAGGATTTTTTTAAATCTATATGGTTAAATAACTCGTAAACGAAGCGTTCTAGGGCCGTAAAAACTAAAACAATTCAATTGTTTCAAACCATGAACATCGGAATTATGAAGATAAACGGACGATTTCGGGTTGAACATTCGAATGCAACATTCTGTCGCTTTTCATATAAAATAAGACGGACGATTTTGTGCGCAGTCGTCCTGTAGCGAGCGAGAGACCGTTATTTCGGCTGCATTGCGACGGTAGCCTTAAAACTTAATCCTTGTGGGTCGTTGCCCCAATGAAAGAAGATACCTGGAGAGGGAAACCGCGCAAGCTGACGTGCACGCCGGCTATCTCGTTTAACCGAGGGGATCACCGCTCCCGCCGTGGATGTAACACGTACGTTGGCACTAATAAGCACCCCGCGTGACCACCCCAGGAGACACCAGTGAATCAAAGAATCATTCAATTTCGGCCTAGGAAGTCCGAAAGGGGTGGATTTATTGAGAACAAGCTGAGAGTTATAGAAGTTAGATGAGTAAGTGCTGTGAATGTGGTGAAGTGCTGTTAAATGCTGGTCAGTGTAATTCAAAGCAAAACAGTGTAGTGTAGTGCAGTGAAGTGTAGTGAACACGATCAATGCCTTTTTTCAATCTAATTTAGCCAATATCTATGTAGCTTTTATTGATTTTTAGTATCATCAAAATATAATTATTGTATATTAGGGTAGAGTTCAAATAATTGTTATAATACTTAATATTAGAGATAGTATGATTATTGCATCGTTTTGTATTGTACTCTTTTATGATTTTTGTTATTATTATTGTAATTATTGTTAATTAAATGAGAACAACTCATAGAAAATTGCAGTTCAAATAAATGTATGTATGTAATACTTGAAGGGCTATATAAGAGCTTGGGGCCCCCGGTGGATAAGAGGTCCCCAAAGTATTTTAACTTTTTCAAACATTTTACGTAAATGTGAAATAATGAAAAATAGTGATTCATTATTCGATTCACTAGGAACGAATAAATTATTAAATTTGATAGAGGATTCACATGGAATTTTTTTAAAAAATGTCGAACATGAGTAGAAGAACATTATTTTCAAATATATTTATGAAGTGTTTCTTACATATATTAAATTTTTAACTTTTATTTTATATTTCAATATTATTAGATTGGCTTATATTGTGGTCATGATTAGGATATCGTAGAATTAATCTCTCCCTGAAGACTGTTCTCCTTATTTCGAAATATGTGGATGTTTTGCCGCCGCCAGGAAATGGAAGTAAATCAGATGAAAAAGCTGTTTTATGTTTCGGCTACTTTGAAGCTATCTTTAGTGCCTAACACGTTACGTAAATGATTATTATTTACATTAATGTCCGATGTAATAGACAAATGGTTTTTTCTGTCAGTATGACGTATAACATCGTATCGTCTCATTTACTGTAGACTTTTTATTTTCTCAATTCACTTTGGCAAATCTGGGCACTTATAAAAGTCTAGTAGTTGAACTAATATTTCCGCATCTAAAGCCTTCTTTTGGAACAACTGTAGAAACAAGGTACGAATATAAAGTGATAAATGATTATTAAAATCTTAATAAAAGTGAAGTGGTTTTGCTTACTATGTCACAAAAGCTTCACATCTCTGACGCTTTTTTCTTAATTTTCATTAATTTTATTTAGTGTGTTACGAAGAAAAAATCTCTTCCCCACTACGGTAACGAATCGCGTCACATCACACCTTTTCCAACACATAGTGCGGCAGTTGTCTAACTGAAAACGGATGTAAGATCATGGGCGGGCTGATTCATACAGGAAGAAGGATCCGGAGGAAACTTGTTTTATAAATGATTTTTACTAAATGAGCCCAATGTACATAATCTGACTTTAACAATCACCTTAACTTTACACCAATGACCTTAACACTGTGTACACAAAATCCACATTTCGTGGGTGCTTGATACAGAAAAATGGGATTATGACAAAACCCCAGGTCAACCGTGTGTGAACCATTGACGGATTCAGGAGGCGCCGTAGCTCGCCCCAAAAGGCCTATTTTTACCATCGTTATTTGGTAAAATTAATTTAAATATATGTTTATATTCAAATTACGTAATAACTTAAACAATAATATGGTTTATTATCATATATAGACTAAAAATATACAATATAATAACAAATATGTTTATTATTGAACAAAAATCAATAATGTCCCCTCCCCGCAATGATCGGCTGGATCTGCCTCGGGTGTGAAAGTCACGTGACTGCGCACAACGTCGCAACCCTACGAGTGGCGCCAAAAGTCCGTCGTATCGTAAGTCATAAGCAGGATATCTCCATTAACTTGGCAGTCTGCGACATTTCCTCGTTCCATCCCGTCCCGCCGCCCGCTTGACAGCGCTGACAAACGCATCCTCCTTCCGCGCGGGGCGCCACCAGCGGTTCATCAGCACCCGCGGCGCGCACTGCGTCCCCCCCTCCCCATCGGCCGCGGCCTGACCCGGTCCGCCTTCGCGCGGTCCTTGGTCGAACCTCGCGGGATTCCTCCGCGCGCCGCGCCGCCCTTCCGCGTCCCCGCGCCTTCCGGTTCCGGCTCGCGGCGGCGGCGGCGGCGGCGGCGGCGGCAGTGGCACTGGCGGTGGCGGCGGCAGTGTCGGTAGCGGTGGCGGTGGCGGTGGCGGGGGCGGATGCGGCGGTGGTGGCGGGGGCCGTGACAACGGAGGAGACGGTGGTGGCATTGGCGGAGGCGGAGGCGGTGGTGGTGGTGGCGGTGGCAGTGGCATTGGAGGTGGCGGCGGCAGTGGCGGTGGCGGTGGCGGTGGCGGTGGCGGTGGCGGTGGCGGCGACGGTGGGGCGGTGGCGGCGGTGGCGATGGTGGCGGCGGTGGCGGCGGTGGCGGCGGTGGCGGCGGCGGTGATGGTGGCGGAAGTGGTGGCGGCGGCGGCGGCGGCAGCGGCGGCGGCGGCGGTGGCGGCCGGCCTTCCGCCTTGCCACACACGCGGCCGAATTTCTATCAAACTGGTTTTAGGAATCGTACATAAAACGTTTGATGAGACGTTTCCTGACACAAGTGTGCAGCATAATTTTCGTAATGTTGATTGGGTCGTTCTCTGTGGGTAATAGTGTGAAGTTCTAACTATGGTTGGCCTCTTCACTTGCTTTACTATTAAATACTACCAAGCATTGATGAATCAAGGCAAGAAAGCTACTTAAATTGGTGGTACTAAAACAGTACGTAATTTCTCGCCCGTACTTTCAGGGAAATTACGCGAAGAGTACTCAAATTTTCGAAAAAACTGTTCATTGGTCTTATTTCAAATGTATCTTCAAGGAACATATTTCATTAAGGGAAAGTCTCTATTTTTATAATTTTAATTGTAGGAAGACGCCGAAAAATGTTCAATTTTTACAATAGTCGAAAAAATCAGGGTTTTCGACGGACATGAGACCTGCACCACTCTTTTAAACGTTCTTCACAACATCGAACAACAGAATTTAATAAAAAACCATGAAGTCTTTTTTCAAAAAAAAAATGGAAAATGTCCCATGGGTTTCATGGAAAGTACCTCCCAAAATTAAAATATCACTTTTAAATTCAAGGGTTTGCGACATCAGCCAGATCTATTGCGTAATATTAATTTTGGAGGAATACGTTTGAACGTTTTTTATGCTAGCGTTGTTCACATCTGGAAGACGGCCGGACACACGGACTGACGGTCGGACAGACGGACGGACAGATGGACGGACAGACGGATGACGGACGGACAGAGGGACGGACAGACGGACGGACAGACAGACGGACGGACCGACGGACGGACCGACGGACGGACCGACGGACGGACCGACGGACGGACGGACAGACGGACGGACAGACAGACAGACAGACAGACGGACAGACAGACAGACAGACGGACGGACAGACGGACGGACAGACAGACGGACGGACAGACAGACGGACGGACAGACAGACAGACGGACGGACAGACAGACGGACGGACAGACAGACGGACGGACGGACAGACAGACGGACGGACAGACAGACGGACGGACAGACAGACGGACAGACAGACGGACAGACAGACGGACGGACAGACGACGGACGGACAGATGGGCTGATAGAAGGACGGACGGACATACGGCCGGGCAGACGCCTGGCCAGACGGACCGACGGACGGACGGACGGACGGACGTACGGACATACGGCCGGGCAGACGCATGGAGAGACGGAGGGGCGGGCGGACGGACGGGGAGACGGACAGACCGACCTTATGCCGCCATGGGTTTTTGGTGTCAAGGACCCACAAAATATGGTTTATGGCTACACTAAGTGATAGAGGTTTTTTTCTAAAGTTGGCTACTGGATTTATCCACGTTTTCGTTACCAGGGTCATGTAATAACAGTTATTTGCCGAAAATTCGCCAATTTTTTCGCCCAGTTTTGCATAACTTTCTCTCTACTCCGCAGAGAGAAGATTGAGATATGAAGAGCAATGAGAGGCACAGAATAACTTGAAAAATGGAATAAAGAGGAGTTAATGTAGTAAGGAAAAGACAATACTGAGGGCCAGACAGGGAAACTGATTGATGAGAGGAAATATGTCTATGATTTCTATGAATATATGAGTATATATCACAAGGAATTCATCTAATGTTCTACAACAAATCGTTCATAATTAATATGTATAATTAGTAGTGCTACAGAATGGCACATATTTTCTCGTTTTCTTATCTCCTTATTCTGGCCTAGCTTTTCGATTTTGCCCGATCTTCTTTTCAGCTGCCATCTATTGCCGCCTGCAGTACAAGGACATTTTTCTCACATCAAAAAAATATGTATATGTAATGCTGATAGAATCAAAAGAAAAACAAAATGGAGTTCATGCCATATTATTCAGTTTACTTTCGTGCAAAAAGTTTAAAGAACAAATTGTATAATTTTAGAAAATTCGAAGTTAACAGTGAAAGTCGGACCTAAGCGTATTTTATTTCACTCTATTCTTACAATAAATTTAAATGAAACATTTGGAGCCATTCTTAAGAAAATAGTGCATTTCCATTGAAATCTCTAAATCGATTTTCCGCAGTCTTACATAACTTCTTTTATTCTAGATATATTATTATTTCCTATACACGAGTATGTGTACGAGAAATAAAAATGTATGTAACGTTTCATTTGCAAGTTGTTAGCAAGACATTAGCAATCTATTAAGCAATCAGTTTATAAAGACTATGTTATTTTTCGTTAGTATTCTCATTTTTTTCTTTTTCACTGTGACTGACAGTACTGAACCGCTGTCATTAACACAGGATCTGTACTGGCAGTCTCTCACTGGCAAATGTTGGTCTACCAATTGCTACAATTATCTCCGTATAGTAATGCACGTATTGTTTACTTAATATTATTACGTACCTTTTCATGATAGCAAGATGTCAACACTTCTATCCTGTGAACGTTGCAATCACTAATTCATCGTTTCTTGAGCATTTTTAAAAAGAAATTTGAACGATGTTTTGGAATATTGGAATGAAAGAACTTTGAATTCAAATGACTTTGTAATTCGCAGAGAAATGTCTTTGATGTACTGCTCTTCTCTGCGATAGTCATTCAGTGAAACGTTCGTACTCGGTAATTAAGAAGTTCTTAGACAAGCGTATCACCCATCGACACGGTAGAGGTAACATGAGGAAACATTACACAACATGGTCGCTAACGAGCCTGAATCATATGTTGCATAAACACGAAAACTCTCGCTCTGATTTCAAGATGGTCTCCTTTACAAGTCAGAGACGACGACTCAACAAACGCCATTGAACTGCACACTTGCGCTACCCTGAACACACGTGCAATGTCTGACATCAAAAGAGATGACTTCAACTGTTTGCGGTAGCTTTCGTAGAATCCTTTGATGTGTCATTATCTTACATTCGTGTTGCTAGTTAAAAGGCTTTGAAGTAACCGCCGTCACACACCTGTAATGGATTACATATGTAACCGATGTTAAAAAGCTACGAAACCACTTATAAGGCAATTTCTCAAGACATTTTAAACGTAGTTTCACTCTGAATACCATGCTCATAGAAAGACTTGAATATTGTGTCAGGGGGAAATGATAATTTTTACTTTAAATTATAATGGTATTCTGCACAATTTCCGAAAAACCTATAGGTTTTCTATCTTATTACTATTTTATAATATAACTACTCCAAATCAATTTTTCTAAGATTTACAATATTTGGACACACAAAAAATCAAATTTTTGTGGCTGACGATTCTAGTAAATTACAAAATTTTAATTTTATTTCTCCATTTGTCCCGATCTTCATAATCCTTGTCTGTTAAGTTCTTGTCCTTCAAAATTCCCTCAATTTCTCTCAACCAACTGTGTTTAAGTCTTCCTCTTTTCTTCCTATCCACAAGAAACTATTCTTAAGTTATTTTTGGAATTCTATTTTCTTTCGTATTCTTTTCACATGACCAAACCGTTGTAATTGCTTGTTAATCGTTTCTAAAATTGTATGCACTTTATTCATTTTTTCTCTTATTTTTAAATGTCTTATTTTTTCTAATTTTGATATTCTGGATGATCTTAAAAAGTCCATTTCTGTTGCCAGTAATTTTAGTTTTACATTTTCCTTTAATTTCTGAACCATATAAAACAGTACTTTCTGCAACAGATTTACAAGTCCTTAATTTAGTTCTTTTGCTTTATGTTTATTGCATAGATATTGTTATTGATTTTTTATTATTATTATTATTATTATTATTGTTGTTGTTGTTGTTGTTGTTAATTTAAAAGTTAAATCCGCACTGAATTCCAGAAGAGTCTTCACAGTAATGCTCGAAGTCAGCGAACAGGTTTGTTCCTTCTCTTGGTATTAAGAAAATGAACATGTGGATCCTCCCCGTTCCAAATTAACACACATATCTCCCTAACAACGTATAAATGTCGTACTTACGTTATGGCAGCGCGAATCTTTTCAGCCTATTAGATACGCCAGTCACAGCTCTACCCCGAGCAACTAAGCCACCAAATAATTACTCATTAACACGGACATCAAGCACGAACTAGTATCTGATAATTACGAGTGTTTGGCTTACGTACGGGATTTACGCATGTGTGTCCTCATCAAAAGTATTTCTGAGAATTGCAACCATGTAACAATTTAGTTACAGAGGTATTAGGGAGTTCAGAGACGAAATTAAGAACATGAGCGTCCATCATATTTTTCAAGGTTCTCTTAAGTTACTCCTATGTCGATCACATATCATTCCATTGTATAATGGGTTTCATTTCCTCCTCAAATGTTGCAATAGAAATGGTGGGTTCAATACGCCAGAAGCATTTGCCGTGACCATTAGTTGCTATCTACAGTAACTACAATTACTTCATTGTTATTCTGGAGGTTAAGGGAAATGGATGAAAGTGAGATTAATGTTTGTGTCAAATAAAATCCTTGAAATATTGAGACCACAACTATTGTTCTAATTAATTCTCTATTTTGCAACATTCAGAATAAAAATTTACTTTGCTATAATTTAATCTGTTTTTTTCCATATTATGCAAAAAATTGTCAAATTTTACTAGAACGAATTGTTTTTAAATGCATTATCTACCCCTTCTTTCATGGATAACTTCAGGAAAAGAAAAAGGAAGGATTTACCGAACGGGGGCGTTCGGCGCCTCTACAATACTTTACGCAAAATGTGATCTGTTCCAAATAAAGCAATTTCTTGCACTTCCCAGTCCTTTGAATGATCTGGAAGTTTAGCCAAGTTCTTACATAAATTTTGTGGAACAAACCCCAGAGCACCGATGACAATTGGGACGACCTGTGCTTTTACGCCCCACATTTGGCGGATCTCGATTTTCCAAACTCTTGTATTCAAGACGTTTCTCTGCCTGCTTGGTTACGACGTTTCGATCACAAGGCACAGCAACATCTACAAGCAGAAACGATTTTTCTTCAAATCTCGGGTAACTATATCCGGTTTGTTTGCCGCTATCGTGCGATCAGTTTGGATTTGTTGGTCATACAATCTTGTACATAATCCAACAGACGTCACCGCTTTTGGTGTGTGTTTGTACCACTTGGGGCATATGTTTGGAAGTTCGAGGGCGGTACAGATCTGCCAGTGGAGGTAGCTACACACCCTGTCGTGTGTTTTCGAGAGTTCGGTCTTTGCTAGGATTGGACAAGCTGAGACAATACGATCAATAGTTTTTGTGTTCCTGGCAAATACGGCATTTATCTTGGGAAATTTTGAGAACCGTTTTATCATCATGACGTGTTCTGAACGCCTGATCTTGGACAGCTATTACAAGTGCTTCTGATTCTGGCTTCAAATCTTCCCCTTTTAAGCCACATAAATGATTGATCTTTATTGATCTGTACCCTGTCCATTCGTTTTAAATATTTTCCGTGGAGTGGTTTGTCTCCCCACAACTTCTTTAACATTTTTCGTGTCTCATTATTATTATTATTATTATTATTATTATTATTATTATTATTACTATTATTATATTTATAATCACTTATTTTGTAAATTTCTGCTACAGAGTTGTACTCAATTTTAGTGAAATACATCTTACCTTATAATAGTACTCCGGTGTAACACATTTTAACCGGACTCCCAAACAGTTAAAGGGCCGGGGGCACGAAGCCCTTTAGGTGACACGCCGCGATGTGGAAAGAGCCGTTCGGATGTCGAGTGACACCGTCTCCGTGGTCCCAATTCTGCGTTGTTAATCACCATCAGCCAGCTAGCTCGGTCTGTCCCAACAAGAAAAGAAAAAAGGTAACCCAAGGAAATAATATAAGAAGGAACACAATATGATAACCTCCAACAGAGAGAAGGATGAAAACTGAAGATAGGGAAGGCTAATTTTAGAAATGTTGATAGTTTTTCGCCTTGTAGAGAAAATGACTCAAGCATTACGAAGGACCAAATGAATGTATGGACAAACCATCTCATAAACAAATCAATGAATAAATAAATGAATGCATTAACAAAGCAATGCATCAAAGAGTTAATGCATAAGAAACAAATGAATGAATGAACTAACGAGCGAATGAAACCTAAACGAACGATTAAACACCTGACTGATGGTCTGAATGGGTGAATAATTGGAAAGTAAGTGATTCACGGAGCAGTGGTGTCAAATCCTTGTGCACCCTATAAATTCTGTTTGGATTAAACCACCTAATCATCGCCTCATGTCCTGCAATCCTTCTGGCTGACGAAGCAGTTACTGCAAACCGCGCTACTGCCATTATTCGCATCGTGACCGCATCTCACCGTCGAAGAGCGAGGGCGGAGCGCAGTGCAGTCTGTGGCGCAACGCTGAAGCGTGTGGATTGCTCGCCAAGAAATAGCAGCCCCCGCCTCCTCGCCCCCGACCCGCCCCCGCACTCGACCCCAGACCTTCCCCCCGCCCCCGCCTCCCCAGCGCCCATCCTCCCCTTCTCCGCCTTCACTCCTTCCTCGGTCCCACCGCCCTCCCCGTCCTCGCCTACAGCCCGCCATCGACCTCGCCGCGCCCTCACACCACCCCTTCGACCCTTCCGCTCCCCCTCAGCAGCCACCACACCTCCCCTCTTCCTCAGCAGCCTGCCCCGGTGCCCGTCCTCTCCTCCCTCACCCGCTCTTCTTCTTCGGCCCCGCCCCCAGGCGCTGACAACCCCGCCGCCTCCCACGTCCTCGCCTCCGTCCCCGCCACACCTGCAGCCAGCCTCAGCGCCCTTCCCCTCCTCCTCCTCCGCCCCGCCCCTGTCCCCACCATCCCAGCGCTCAGCCTCTCCACCACCGCACTGCGATCGACACCTCCGCCCTCGTTCCTTCCCCGCCCTCGACCCCGCCCCCGCCCGCGCCACTGGATCTTGCGATCAACGCCTTCGCCTGTCTTCGCTTGCCCCCGACCCCGGCCCCACAATCCCGCATTCGTTACCACCCTCTCTCAGCCTCCGCCCCGCCCCGCTCCCATCGCCAGAGCACCCCGCTCAACCCTCGCCTTCACCGCCTTTGCTTGTGTCTTCGATGCCTCCGCCCCCGGCCCCACCCTCCCGCATTCATCCCCGCCCACGCCCCTGCGCCCGCGCTCCTCCGCCCCCATGTACCCGCCCCAGCGCGCGACCCGGCGCGCTCCCAGCCCCGCCCGAGAGAAAGCGCGCGAGAGCCTCGAAGAAGACGAAAGGTATCGCTCGCTCCGAGCGCTCCATCGGCGGCGGGCGGGCGGTGCGACCCCGGCGCGGGTCGCGAGGGGAAGGTGGCCCTGCCCGTGTAAGGACAGCGCGGGCGGCTGCGGCGGGCGGGACACGGGTCGGCGACTCGCGGATTCCAGGAAGTGGCGCGGCGATAAAGCTGAAAACTTTATGGAATCTGTCCGTCGCGTCGTCGACTTAGAGAGAGGGGGAGATTCAATGTGAGCATTTTTAATGCTTACGTCACTGGTCTCTCGCGCGAAACCCACTCGGTTGTCCTTTGGATGTTGTTGCCTTGTTGAAATTTGCAAAGCACGAATCCTGAATGGTCACAGGTGAACGAATTATTTAGAAACGATGAAACAAGGAAGACTTGAAATTTCGAACTGAATCAATTATACTACACAGAACGAACAATACACACGAGACATATTAAAACTTTGCATCGTATTTTTATCAAACCAATCACTAAAATGCATGCAAGACTGACGTCTCCTATCGTCTGAATCAACTTTACTGAAGCATGAATTGAAATCAAGTAAGACATGCAAAACTTTAAAAGCTAAAAAGCGAACTATCTGCACCTATTATTCATATTACAAACTTTTCTTTAGAATGTATCTTAATTATAATGAATAATCTGGTCAGTGGTCGCACCACAAGTAAGTACACGCTTGCCAGTTATAGTAATTTTACACACATCGTCTCAACGTAGTATACCACTATCACAGATCACCTAAATTAGTCAAGTAATGTTAACCGTTTAACACTATGTAATTTCAGAATAGCATCAATTTCTCTGGAGTTACTAATAATAATAATAACAATAATAATAATTGCAGCGTATTGAACTGTAATATACTGGACAAATAAACAATTATACACAAAAGATGAAGTATCGAGTATTCACTTTAAAAAATCAATTTAAAATTCCTTTCACAAACAAATGAATTTTGAATGTGTGTACACGTAACTATAAATATACAGAATTTTACACCTTTAATTTTAATTTTTGTATGTGCAAATATTTTATTAACAACATTATTTAGGAGAAATAATACTAGAACAAAATGATTACGTGCCCGTTTCATTGCAGCGCCTTCACTGCATTACGCACAACCAGCGATGTTACTTTATTACAGTATGCAATGCCCCATATAGACATACACAGGCACCAGTATCTACTATAAGCTCCACAACTGAGATGAAGTGATAAGTTCACATCCTTTATGATGGCTAATAACAGAGTAGGGTAGGCCGACAATTGTCCTGACGTATGTTTACAACTTCGACAATATCCTGAAAGGTAGATAACGCCGTGACAATCATGACCATGTCATATCACAATCAAGAAGAAAGAGCATTTACGCCAGACTGTCGTTCTCATAAAATACCGTTTTCAAGGTAGTAAAAATATAAACCAATAGGTAAATTAATCAGCGCATCCTAAGCAGTAGACTTTTTCAAAAAAGTGATATGATTAAGACACCAGAATAACAAAAACAAACGAGCTGAAGCGTCGGATCCACGATCTCACCAACGCGAAGCAGTCTCGCTCACCTCGCCACCCGCTCGGTGCCTATCTACCACGCCGTGTAATATGAAACATGCTCCGTGCCAAAATGTACAAGGTACAAAAGGACGATCACGACGCGCGCCTTCAACCGACGCCGAGATACTCGAGCGCTATCAGCGGCCATCGGTTGGGCGGGCGCGCCTAGCGCCTGCGGGCAGCAACCCGCTCCGCACAGCGCCAGCGCGCTCGCTCGGAACGCCCGAGAAACACCCGCCCGCCCCGCTACCTGCACACGGCGCGCCTAATTGCCGCTCAGGCGGCTGCCAGTAATCCAGCGCTTTAATAATCGCCTTCTCTTGACGTCATCAGTATCAACGGCGATTTATGCCGTCGTCTATCAGCACTATCGTGTGTCTTAGCTGTCAGCATCGTTGTTATTATTATCACCGTCGTCATTGTTGGCATCAGTCATTGTTGTCGCTTTGTAAATTGCTGCCAAAAATGACTTATCAATTTCATTTGCTGGGTACGGATGATATGTTTGACGGTGACATTATTTTGCAGTTTTTATTTATATGACATTGGTTGAAACACGTTCTTGAGGCTCTGCAGTTTCATACATTTATTTCTTAGAGTTACTTATTGTTGTTTTTTATTCGACTGTCTAAAAATCCGTTTTTTAATTGCAAATACTTGAGCTCATGAGTAAACAATCATTACTCTGAATTTCAAAATCATGTGCTCTATATTCTGAGTCGCAGTGAAATGTTTATGTGGTGCTACTTACATAGTGAGGAAATGGCAAGTTCATAGCTCATAACAAAAAAAAAGTTGTTCATTATATTAGTAGAACAGTTCAAAATTACAGCATTTATATTTAGAAATGGCGGTTACCGGTAGTTTTGTACAGCCACGAGTCATCTCAATGTCGTCCATCATCTATGAATCGTCACAGTAAAAGTGACATTCTAGCCATAATTAACCTCCTAGCGCCATCCTAGCCTCTATTCAGTATATTCTTTCTAGGGTGTCAGTGTTTTGTCAATTTGTCAAAGATGGCCACTTTGTCCAGAAGCCTAACCGTTACAAAGTTTCCGCCACCCACGCTTTCCCAACCGTCAGTCACGTCCGTCCAACCGTCACTCACGCCGTCCGAACCGTCTCCCACGACGCTCTAATCGTCATACTGACCCAAGCTCATCCACTTCGGACCAACCGTCACCCACGTCAATCCAACCGTGACCAACGCCGTCCGAAACGCCACCCATGTCCATCCAATAGTCACCCATTCCGTCCGAACCGTCACCCACGCCCTCCGAACCGTCTCCCACGTCGCTCTAATCGTCACACTGACCCAAGCATCACCCAACAGTCACACCCGTGTCGTCCCAAGCATCCCCTACATCAACACAATCGTCACCCACGCCATCCCAACCGACGTGATGTCCCAACAACTGTTCCGCCCAAAAAACAACAGTCCTAGACGTGACAGCGAAGCCCGCTCCCGGCGCGGGGACCTTGGCGCCGCGTGATTAACGCGCACGCATCGCGGCGGCCGAGGCCGATGCCTATCTGCGCAACAACGGACGCCGCTGCCCGCGCCCAGCGCCCGGACGGACGGACGGACGGGCGGGCGGGCGGCCAGCAGGCGAGGCGGCGGCGGCGTGCACAGCGCCGTTTATTGGGCAAAAAACGGCGGCGGCGGCGGCGCGGCCGCGGGGGCCGAGGTGCGTGCGTTGCTGGTGCGTGTGCGTGCCCGCGTGGCCACCGCCGCCGCCGCCGCCTCCGGCGCGCAGTGGGTCGAAACGACGACAGGCTTCGGTGGCTCAGGGCAGCAAATAATTGTCACTGTAGTTACCCCTGACCGGGAACTCCTAGGGTTCCAGTTCTGTCGGCGGCGGCAGGACTTCCGCCACTACCTCGATAGCTACTAGGTCGTATTCAGTCGCTGTCTGGAGGAAATTTCAAGCGGCCAGCTGCTCTTATCGGCAGTTTTTCCGTGGTTTCTCCGATCAACACCAGGCGAATGCCGGAACAGTACCTTATGCAGCGTCGTGGCGCGCTCAAACGGTGACTACCTGCGGCGGATGGCAGGATGTTAAACAAAGGGCGCAGAAGATGTCGCATTGGGAATTTCTGCCTAGCGCGGATACGGCGCGGAGGCAATGGGGCGGCAAAAGGCCTATACAACGGCATGAAAACAATGCCACCCTCTTCTTGCTTCTCAGCAGCGTCGGCGTGCGGTTGTGCGTAAGTTTGTGCGAGTGGCGCACGTGGGCAAGGGGCCGGCAATTCATTGTCGTGACGAGCGAGACATGCATTAGGTCTCAGATGTAGAGCGGTGTGGTAGTCGTTCGATTAAAATCTCTCCTAGTAGTGGGATCCATTTAGTTAGTTAATTGTAAGCAGTGAAATTTGTTATTTGTGACTACAGTCTAGTTTATGAATAAACTCACTGTTATTACAACCCACTCTCGTCTGTGTTTTGATTAGACCCGCATGACGCCACGCTTAACTAATGGGCCACGGATCGCGCGCGATCTTTCTTTCCTCTTTCTTGGACTATCCTTACCCCTTACTTACACCCACACTTGCATGCACTACACTACCACACTTATTGTGAGACCTGACAGGAACTTAGAGCTTGTCTCGGTTGAGACGGAGCAACGCTACAAGGAGATACCCAGTTGGGGAAAATCCCCACAAGCCGACGTAGGACGCTACCTGACGAGGAAAACACATGCACTATACTTACGGGACAAATGTCCTTTGCCGTTGTCGCGCCCGGAATCACTAGTCAATCAATTAATTGAAACGGCTCTGGGTACTGACCGAAACGCATTTTCTTTTTTGTAAAAGTAATTTCGACCACAAGAGACTCCAATATCGGGAAGCCTACTTTTTGAAGTTCAACCATCGGTTCTTCTACTATGTTTCAAAAGTCTATTTTTTTTAACATCACAACTTATAATACAGATACATAAAATTATTTTATTATGTTATTTACATTTTACAATATGCACTTCATGGCATCCTTAATGACGTATCGACACTGCTCTATGGTATAACTAAATATCTTATTATTGAGAATCGCGAGCAACGAATTTCATATCAAATCATTTGAAATTCAAATGAAGTTATGTACTTTGTAACATTTTTATAGAACACTATAGGAGTGAAAGGCTTATCGAATAGTAAACCATTAGGTTATTAGAGGGATATATAGCAATGTAATATCCGTAAGCACGAAATAATGTATCATTGATCGCCTTTCTTTATAAATCGTGGTGAGACTTTCGTAATTTAATAAAATATTGTTTTTCAAGTGCTGCATTTCCTGCACTGTGGAAATATCTCCTTAAATACCATTCTGACGTATGAGTTGCAAATTATGTATATGACGATTTCGGAATACCTGAGGAAGCTGTGCATCGGACTTTTGAAATAAGTTCCGAAAACTGCCGATTGATAGAAGAGTTTCACTAAGTGCAATCGTAGTCGTAGTTGAGGTGTTGTTTCTAGGTTGATTCACATGTCATACATGAATCGCGACAATGATGCGAACAGAACGTGAAACATATCTTAATACGAGTATTTTCCATTATGTCGGTTCCAGTGAGAGTTTATCTATTAACCCGTCGCTTGAAATTCGCTTCAACAGGAAGTGCAATAGACCTCCAGTGAACACGAATTTAGTGAACATCTCTCAGATAAAAAAACAACAACATGAAAAAGCATTAAATGAACATGAGGTCGTTTTCAGGAGAAACGTAAGTTTTAATTTCCATGTGTCTAGACGAAAGAGTAAATACTGTATTACCTCTGTAAACAGGCGCGAGAGTATATACTGTGTTATATTTTCCAAGCCGTATGAAGTAAAACGGTAGTACGTTCGCTAATGCGATTAATATACTCCGACGACACGAGATTCACACTGAAGGAGATTAATTTTCTATTTACCAACAATGCACATAACATTTGCTTTATTCATAAAAAGTTTTGCTAAGTTTATATTTATTTTCAATAGATTTTGCTACCATTTTGAATTCAAACAGCAAACCAAATGTAGAATAAAATAGAATTATATAAATGTTTATTATAATATGAACGATACACTATTAGTTATGTCTGTATTTCAGTAAGCAAAGAGATCACATTTCTTCGCCACCACAAAATCCACAAGCACTGTAACTGAGTGTACCTATTTCAAATGTTCATTATCACCCTTACTTTAACTTCGCTGTCTGGTACAGTCATTAAATAAGTAACTTATCTATTCCATTTTTTGTTGGTCCACCATTTGTTTTCCTTCAATACATATGCTAATTTAATAGCTGTTGTGGATCTCTGTAGGCTGCCATTCCCAGTAGGTGTTTATAATCTTGCCTTTGGAAGCTTTCTTATGTTATAATGTTCATAAGTGCCTTTCTCATTTCTGAGCGTGATAGTGGGAAAATGCTTGTTTCACTGCGTTCCGCAGTGTAATGGATGGTAGGCAGATAATGAGAATACACAATTATCATTGGTGAATGATCAAGAATGTGATGATATTCAGATGGTATATATGGCGAATGATACGATAACCACGGTACATCAAGATCTGAATACCCCCGCCCCGAATTAAACGTGTTGTGAATAACCTTTCGTAATGCAACCTTCTTTTCAAAAAATTTGCATGTTGTTCAGATAGCTCTGTTGATGATAGCCAACCTATCGAAAAGATCTTTCAGCTTTAAAATAAAACAATTTTTTCGATACCAGACAACATCAGTTCCTCATTCTTTATTGAAAAAAGGTATCTACATCACCAACAGTTATACTAATAAAGTATAGTTAGTTCACGTCTTATATCATGTTTTAGGAAGTCGTCTTACCTACACGCAGCTGCGTTCAACTCAACATCCACTACTAGAGAGGGATGCAGAGCAAGGATTCACGTCATTCGTTGTTTCAATGAACTCAGTACAACGAAAAACAATCCAGTAATATCTCAGTACTTTTTTCACTTATAACGCAATTAAACGAACATCATTCGTTCTGTTAATTTTAATTATAACAAAACATTCGTCAAATCATACAAGTTTTACAAAGAGGGCAAACGGCTCGAATGCTGGGAAATTGAAACCAACAACTGTTGTGAGCTAAAAACTGCTTTTCTCAAAGAGAAAAAAAACTTGGCTCATTCAAGTAAGTGGAGCATAGTAAGTTATCAAGCCACATTTTAAAGAGTCCTCTCTCACCTCATGATCGAGGAGAACTCAATCTCAACTGATTCATTCGGTTTGATTGATTAGTGAGTCCGGATGCGTCAACAGCTAAGGTAACCAGTCCCGGAAATGTAGTGCAGGTTTAGTGTAGTATGGGAGGCGGCGGTGATCTTCCCCCTGCGAAATGGATCCATCCAATTGAAAAATCTGTTTTGCTCAAGTCAAGTAATACGACTGCACCCTTCACCTGCCGATAACCACACATCGCGAGAGATGGCCCAGTGCATCAACTGTTGTTGTAACTGCAGTTCCTCTGACCGGGAGGTCCTGAGTTCGAGTCCCGACGGCGGTAGGATTTTCGACACTAGCTTGTCAGCTAGGTCGAATTCAATCGCTGTCTGGACCAGCTTCCAGCGGCCGGCTGCTCTGATCGGTAGTTTTCCGTGGTTTCTCCGATCAACACCAGGCGAATGCCGGAGCAGTACCCTAACAAACGGGTCACAAACTGTGCGCGATCTTTCCTTCCTCTTCCTAGTCCTATCCTCACCTCTTACACACACACACACACACTAACATGCACTACACTATCACACATGCCGAGAGAACCTACGGGATCTTAGAGCTTGTTCTGGCTGGGGCGGTACTCTGTTGGTGAGAGATAACCCTCGGTGGAAGACCCTGTGGTCGATAGATCGGCGCTGGATCTCGCCACCGAAGCGGCGAAAGACCTCAATAGATGAAACAACCTCTCAATGAAAAAACGCACGGGACTTATGAGCTCAGTAGTTGACGCGTCCGGAATCACGAACAACCAATCAACTGACAACCTGAGGATTTCCACCCGCACGAATCGCAAACCTCCCACTGTGCGCGGCCGAGCAGCTGCTCTGCGGGCGACTGCTCTTCCGCAGCGGCCGCGGCCTCGCCCGCGCGCCGCGATCTGCCCCTCCCCCCCCCCAACCCGCCCACTACCCGCCCGCCACCCGCCACCCATCCGCCACCCATCCGCCGCCCGCCCGCCACCCCTCGTCCCTCGCCGCTCCTCCCCCCCCCCTCGCCAGCAGCCACCGCCCACTGCCCGCCGCCCGCCGCCCTCCGCTGTTGTTGCGGACCAGAAGGTCGCGGGCGGCTGCGGCGGCGGCGGCGACGACGACGTCGTCGTCGTCGTAGTCTACACACAGCGAACTCATCCGCAAACCAGACCCAGTATGGTGTCGCCTAATGAACTCGGAAGGTCGAGGAGCTGACCTGCGCTGGATGAGCGCCGCCGAGCCGGACAGGATTCGCGTCGCCGCTCCGCGCGGGCGACCTTCTACTCGATCGCGCCGCGAGGTCGCGAGACACGACGCGACGCGACGCGACGGCAGGCGGCGTCCGTTTCAGCGAGGTTTCGAGAGCCGACGGGAAAATCGAAGAGGTTTTCCTTGCGGACGGCTTGTTTTGCTCCCGCCGGAGTGGATGGAGTTCGCGCACATAAACACTCTCCGAGGCTCTTTCACAATTCCGCGTTCGCAACACTTTAACATTTTCATTGCACCTACGACTACGATAAATTCCGCGTCGAATGGCGAGGACGAGGACGATTTGTGAAATCACCAAGGCGGAGTGCGATGCCTCGGCGAAAGCAACACTCACAATAGCTGAAACCTTGCAGCAGCAGCAACAAAACTGACAGTAGTAGCGACACTGACAATAGCTGGAACACCGGCAACAGCAGCAACACTAACAATAGCAGCTACACTGGCAATAGCAGCACAACTGGCAATAGCAGCTACAATGGCAATAGCAGCAACACTGACAACAGCAGCAACACTGACAACAGCAGCGACACTCACAACAGCAGCAACACTCACAACAGCAGCAACACTGAAAATACATGCGACACTGAAAATACATGCGACATTGAAAACACATGCGACAATGACAATAGTATTGAAATTGCAGCGACACTCACAATACCTGATACCCAGGCAACAACACTGCTAATAGCAGCAATACCGGCTACAGGAGTGACACCGATAACAGTCACCTCCAATAGTAGCAACACTTTAGCAATAGGAGCAAAAGTAACAACAAAAAATTATTATGTAGAAATATGTAGCTAGTTGTACTTGTTATTACACACATCGGTAGTGAAAATAAAGAAATGAGTGTACCCCATGCATGTTCGCTTTGTTTAACTTTCATCGTCGTTTTCTTTGGTGTTCGAAAGTTTTCCGGGAGCAATTTCTCTGTATTGATCTCCTCATGTATGGATGTTCCATGTGATCATAAAACGATTTCCCAGACACTAGTGACACGAGGATAAGAGGAATACTGACGACGTGTAATCACATCGTTCATTCATGTATAATGTCACAAGCGCGGCGCAAATGCATTGGAAGAGGCATCACGAAATACGCTGTAGAGTCTGATGAATAACATATCCGCAGACCACTGGTAAAGCAAACATGAACCTCCATTCTGATGGTTTTTAAAAAAGTTTTGAGTAATTTCGCCGTGAGCTTCATTAAATTATGCCATTCAACCTAGGGAGGTCGAGTGGTGAACAATACGCATTGCAATTGAATGGGTGAAAACCATAACGGTATAAGTGTCATTTTATAAATTCTGAGAAAAAACATGTATATATTAGATTATATTTCAGTGCCAATGTAATTTCGTGGTTTTAATAAAGTGGTTTTAATGACCCAAAGCATCACGACTTTACAGTGATATTGATTTAAATAAACTTTTTCGCAGAGTTTATAAAATGTCACTTATATCCTTCTGGTTTTCACCCATTCAGTTCTTATAGACCAACAATTCGCTTTCGACTTCAATGGTCGCCATATTTGCGTACTTGGATTTTCAGAATGCAAACGTGAAGGTCCCGTTGGGTGCAACTCATTGAAAGAAGCAGCGCCCCCCCCCCCCCGGCCCAATCCGTTTTGCTCCCGGCCTCAGCCACAGCGTCCTCGTTTCCAGGTGCAGCCGAGCTCAGTCAATTTGCTTTATTTTACTAGCAGCATGTTACAGGAAATAATAAAATATTTTACACGCCTCAATAAGCATGTATCACGGATATGGTGGTCAGTGCGTGGAGATGGTCGTCCAAGTTCTCACAATTAGCAGCGGGCGACCCACCGGCTTACTCTGCTTCGCTTTGGAGCGAAGGACGTTGGTTTCGAGATTTCAGGGCCGCCAACTGTTGACCTTTGCGAATAACAGAGGTCCTGGCTAATTAAGTTTCACAGATAGGATGGTGATAAAAAACGTAAAAATTACAGACTTCCTTTCTGGCTCATTGTGTATGGCAATGACCACCTAGCACGTGTGAAAAGTTACGAAAACACAAGCGGGGACATGACAATAAAACAACTTGTGTAGGCATTTTATGGAAAGAATAGATAATTGTTCCAACATATTTTTCGAAAAATCTTAGAATATACATTAGTGTATAAATTTCAATATTTTTCAAATACATTTGTCTCATATAAGCACACTAAAATATACCACAACATTTATCCTGAAATTAAGTAAATCTCCTTAAAAGGACTTGCGCAAGTGTATCTGAAATGATATGAAGTGATGTTGGCTTTTAGTATTACACTTCTAAACATTCGTATAAATTAAGAGTTCTAGTTGAAGTATTTCTAAATTATGAATAGATGTGCTACCCTTGAAAACAAACCATAATACGTTAAAAAATTACTAATAACATTCAGTAATGTAACACAGTTTGTTCATGCACTCAATAATCAGTGCCCATGTGTCTGAAAAGTTTCCACCCAAATATTATGCTCACACGAATACAGGAGCGCACCTTCATACAGGAACTACGCTTAGTTAGACGCTACAAAAACAGAAACAAGAAAATTACATACTACACACACCAAGTGTGGAAGATATATGCGGGTAATTACTGACAAGCTTTTGTAATTCAAGGGTATATGATAGTAACAAAGTATGCGATATTATCATAAAAGTGAAAAATCTTAAGTGGCAATACACGGAACATAAAGGGAGACTAAATGATTTCGATGTGTATCCGACGTTCTTAATCGGATTCCAAGGACCGTTGTAAAGATACTGATGACAGTCCAACCGGAAATAGATAGAAGGAATTCTGGAGATGACAAGTTATGTAAAAGAGAGAAGTGGAATGTGTAGTCTCGTATATCAGCATTTAAAACATCACATGAAAGAAAATTATGTTGTTTTTGGAAGTAATTATTTATAAATTATTCGAAACCTTTGTTGCGACTAAAAACAATGTATCTTTTCTCGCGTACAGTTGAAATGACTTGATGGTATAAGGTCATAGTACTCTGGATTGAGATTTTCAACACAGGACCGCTAGCACTGCGGGAAGTTCCGATCTTGACGTGAAGTTCAATGAGAACAGTAGTTTATTTTCTGTGTGTTCACGACATAATAAAGATTTCTTAAAGAGAAACGTTTGAAGTTCATTTACAGCCCATTAAACAATTATTCAATTTATATCAAATAAGTATTAGAGGGCATTATGTGCAGCTGCCAACGTATTATATAGCCAATATATTACGCAGTTATTAAAAATTCGATTTTTGATTTTTGTTTTTAATTCTCCTGAATCCTCAAGGAAATAAGAGAATAAAAAGTTGGCGGCAGGTGTAATATGAATGAATATCTTTTTTCACCAAACCACATCATTAAAATGGAATACTTTTAAAGCATTACGGAGCTACCCAAAGTAAATAATTTCTTTGCTTCCAAAAATATGATGCACATCTCTGTAATTAACAAGAAGATATGATCTTGCAGCGGTTTCAGAGATTAAAAGACGGCAGCGAACCGGCTTCTTTTATCCAAGATTCACATTCATTTTCGAATGAAGCATTACCGGCAGTGAAAATTACGATTAAACCGAAGTTCGTGTTAAGTGGCAGTTTCCTAAATTTAAACAGACTCGAGTGCAGTTACGAGACACGTGGCTCGGTCAAGCACCCGATTCAAGCAACCCGCGCCAAAAGGCCCGCTCTTAATCACAGGTTTGAAAAATTCTGCCAGAGGATAATTTCTGTCAAAAACATGCATTAAATTCTTGAATTAAAGTAATAAAAAATACGGAGGTATATGAATTATAATTTCTGAATACATTTTCATTTGAAAATAACATTAATACACGAGAAACGATAAATAGTTGGTATTAAAATATTCGGTATACTTACAGTATCAACGCAGACATTAATTAATTAATATTACATATTGATTGATACTAAATATTGAATTTATGTTCTTATGCGTCGATATAAAAAATTGAATATAATAATAGTTTTCAATCTAATTACAAATGACAATGCAATAATAATTTAAAAAATGAAAAGGATTTAATTTTGTAAATACCGTTAAATGAGGAATTAAAATAATTGACACGGTTATTTAATGACAGTCTGTCTAACTTTAATGGCTAATAGTATTCTTTAATTATAGACAGTCGAATTACAGTACCATATAATGTAATAAACATATTATGTAATTGACATCCTCTAATTAAGGGGTACCAAACCCATTAAATTAAAATAGTTAATTTATAGTAATATTTTTATGGTTGGTGACCTATATCGGATCTAAACGTGCGAGTGAAATATGGGACTCTCAATAATACCCGTATTCTTACTTTCTGAATTAGATTTTGAATAGAGGATCTCGACAACTCTAACATCGGTAGGTCTAATTCCTTGACATATCGATTTGTCCACGTTTTTCAATCAGCCTTTGGTATTTCAGCAACTCGAATCATAATTCACCAAACCATTCCAACAATTGAATTTTTTAAATTGTCCTCGTGTTCGAGATATCTAGCCATATTATACGTCAAGTATCAGGAAGAAAAAAAAAAAAAGAATTCAGGAATATACATTTCGCAAGAAACACATTCCAGAGGAACTGTTTCGCGAGGCGTAAACCGAAGAGTAACACAGGCAACTCATCCCGGGATGTCGAGAGATTCGATAATTATTTTTTTCGTACATTCGAAATACCCAGGCTGTGTAGATCTGACGTGAGTGTGACCACTACTTGCAAACAAACATGTTCCCAAGGGATTCCAAGTTGTACATCGCGAGCCGAAAAGCACATTCACAACAAATCTCGGAAGTCGAAAAATTCGATAACCCAATTTTTCCTAATACTCACGGTATTCAGGTTCCAATATATCGAGCAGAATGGCATGTGTAGGAACTCTATCCTGCTGCCACGTGTGTCAGCGGAAACATCTGGGAAGGGTCAGCTGACGAACCCCGTATGTCTAAATGATTGATAGAATTGCTTCTAAGGTTAGTTCTAAGGATGCTAGGCACTGGCGGATCCGGGGGGGGCGTGGGATGCCATGCCCCCCCCCCTTTCAAAGGCCTAGATTTTTCGTTTACCTTTTGTTTTATGTGGAAAAATTGATTTAAATATTGTTTATGTACGAATGTGTTTATGTACGAATTATATAATTATTAAAACAATATAATATATCAACAGTACATAAATACTATACAATATAATAACATATGTTTATTATTTAACAAACATCTGCGATGCCCCCCTCCACAATTGATCGGCTGGATCCACCCCTGATGCTGGAATTTTGGATTTTGGCCTATTCGGTTGATTTTTTGTGATTCCGTGCTCGTCAACTACGGAGGTCATTAGTCCCGTACGTGTAGTGCGTGTTTCTTCATCGGGAGGTGGCGGTGATCCCTCTCGGTGGATGGCAAGATCCGGCGCCAACCTATCGTCGAGTAGCGGGTTTTTCCCCAACCAGGTATCTCCCACCAGCGGGGCACTGCCCCAGTCGGGACAAGGTCTAAGCCTCCGACCGGTCTCCCTTGGCCCATTCGACCATTTCCCTCCTTTTCCCCTTCCAACTGGAGAGGTAGGAAGAGCTTTCAGTGAGAAGCGCCACGGAGCCACAGGCCGCGCCGCGACGCGCAGCGGGCTAATGCAGCGGGCGAGCGCCTGCGCCGACGGCCCCTTACGCAAGCCACGCACGCACGCACGCACGCGCGTGTCGGTGCGTACGCGTGGCGCAAGGCGCACAGCGACCTTTCAACGCGGGAGAAAGCGTTGCGCGCCCGCGCCCATCCCCGCCCCGCCCACGCCAAACAACAGCAGAGCCCGGGCTCTGCCGCTGGCCCCATTACGGCTAACTGCCCCGATGTTGCTGCCATCGCTACCGCGTGCGTCCTCACGCTACTGCAGGGTGGAGGGCCTGCTGCGTGAGTGAGGAGACGACCCTTCCGGCCCACTCCTTTTCACTCCCCTTCGCGATCTAACGCATTTCCTGCTGCTCTACCCCCACCCCACCTCGCTTGTAGCACTGTCCTGACTCGACCAAAAGTAATTGATTGATTGATTGTTCGTGATTGCGGGCACGTCAATTATTGATGTCATTAGTCTCGTAAGTGTAGTCCTTGTTTTTCATCGGAAGGTGGAGGTTATATTTCCCCGCTGGATGGCAAAACCCTGTGCGACTAGCGGGGTTTTCCCCTCAACCGGGTACCTCCCACCAGCAGGGCATCGCTCCAGCCGGAACAAGCTCTCAGCCCCCGACCGGTCACCGGTCTCCCCGAATGTGTAGTAGTGCAGTGCATGTTAGTGTGTGTGTGTTGTTGTGTCTCAAGGGTGAGGATAGGACAAGGAAGAGAAAGGAAAGATCGCGCAAGGTCCGTGGCCCGTTTACTAGGGTACTACTCCTCCAGACAGCAACTGAATTCGATCTGACAAGCTAGTGACGAAAATCTTGCCGCCGTCATGACTCAAACCTAGGACCTCCCGGTCCTAGGGGCTACAGTGTCATCAGTTGATGCAATGAGCCATTTCTTCCGGTCTTACAGGCAATGGTGGCTCCCGACATCAACTGATGTCACTGCAACGCCTCTGACCTATAGTTTCAGCCCCGACGGTATCTCCACACTAATGGTTTTCCACACTAGCTACACAGCTTGGTCGAATTCGGCCGCTGTCTGGAGGAGAATTCTAGCAGCCGGCTGGTCTGATCGGTAGTTTTCCGTGGTTTCTCCGACCATCAGGCGAATGCCGGAGCAGTACCCTAACAATCGGGCCTCGGACCACGCACGTCCTCTTCCTTGCCATATCCTCACCCCTTACACATTCTTACAGTCACATGCACTATCCTACCACACATGTCGGGAGACCGGTCGAGAGGTTAGAGCTTGTCCCGGCTGGGGCGGTGCCCCGCTGGTGGGAGATCCCTGGTTGAGAAAACCCCGCTAGCCGACAGTAGGTCGGCGCCGGATCTCGCCATCCAGTGGGTAAAAGATCACCGCCACCTCGCGAGATAAAAAATATACACTACGCTAACGGGACTAATGATCTTAGCAAGTGACGCGCCCGTAATTACTAATCAATCAATCTGACTCACCTTCCCTCCCGCTTTCCGTGTGGCGTGTGGTGAGTGCCGTTCTCTTTCTGAGAGGCTGCTTACGCCTTTGGATCCTCACTTCTCCTGACCAAACATAGTGGTTTGCGTTCCACTGCGTGGAAGATTCAAGGGTGATCATTCATGAGGGGTAAATGATTATCAAAAAATAATGACTGAGGATGAAGCGATGTTCAAATGGGATGAGTGAAATCCAACCATGCCACAAGCATATGGAAATAACATCGATGACTTGTTTGGAATCGAATTCGTACCCCTCGGTTCCGTGTACATGGGCGGTGCGACATTATTCCGTGTTACATACCGTGTTACGTTTGTTTCGCTTGCCAATCTTCACCCGTTCTAGAAAGGGAGTCGTGCTTTGCAATCGATCTCATTCTGTTTTTATGTATCCTTTTCAACGTCAGTTCTTATCTTTACCGTTCTTTCGCCCATCCCCTACCACTCTCGTCCAGTCCTCCCACTCTCGTCTCGCCTCTCCACTCCCGTCCCGCCTCGCCTCTCCCGTCCCGCCTCGCCACTCCCGTCCCGCCTCGCCACGACCATGTGCTTCGTCTTATCCCTCTCCGCTGTATCTTGTGCAGTTCCCCTGTATCTCTTGTTCCCTTCCCCATCCTCTCTCCGTCACGCCACTTCCGTCCCGCGTCGCCACTCGCGTCCCGCCTCGGCACTCCCATCCCGCCTCGCCTCGCCACTGCCGTTCCACATCGCCACTCTCTTCTCGCCTTGCCACTCCCGTTCCGCCCCGCCCCGGCCTTGTGCTTCGTCGTATCCCTCTCCGCCGTGGTGTGCACCGATCTCCCGTGCCTCTCTTGTCCCCTTCCCCACCAACACCCCACCTCGCCACGCCATTCTCGTCCCGACTCGCCGCCCGCCACACTCATCCAGACTGCCTCGACACGCATCACGTCTTCGCCACGACCCTACGCTTCGTCGTGTCCCTCCCCGCCCATCCCCCCCTCTTCCTCGCCCTGCCCTGCCCTGCCCCGCCCCGTCTAGCGGAATGGAAAACGGTTTAGAGCCTCTTCGGCCGTCGCGAGCGACGGAGCGTCTTTAAAAGCCGTTCGTTCCGCCGTCAGCGCCGCGAGAGGCGGCTTCGCGCGCAGGCGAGTGAGGGGGAGGGGGGAAGGGGGGGTGCGGGGGGGAAGGGGCCAGGAGGGGGACGGAGGGAGCGGGCCGCTCTCGGTGACGCATCGCTCGTAAAGATAAATAATACACAGCGGCAATTTCCCCGCCAAATGACCGGTGCACAGATTCGCAGACGTTCCGAGTAAGTTTTTTTCTTTCTCTCTTCAGAATCGCGAGTAGAATGGACGTCTCGTTTTTTTTTGTGTTCCTTTGAAAGCGTTCCGTGCATTCGAATAATGCTTTCCAACTTCTCTCTGACTAGTTATCAATAATTTAACTTCTAATGGTCTAATGTTTGAGAAGAAATAACTCCACTTTTAGTTTGATCTAGAATCGTTAATATTTTAAGAGACTTTTACCAAATTTCCCAAGTATAGTAAGTACGTTTCACATTAATGATGTCACGACATTGAAAAGTTTATCAATTTTAATAATTTCAAGTCACTCTTCTTCTTATACATTATTTTGCAAATTTTCCTCATTTTTCTCCCATTTCCATCTGGTTTTCATTGTTTCTCTTGTGGCATCAAACAAATCCAGAAAAGGTTTCTTGCTTTTCATTTGCACTAGGAGTAGCTAAGCTACTAATTTTTTTCTTTACCTCTCAAACAATTTTCACACTTTTTCTGAGAACCAAAAGAAACTCATCGCGTATATCAGCAGGCACCAATGGACGAATATTAAAATATATAAAGTTGCAGCGAAGATAACGATGGCACTCCCCAATCCCGTAATTGCGTACTATGTGTAACTAAAATTATTGAGGTGCACATTGCGTTGAAATTCTAAGCATTACTCAATTTTTCATCACTGATGAATATTTATCATAATTTGATGCAAACGCTGAGATTTTTTCAGTTCGATTATTTATTCACACTTTTATTTTTTAGAGCGTTCGTTACGTGCTTAACATTTTCCTTTTTAAAGTGTTGGTCGCAACGTGTTATGTTTTTGTTTCTTTTTACTTTTAACAGAATGGCTTCGTTCATGATCATCCATGCTTTCGGAAGACAGCACAAGTAACAGTAAACTCAGTTCAACAGAGAAAAATTCCGACATTCAGGCAATTAACGTGTCCGTCCTCAAATTAACAGAAACGCATGCCCAAGTCTAAAAAGCAAATGGTTAAATTACAGTACGCGCAACGGGTCCGTTGCGCGTTACCACACCGCACTAAAAGAGTTTCTCACACCCACATCGTACATCATGAGGCCCCAGAAGAGCTTTAAAATTCCCTCCGAGAGGGTTCATGAAAGTGAAATGAACCACTTACACGAGCACGGGATGGAAGGGGGGGGGCTACGAAGAAAACACACTGCATAGGACAGGGGCCACGCATAGGGAAGATCGATTCCTGTAAAAGAATCGATTCTGGAATAGATCCCGGAATCGGTAAGTTGGAGTCGATCCTGGAATCGAATCAAAAGAAAAGAATCGATTCTCTAAGAAATCGAATCAATGGAGAATATACATTGAAAGTTTCGACACCACAATGGAGCAATTACTAGTGAATAAAATACAACCAGGAGTTAATTACATTTTAAAAACAATAATATGTAAGTACGTGACCGAAAAATATTAGAGATGAAATAATACATTTGAAATAAAGTAATAGAATGCATCAATGAAACAATATATTAACAGAACACAAATGAAAAATATAATAGAACATAACATCAACAATAGTACGAACTAACCATCGAGATTTGAACTGATTCAAAGAAACATAACTTCACACAATGCATTCCAGAGAGGAAAAATTATTATTTTTTTTAAATTGAGATGCTAAAAATATAATTTGAACCAAGAGATTTGGTTCGAAGGTTTGACCTCTTGAACGAAGCGGAAGGTGGAGTCATGGTGGGAGGAAGAATTCAAACATCATATGGACTTTATAAAATTAATAATAAACTAATAACTACATTAATAATAAAAGAAAACGACAACAAAATTGACAAATACCAGAGAAGCGCACGAATATGCCTATTTTTTCTAAAATCAAAGGTATTCATTTGATTCGATTCCGGCGTTTTGAAATCGATTCCATCAAGAATCGGTAACAAAGGAATCGAATTCCACAGGAATCGAAAGGAAAGAGTCGATTCCGGAATCGAATCGGTAGAATCGGAATGTCCCTAGCCACGCACACTACCGCGGGCTACGGCTTCATTGACAATGCAAACTTAAAAGTAAACGTAACATACCCACAAAACCTAGAAATGAGTTGCTAAGCGAAAACATTCACAATGCTTTGACGTAAGTGTAGACGTAAGTCCGTAAACTTAAGAGTTCACAAGGTCCAAGCTTTTACGTTAAGTTCGGAATTCTACCGAAGACCAATCAGACAGCAGCATGGAAGTTCGATTTCAGATTCGGTCCAGGTAGTTTGTGGTTATGATATTGTTATTGCAAAGTAGAGAACTAGTTTGCGAACGGTTTTGACGCGTGCAATGGATTCAGTGTAAGAATTTGGAAAACTTTTATTGTGACTTTTACCTGACCTGGCGAATAAACTAATTATGTTCGACGAATTACTCGTGAATTTGGTACAGGGGAATCCTTGTTTATAAGATGAAGGAAATGTGAATACTACTACAACAGCTACTCGCATATATATATATATATATATATATATATATATATATATATATATATATATGAAAAACAAATTGATAGGAATGTCAAAGAAAAAGCTAGAAACCATGGTGGAAAGATCTTTTCTCCATGCTAGAAACGAATCGATCAAGTTTCAGTACGTTGAATTCTGATTGGTTCAGGCGAAACTTACGTTCCAACTTACGCTCATCATTGTGAATGCTTGTTTTTACGTGCAAATTTTACGGCTAAGTTTACAGCATCACTTTACGTTTAAGTTTGCATTGTGAATGAGGTCTACGGGAGAAGCGAGCGTCCGGGCGGTTGGAGCCCTTTTTTCACGCAAGGCGAACCATCATTCGAAGCCACCCGTCCGTCCCGCGGATGGGCACGCCGCTGCAACCATATCCTCTCTGGAACACGATCGCGCGTGTCCACTCGCGCCGAATACAAAGCGCTGAGCCGGCGCAGGGCTACCGAAACCAGATCCCCGATGGCCGCACGCGCGAGCGCACGCCCGTGTCCTTTGATGGCGCGGGGCGACTTGGGGCGACGGCCGAGACCGCCACCGCTGCGGTCGCTGGCTCGCGGGCGGGCGGGCCGTGCAGCCGCGGGAAGAACCAACTGGGCGGAAATCGGTGTTTACCTAACTATGGTCCGATTAAAATAAGTTGGTGATTGATTTTTGTGCTTCTGAAGCTGTAGCTTCATACAATATGAGTATGTAATTTGGTTACTTTTATAAGTCTTCATTTCAAGTGTTTATTTTCGTGTCCCGGAAACACGTGCTCTGTAGCTCGCAACCTGTGAACGTCGGTCCATTCCATTCGCAGCTGTCAATCACCAACTTCTTTTAATCCGATCATAGTTCAGAAACCGAGTCTTTGGCCAGGAAGTTCCTGCTGAGGGACCATGTCAATCTGGTGTATTTCATGACCATCTGTAGTGGAATCCATTGCGTAGTTCATTGGTATTGGTCCAATAAATGAAATTTGTGTCAGTCGACTTTTCGGAGTTTTATTTCTCCATTCTCAGGGCTTGCTTGTGTGTAGAAAATTACACAACCATAATCATAAGTTTTCCAATATTCAGAGCTATAAGAGCTGACATGACCCATTCATAAGGACTACATACTCTTACATACTTCAAGAAATGGAACAACTTTTTAGCTCTTTGCGAGAAATCAGAACTTGAAGTAGTATGGTATAATTGTTTAATTTTACTCGGAATTTCGTATATGAGGACATAATGACAATGGAGAGTCTAGAGGCGATGATTATTTAAATTCTTATGGGAAAAAACCAACACAAGAAGATAAATTTCATTTTTTCTGTTATTTCCTAGACGCATTTGAATTACGATCTTGTAATCTCATAAACAGAAAATGCTGAAGTCCAATAAAGTTCTGTAACTAAAAATATATTATAAACGTTGCTTACAAATAATGAACCATTGAAATACATCGATATGGTTTCTCAACAGGAACTCTCACCTATAAATTAAATCGTACCCCAATTCAGCAGTACTTGCTATCGGCTAGTCCTCATTCTCGCATGTACTTGTACGATCTATAATCCAGAACGTGGAAACTAGGCTTTCGATATGGTTACCTCACTGCTACCATTCACTTAGCCGGCTGCTGTTTAGCACACGCAGAAAAGTGGCAGCGCACTAGCACGAAACCGCTTTTTACGCACGACTGAGCTCTTATTACGTAGCCTCGAGGAGGGACGATGACTGAGCGGGAGTCAATAAATCTGTACACAGTTTGAAGGTGTTCTCAACGGAGCAAAATACTACGTTAGATCGTACGGTACATTTTGACTACATTTCGAGCAGAGAACTGATTTAAGATCTCACCGGCTTACTGATTTCTTCATCTGTTGCATACATACTACCCAGGATACGCAAACGAAACACCAATTATACTTGTAAATCAAACAGCCCCTGGGTTTTCTTCTAATGTACGTCCGTACAAAGTCGAGTACTACCGGATTTCAGATGATGGTCGACTTAACATTTTAGAAACAGAATCAATATTTGTGTTTGGCGGACGGAATTACTGACATCAGACGTTTTGTTCAAGAGGATGCATCCTTGTTTTGTCTAGTGTGGTTGCCCAGAGGTTCAAAATGATTGCACCGTGGGAAAGACAATACACACATCTGTAATCAAATGCACGGGAACAATTGATAGTTTCGTTGAGAATTTATGACCCCTGTGCAGTCGTGGGGCAGGAGGAATACTAAGAAATTTTCTCTGATGACAAGTGTACGTGCTGAAATGTGAAGTATCTTTACCATAAAATATCATTTTTGGCAAATTGATTGAACTGCAAATAAGAGCGAAAATTTCTTAATATATAGGTTCTAGTTTCAGAATTGCTGAAAATCAAATAAAATAATCTGGATTTATTTTAGAATCAATCTTGCGACCAAACACTGGCACTCACAATTGAGCAACTACGGGAGGAACATACTTCAAGACAGGATTTTCTGTCTTCAAATCTAATTAGTAAGCTTACTGAGATTACAAATGCTTGTTTATGGAGTTTTGAAAATCGTGTTAACTTTTTGCAAAATTTAAATGCTGCCAAATGAACAAAAATAGCGTTAATAGTACAAGCCAATGCACAAATATACATTAAAATCAACGTTTTTCAATACAAGTTTCAATATTTTTAGATTTAACGGAATGCCATGGAAAACTAAAATATTGAAAAGTAATCAAACAATTATGCTTTAGGTTGTATCTCGAAACTCGTAATGTTTCTCTTGTTAATTTTATTCAAAGTAAGCAATATCGAATTGTGAATTTTCCTAGAAAATCCATAAATTAACGAGTATACCCGGCATTTTTCGTCTGAAAATTAAACCAACCTTTCCTTATTTTTAGGATAAATCTGAAATGAGTACGGAAATAGTATCTCAGTGAAAATAAACATGACAGACGGAGAAAATACCTCCAATTAGGTCTATTAAAAATTTTAAAAAAACATTACATTTATGACCGTTTGTTAATTGTGATGGATTAACGTATCTATTGATTATAGACAGTCACTTTCCAGCAAAATGTTTAATTAATTGACTCTGGCAACACTTATTGTGCCAATGCCAATTAATTAAATATTTTGCTGGAAATTGTCTATAATAAACAGATACTTCAATCCATTACAATAAAAACATCCCAAAACGAAGACGCCCTTAGGGAGATTGGGAGGTCCAGTTTCCTGAAAAGCACTGCAGCCAATGGTACCACAAGGGCTTGGAGGTGCCTCCAAATACACGGAGCATGTGGGTTCGAGTCCCAGGAAAATAATTCATGGTTGATTTCACGAAGTGATTGTGGCTGGCTTTTCATCTCAACCGTGTATTTACTGGGATATCACGCGAAGTCATTCATCTTTCATCATCATCATCACCATCACAGTCGTTTACGTCTCATGGCCACCCTACCAACCTTCATACAGTGGAAGCAAAAAGCAAACCACCTTTATCATCTGCCCAGGAACGGGAAGAACAAAAATCTATCAAGGTATCACCCTTATTTACCCTCAGAAATGAGTACATCATTCACCACACACACTTGCATAACAAATTATAGACAGCACGACGGAAGCATCCACTAATTATGAATCAGTAAAGGCTTCAGATATTAGTGATGCTTCTTCACCAAATGTCAAAGGAAGATTGAAAGGAAAATATTAGGTATAAGTCTAAACAACAAAGTAAAAATACTGACATAAGACAAAGAGACAGTTCAAAATGACGTAGGTCAATTCACACGTATTCTAAAATGGAAAATAGGCAGGACATGTAATGAGGATGAACATAAACAGGTGGACCTACAAAATTACAATATGGGACCCAAGGACTGGCAAGAGAAGTATCGGAAGACAGAGAACACGGTGGTCAGACGACATAGTAAGAAGATTGGGAAGACTAATGACCAGAACAGCAGGAGACCGTATAAAATGCAGAGAAGTCATTCACACATTCGACAAAGTCGATAGAGAATGAAGTGATAGGTGATAAGTGACATGATAACTGATAAGTGAAGTGATAGCTTATTTAGAATAATAATAATAATAATAATAATAATAATAATAATAATAATAATAATAATGCTTCAGAGCATTTGGCACAATCGTAACAACTGAATATTAATTCTACACGTTCATCTCACTGCAGAGATGTCGCACACAACAGCACCTCCACTACTTGCAGCCACGCGTCGTCATCCGCAGCTTCCAGAGACGCAGGCGCCGGAAACGGCCCACCCCACCCGGCCACGCTCCGACCCGTTGGCGCAATTGATAGCGGGTCTTCCGCGGCGCAGTGAGGGGAAAACGAGTCCCTTTCCAGCGTTGCCGTCCCCACCTCTCCCGCGCTTCGGCCGCTCTTCCCTCGGTCCAACGCAGCCACTGCCCACCTCTCCGCCGTTGCCGCTCCCATTGCCCGTCTCCGCAAGGCCTCGTGTTTGCATCGACCTGACGCTCCCCCCGACCCCTCGCCTTCACACCTCTATCTCGCCATCTCTCCGCCGCTGCCCTCGCCTCCACCACGTTCTCCTCGCGGAGTCCCAACACAGTATGCCGTCCTGTCCCGTGTTCTCACCCCGCCCCAGCGCCAGTTCATGTTCCTCCTCCTTGGCCACGCACCGCACTGGACACGGCTGCCTTTCGATCACTATCATAGAGCAAGGAAGACACACACTTTATCTATGCCACTATAGTGCGATTTTTATAGCTTTGCCCCTCAAGGCCGATCTTCACGATGGAGTCTTGCCGCTAGATATTGCATGATCGCGATCGTAACAAGCAGTGCTTGCGATCATGCGACATCTAGCGACACGAGTGAGAAAGACGCGAAATGCCGTGTGATAATTCATCGTGGCCATAGGGGGTGGGGAGGACAAGTTCTAAAAATCGAACTATCCCACTTTTGGCGAAACGCTTCAATCCCTTTTGCCCATTTCCCTCCTCGTTTAGACTGCTCGTCCGATCACAGCTACACCGTTTTCCATTTCTACGAGTACAAAACCCAGCTCCATAAAGTTAGCATCGTAATGTTTTCACAAAAGAAATTAATCTCAAAATTTGTTCCGGAGAAAAAAATGTCGCTCTTCATTTGCAACTGCTATAACAAATTCGGATAAATTGATATCAAGTTAGCACCGCCATGATAAGAACAAATTTTGAGATAAATTTCAATTTTTTTTTTTTTTTTGAAAACTTTACGAAGCTAACTTTACGGAGCTACAAAACCCTTCCTGTCACTTCTCCATTTCCACCCGAGCGGATTCCCCAACCGACAGACCGGGACGCCCCCTTGCCTCGCCCCCGTCCCGCAGCTTTCCCTAAACACTCAGCGCGCAAAGTAGTATCGCTAGCATCACTAGCATCGCACTAACAAATACTAGCAATCATTAGCATCGCAAAGTTTTCAAAAAAATTGAAATGAATCCCAAAATTTGTCACCTTTTTATCGCTAATTTGTTCCCGAGAAAAAAAATTGTCCCTGTTCATTTGAAACTGCTATAACAAATTCGGCTAACTTGATATCAAGTTGCTACCGCAATGACAAGCACAAATTTCGAGATTAATTTTAAAATTTTCTGAATAATTTACGATGCTAACTTTACAGAGCCACAAAACCTTCCCTGTCACTTCTCCGTTTCCACCAGTGCGGCTTCCCCACCCCACAGGGCCGGGATGCCCCCTCCCCCTCAGCTTTCCCTAATCACTGAGCGCGGGGCGCGCGGGGAGCGCGGGGCGGTGCAGCAGGGCCGTACCGAACGCTGCCCCGCGGCGCCGAGCCGCCGCTGCCCCGCTCCGCAGCCCCATTATGCCCCGGCGCGGCCACAAAAACCCGGCCCAAGGCTACCTGCCGAGCGCCCGCCCGCCCGCCTGCCGGCCCGGCAGAGGGCCCGCCCGCCTGCCCGCCCGCCCGGCTCCATTCCGCACGAGTGACTCCGGCCGCCGCCGCCGCCGCCGCCGCGGTGCGTTGCCCGCAGCCGCCGCGAGGTCGCGCCGCCGCCCGCATCCGGCTGACCCCGCGTGCGCTTGGGTCACGCCGCCCCGCCCCCGCACAGCTCCGCCCCGCCCCCGCCCCGCGTCGACCGAGAGGCTCCGCGGCGCGCGGCAACCGACGACCACGACGACGCGCGGCGGCGGCCGTCGCCACGGTGACAGTGGCGGCGCGCGGGCGCCGCACTTGGGTTAATTCAGAGCTGCGTTTGAAGGAAATCAGCTGTTGACGGTTCCATCCAATTGGGAGCTTGAACGTCACCATGGTGGCGTCACTGTAGCGACATAATAGCATCCGATTGGATGAAGCCGTCAACAGCTGATTTACGTCAAACGCACCTCTAATTAAATTCAAGCACAGTTGACTCCTGTTGTAGTGAACTTGAATATGGTAAACCCTCGGTTACAGTGAACTTAAGTCACTGGTTCCACTTGCACTACAAAAAAGCATAAGAAGGAGTCGGTTATAGTGAACCTGAATCTCGGCTATAGTGACCGTAGGAAATAAGTCCTGTTAATGTATTGGATCTCGTATGTTATTGAGCGATTGAAAGGGCCTTCGGAGAGTGGGGTGGTGTTCCAACAGTGCAAGAGGCATTGAGAGGTGACAAGACTGCATTACGATAAATAGAGGCAGAGGACAATGCAGAAGCAATTATGGAGAGATCACGAAGTCTGGAGAAGGATCTAAAGCAAAATGTACGAAGCAAACAATTGAAAATCTTTGAATGTTTAAGGTAAAATAAAGAAATTAAAATTTTCAGTTAGTGCTGTTAAAGAATTTTGCTGTATATTAATAAAATCTATCATTGTGAAGAAATTCCATTTAATTTTGACATCATCGGATATAGTGAACCAAATATGTTAGTCTTCAGAAGTTCACTATAACCGGAGTCGACTGTATTTACAGGTGGGCCGCTAGGGTGTCGGACGCCAAGGGTCTGGCGGGCGGAGGGGCGGCACTATCGGCGAAAGGGGCCTGAAGGACCGCGCCCACCAAACGCGCCCTTGGACCCAATACCGCACACAATCTTCTTCTTCGGTACCCCTGAGGAGGCGGGACTTTATTTGCTTACGTGGGATACAGTGCACTGCTGCCTTGCGGCTTAAGAAGTTGAGGGGAAGGGCTTTGCTTAATAATTAAACTAAGATTAACTAAAACTAACTTAATTTTAGTTTAATGCTGATAATTTTCTTTAGTTATAGTTGCACTTTGGCATACTAAACTAATAAATTTTCATTATTTTTCTTAATACTAAAATACTTAGTTTTTGTTTCCTCTAGGTATTTTGTTTTATTTTTCTTTGTTTTCATTCACGCATCATTCATTCTTGTTTCATTGTATACATAATCATCATTCATTCTACTCATTCACACCCACTGCACTTAAGTAGTCATCTGCTCCCCACGGCACTGGCTTGACTCAAAGACGCTCACAATCATTGCGTGAGTTGTGAAATGGCTGCTTCCTTCTCTGGAGATGTAAATGTGTTAAATTGGCATAGAGTAAAGATGTGCATCCTTAGTCGATGATATTGGATTGTTGGTTACTTGGGTTGTTGGTTGGTTATTCGATGGACTGTTTGTCAGTGGTAAGTTTAAAACTACACTCTTGGTAAGATAAATGTACTGCAAGCTGAATAATGAAATGATGTTTGAGCGAGCAGATTGTTGAATAGAATAGTGACAATGAAATATGCGAATGAATTATGAGAACAATTAATTAATTGGATATTCTCCTGTATTTAATGAGTATCTGTAATGGAATCCATTGAGCAGATCATGGGTATTTATCCAATGAAAGCCCTGAGAATGGAGAAATAAAAACTCCGAAACGTCGAATAACTGACATAAATTTCATTTATTGGACCAATACCCATGAACTACTCAATGATTAGATATTATTTTATTCTTAAGTAGAATATGTTTGTGTTCATTTCCTGTTAGACACCTCTGAAAATTAGGTGTAAATTAGGAATACATTTAAATGTTTCATTTATTAAATATGCAGACAAAAACTGAGCTAAATAACTGGTAATTGAATGGACAGATACGAGGTCTTGTTAATTCCAATAAGAAGTGGCAGAAAAAAACACGGAGTCTAGCTGAAGCAAAGGATATGGGGTAGAAAGAGTAGGAGGAATATGATGCGCGAGATAATCACCGACGCTTCTGGCCGACGTGTACTTATGAGGCTTAACCGACTGGCAATAGCTTCTGTGCGGTAACGACCTACAGCCTCATTTGAGCCGGCGACGGGGGAGCCTGCGGCAGACGAGGTCAAGACACTTCGTGACGGCTCGTGGTGCTTCGGACAGAGCAATATTCCGAAGCTCGTTTCAAAGACAGGTTGTGTGGGTGACGTCCACGTAAACAACTGCGGATGGAGTGAGTTCGGAGTATGATTCATTACCCTGTGAAAATTTCATTTTTCATGTATTACATAGTGCAACAGCAATGTAAGTGCATAGATATTTTAAGGCCAAAGGAAAAGTTTTTTTACAAGTTAATTCTTTATATTTTTCATGAATTGTAATTTTTGGTAGAATAGCGAAGGAAACATTAAATACAGAAAAAGGAAAGTGTCTGAGAAAAGTTTATAATGATAATACATGTCATACTTCCACCGAGTTATGAATATATCTAACTACGCGTGTTACAAATGCAAGTCTTACGTTCGAATGCATTACGAAACAAGTAAAAAGAGAGAGAGACAGACAGACAGAGACAGAGATAGATACTGTGCCGAATTTGAGGATATAAAATGGGAGAACGGCTGTGTGAGAAAGCAACTAGAGATTAATGAAGGGCTGAGAAATTGAGCAATTACAAAGAATGAATAAGCGACATTGCACTAATATCCCAAACGAAGTGTGAGAGAGTAGTTGATTGCGAGAAGGTGAGGCCATGCATAAAAGGAAGAAGGAATGCGCCAGCATTCTGCAGGAGCCGTTCGAAACGAAAATTCAATAATTGTTTTGAATAAAAAAGTCAGCCATCACTCACTAACCAACAATTCAAAGCTTAAATCTTTGATGGACCCAATAGGCAAAATGCTACAGAGAAAAGACCAGCCGTCATTAACTCGCGATTCACATGCGATGGCTTACCTCACTTGGATTCTGTTGTTAACACTCTCTACAACACTGAACAGTAATTTTCATATCATATAGGTGATGACTTTATACATCATTGAGAAGTAAAAATGGAGTGTTTAGTATTCTGTTGAACCAAGTGTCTTTGCTAACGCCAAACACGAATTGATTATTTCGTGGTCTTACAAGAAAATGTATAAGCCCAAAATCATGGACCGTCATCAATTCTGTCTGCAAAATCGCAGTTCTCATCTGCAGGTCTCTAGTGCCATGATTTTGGACTTAAAACTTGTTCCTTGTAGCACACGCTTTTACCAGTATAACGTTAAGTTGGATACAACTATATATTTTTTAAAACGCCAAGAAAATTCTGGTACTGCAAACTGGTACTCCGATCATCTTCATAACGTACAGTACGAATTTCCAGAGGCTCACACATTACCGATCAGCCAAATAACTTCACAGCAGCGCCACCAGCAAACAGAACGAGTCCCCACACCCAATCATCTCTGGGAGTCGGCCGACGTTAATTAAAACATCCTGTACCGGCGACGAGTGAACAGATAATAAAACAAATGGAGCCACCACAAACGAGCATCGAGGCGGCAACGACTGCGGAGGAGTCCAACATCACAGGTTCCCCACACCGCCCGTGGCTGAGGAGCCTTCACAAGATGCACACGAGGGGAAAACCGTGAAATCAAGGAAACACTGGTTTAAGTAACTACTAAACATCAACTTGGTTACTAGTTTATTATATTTTGAATCATCATTAAGTGCACACTTTGATTTGATTTATATCTCCTTAATCCCCAACCTACTCTTTTAATATACATACTTGAATGATAAATAAAAATACCAACAAATTGAGGATAGCAACACTTGAAAACTAGACATTTTCGCTCCCAAATTATAGAAAACTTATTTGCAATGGCAAACAAACTACAGATTTGACTTATAATTTTGCCAACCATATCAACCCACACCTTCGGCTCTTTTCCAACCACAACTAGCAAAAGGAAAGCTCAACAAAACGTGTGCACAGTGAAGATGCATTATGTCGAGAAGAAAAAACAAAGGGCTATCTCATCTTTTGCTCAATTCACCAAGAGAACATTGACAAAAATCCTGATCGAGATGGGGGATCATTTACCCAGAAGATGAAGTGCAATAAGGCTGCAGGCATATTTAGTTGTTTTTTTTTGTACAGTAGAAAAGTTAAGTTCATTTCCTTTCAAATATAAATAATGATGTATAATATTGTAAATAGATATGATGTAAATAAATATTGAATACCAATAACAGTACATCCTATTCTCGTTATAAAAGTCCGAAAACGTTATTAACGAATCATTCAATATTTATGAAAATGAGTAAGCTCCCTCTGAGCCAACGTTGAAAAATAAAAATTAACCATTGGTTTTTAATGTATTGTAATTATCAACAGTTTTAAAATGAATTCATCATCACATATGAAGTCATTAGCATTTTAAGGCATATTTATAGAAACCTTTACAATTCACAAAAATCTATTATTTTTTTCCTGCTCAGCGTTACAGCTTTGAGAGTAATGAATTGAAGTTTATAGAATCACAATTGTCATATCTCTAGTAGTTTCACCGGGCATCTTCATTGTTTATCTTCAGTTTTCACTAGCCTAAAGATATGTGAACAAAGGGATAAGGTAAGTGTAGGGAACGAATTTCGGTGTATATTGTAATGTAGGCTGCTACTCAAGGAGATGTAGGTTTTTAGCATGTCTTTATTGCAGTGTCACTGTCTCAAGTTATTTGGCTGTATATGGATGGTTGCTTTTGACGGGAAGGTGATTATGAACATAATATACGAATACTGGAGCAATGAGATGCCGGAAAAAAGAGGAAACCCCGCGAAAACCCACGGCGCATGTGCTCTGCCCACCACAATTTTCAAGCGGCTCGACCGGGATTTGAAAGCCGGTGCCCAGAAGCGGAACCACCAGGGCTCTGTAGGTTTTGACGAATACGCTTTTCTTTTTAAGTGCGGTGCATTTTCAACGGGCGGCCCACACCAGCGTGGTGCCGGCGCGCCCGCGCGGAGCGGAGCCGCTCTCCGGGACATGAATTTATTCAGTTTCCTCACGAGCGCGCGCCCGGGGAGGGGGGCAGGCGGGGGCGGGGCCGCGGCGGCGGCGGCGGCGTCGATGGCGCGATAGCGGCCCACGGCTCCGGGACGCGTACCCGCCCGCACACAAGCAGGCTCTGCTCCTTAGCAGTGTCAGCCTCTCTGTCTCTCTCGTTGTCCTTAGCAATCTCGTTCCATCTCCCTTCCCTCTCCCTTTTTCGCTCTATGTCTCTCTCCATTTCTCTCAGTCCCTTTTTATCTCTCTCCCTTCCTTTCTCTCTTTCCCCTCCCTTCTCCCTCTCCCCCTCTTTCTCTCCTTATCTCTCCCTCTCTCTCACTCTCCTTTTCTGCTTCTCTCCTCTTTTCTCCCTTTTTGCTCTCTCCCCTTTTCGGCATCTCTCCCATTTTCTCTCTTTGCCTCTCTACCTTTTTCTCTCTGTGTCTCTTTTTCTCTCTCTCTTTTTCTCTCTCCCCTTCCCTCTCTCTCCCTCCCTCTCTCTCTCCCCCCGCTTTCATTTTCAATTAGCATAGATATTGGTGCAACTTTCAGTTATTGGCGTGTGGTCTCTCTGGTTTCAACTGTCGACTAGATTTTAACTGGATTCAACATCCTTAATTACCTTATTTTGTATTTTTAATACATTACATATTTGTGTAAAGACCCAGTATCCATTGCTGTATGACGATGAGAAAGCCCGCCCTAAGGTTATGAAGACCAGTATATAAGGAGGGGGGGGTGTTCGTGCTGACCACACGAGTCCCTTATCCCATGGCCGAGAGGCTGGAGCACTACTGGTCGCCCGAGGATCGTAGCGGGCTGTCGAGCCACAGGATAGGACATATATGTATGTTACATGTAATATTAAATTTTGGTCACATTGCGATTAATTCGGCAATACATTCTTCTCTTTGGTGATGAGTTATTTACTAAGAGTTTCCTAGTTGTTCTGGCATGTCCTCTCTCTCTCTCTCTCTCTCTCTTTCACATTTCACCTTCTCATCAGTTTGTTTTTAGATTCGACGCACATGGTGGTACATGCAACGTTCAACGCTGTACTCTAGTTTCTATTTCACCAAAGATCCAAACAAAGCACGTCAATTCTCTTTTTAAAATCATAATTATGATAAATAGTATGTTGGAAATAAAAAAATTAAAAATTTTCACATACACATGCCAGCGCTTGGCCTCACCTCATGCCAAGTCTCGAGATCTACAGCAGTATTTATGCTGCCTCTTGCTCATCTTATCACAGGACCGTGTCGTTTTAAATTCAATACAAGAGCATTCTTTTGTGTCGTTTTGTTGACATTCCCTTTTGGTTAGAGATGCCATATCTTATGCTTCGTACACTAATGAAAGTTCGTTTTTATTTTTAACCTTCTAGAGACGTTAGACTTTACGCAGTTTGTACAGATCCTTTATATGTGAATAAAGCACGTATACTGCGATTTTTCTAACTTCGCCTCTCAAGGACCGTCTTCACGATGGAAGAAGTTACGGTATTTCGCATCTTTCCCACGAGCGATAAAGACGCGAAATGCCGTGTGACATTCCATCGTGGCCATAGATCTTGAGAGACAGAGTTAGAAATATCGCCCTATAATGTGGTCTAAAAACAAGTTGCGTCGCGATAACTCTTACCGGATATGGGTAAGATTCCCTCTAGAAGCGTAGTGTGTTCCTCTTGTTTCATCCATCAGCAGTTTCAATAATTTTTACAATCGTTAAAAAAGTACTGTAACATCGAATACTTATAAGCTTGAACAAGCGTTTTTTATTCGTTTTTTGTTTTCGAGTCTTTACACAACAATTCTTTATTTTTATAGATTTGACAGCAAGTCCGCGATGTAGTCGCGCGATCTCATGCTATTCGTTTACAAGCGTTGGACTTGCCCTGCATCTTGTCTCACAACAGCAATCTCAAAGAGTCAATTTCAGTTAATGTACTTGTAGTACGAAATGTTATGGCATAGCTGTGTAACCTTTCTTTCACTCATCTGTAGATTTTCTTCACGGCTGTATCTACATTATATACGAACGCATCACATCGAGTGTTTCAAATTTTCAGTTTAAACTAATGTTTGTAAATGGAGTCTTCTTCTAAATGTTCTGTGAGTACTAGGTTTTAGTAGTGACAAATAGTTTCGTGGAGTGTAAGGAAGCCCTCTTGATTTTAGCAACACACAAAGTACCAGGGCAAGCCGAGTTGCTTCAATTCGTAAGTAGTTGATTACATTTACTGGAACTTTGCCACAGACTTAGTCGACGGCGTTAACGACGATGAGAATTAATGATTCTTATGATACTCTAATGACTGAAGGTAATTCTGAAAAAGACTGCGAGTAAAAAGAACGCTACAGCAAGTCAACGAATTCAGCTTTTGTCCTTGAACTTCCCTATCACGGAATGGAGAAAAATATACACAGACGTAGGTGGTTTCCAGAAAACTATCACTGCATTAAGTAATTCTCCAAAATAAGTAATACGCATTATAAAAAATTGCAACTACACATAGAATACAAAATTGCAACAACACACAGAACAGAAACACCATTATAAAATGAGAATCAATTCAAGAAACATTATTTCTATTTCATGTTCATTGATTCAATTCAAAGTTTCGTTTCCTACCAATTTTAATTTCATCACACCCGTAACCTCTTACGAGGAATTTCTAGTGGTTGTTCACTGACACGAAGTCTACGTATTTTGGAATTATATGTATGAGAGCCATAGTCAAACTTCAATTGAAATATCGATCAAAGGAATTTCTTTTCTATACATTATTTTCATCACCACATCAAATAGTTGAACGTGACTATTCGACGGTACCCGCCTGTACTGGTTCCGAGAGTACTGGTTCCGACCATACTGGTTCCGACTGTACTGGTTCCGAATGTACTGGTTCCAACTGTAACGGTTCCGACTGCAATGGTTCCGACTGTAATGGTTCCGACTGTACTGGTTCCGACTCTACTGGTTACAGCGCTCGCAAGGCTCCATTCGAACATGAAACGATCGGTCATGTACGCGTCTCGGAAGGTGCAAGAAACCGGTGATTAACTCTTCGCATTCGGCTTCGTTCCGTTCTGGAAAGAAGAGCTTCTTGTTGCTTCTACAAGCGTCTATCGCTACGTGCCGATATTACAGATCGCATGGCGTGCCGCGCCGCGCTCCGGCCCTCTCGGCTACGTATCGGATATTTCGGCATGTGCAATTTGGCACCGGCTCAATGCGTAGTCCCGCTACAGCGCAGCGAGCCAGAAGTGCCTCTCCATTCCGGCGCTCGACCAAACAGAATAAAGTACCGGACCTCGGATATGTATTTATTACTCCGGGGCACAAAAGATATACACGGGTGGCCTTTCCAGTTGTAGCGGGGAACTGCTAGCGAGTCGCTGTGAATATATTATAATGGAGTAAAGTGGAGTTCAAAGATCAGGAACATGTGATGCGCTCCGAGCGGTATAATGTTGAGCCGTATTTCTGCAGAGAGGAAGCAATAACACAAACGATTGTCGAGGAGAAACTCGACAGCGCAAAGAAATACTGAAAAACTAGCGAAATTCCATTAGCTTACTAGGCAGGAAAGAGAGAAACTTCACGTAGTACTACAAACAATATTACCTGTCAAGAAAATGTAGAGTTACAAGCTAAAACTAAATTACATTTTCAATTGACGCTAAATTAAGCAAATTAAATAAAAAAAATTCTACCTTAAAAACCTGCATTTCCCCAGTTTAAAACTTACTAAAATAAAATGCCTCGTTCGAAATTTTCTCAAACCTGGTTTATATTACAAAACCATTGCATGCAAAATATAACAAAGAAAAATCATTGATATTCGTACAGAAAATGAACGCTGTGTTTACATATCAACCCATTACGAATTTAATGCTTTCCGGTTTCTATTCCACGAGAAAGCAGGAATTGGTTGAGATCTCATCGTCAGAAGGCACTTCCTTATTCCTGCTGCCTCCTCCGCCCCCTACAGGCGGTTGGCGAGCGGTGCGTCGTCGCGGCGCCAGAGTGCGTTGGGAGCGCGTCCGCCGCGCCGCCCGCGCCCCTCGCCGCCGCCTCCGCCGCCCGCGATCCTATCGACGGGCGTTCCGCTCGCTGCGCTTACGATCGTAATTTGGGAGAGCCCTCTCCCCTCGCCCTCAACCGCGCCGCGCAGCGGCCGCGCCGGCCCGGGCCGTAGGGAGCGCCCCGCCCATCCAGTCACTCGCCCGCCCGACTCCTCTCGCCGGCTGCTTCCACTCGCCCGGCCGTCCCCACTCGCCCACCCGAGTCCTCTCGCCGGCTGCTTCCACTCGCCCGCTCGTCCCACTCGCCCACTTGTCCCCATTTGCCCGGTCGACCCCACTCTCCGTCTGCTTCCACTCGCCCGCCCCTACCCATATCGCCCGACCGTCCCCACTCGTCCGTCCCTCCCCGCCGGTCGTCCCATTGCACTACCCTAATAACTATTCTGTCTTGCTTCGCACCATCACTGCCTGTATCATACTGTATCTTGTCCTGTAACGCACACATCGTTACTTCCATCACACCCTTTCTTTAATTATTGTGCGCATTCACTTCCGTTTCCTTTATTTTATGTTTATCCTGTTAATCCTTTCTTTTATATTTTGAAAATTTTATTTCATGTTGATGAGACTTCTTTGAATGTGGTTCTAACGTTCTCAAACCCTTCCCACTCCGTCTCCGATCATTGCTTTCACCTAGAATTACAACCGCACCGCAATTCTCTCTTACTTCACCTGCAAATCAACTTTCTTAATATTCGTCCTCAATAATTCACCTCATTATTCGTCATTATTCCTCATTTAAATGGTCTATAAACATGTCTTTATTGCCTAAAAACAGATGTGAATGGCAACTAATGCTTTTGTGAAGAGGCAAATCGATACCGAGACCATTCTTTCATTGCTAACTACATTGGTGGCCCAGAAATTTCCACCAGTCATTGTTTTTTACTGAACACTGTGTTTAATACGGGCCCGTTTCCTAAAGCTCACCTTTTGCAAAATGTGATTGTTGTGGAAAGGGTTGGTCATTTCGACGCCAGTGATATCAAGTAACCTCTTTTTGCCGTTGCGAATCGTTTGTAAATGGAGCAAAATGTATTATCAATGTCAACAACGATCGTTGCTATTTTTTATTCATAATTGAACTGAAGGGGTAGGTCTTCCGGAGCACATCATTAGTACACTGGTGCTTAAGAAATCTGTGGTAGTAATCACAACATATTTAGAACGAAAACAACAAATTAAGTAACCAGACTAAAAATAAGTTTCGAATGAACTACGTCGAGGACTCATTTCATCATCTGCTGACTTCTGTATATCCGTAAATAATGTTCTAGAACGAAAGCGTTCAATCTACTCTAGGATGCGGTTAGCAAGAACGGATACCCTGGTTTCGTAACTCTCTTATCTGACGTCTGCCCAATTGGCAGGAAGAGGCTATAACGCGGCGGAGTTCACAGTCCCGGAAGTGTCAGATTTGTGTCTTGAGAATCCTACATCCGTTTCAAACAGCCCCTCCGGAACGTAATACAGTTAGCATCAACGTCAATGTGTAAGACTTCAAGTTAACGTGATTGAAACCATCTCGTGAAATTGTAAAAAAAAAGAAGAAAAGAGAATAGTTACAAGTCGAAAATTTTTATTTTCTTTATTGCAGAAATTGCGGTTCCAAAAATGACTATCTTCAAAACGAATCAAAGAAGATTTAAAACGGATGAGGTCAAGCCCTGATCTGTTTTATGATTCTCTAACAGCAGAGTATAAAACCCAAGTCAAACAAATGAAATGTTTATAACAATCAATGAGTTTTCAAAGGAAGCTCACATTCATCTCTTTTAACATCACTATACAGACGAAAATATATGTATTCTCAAGAAATATCCAGAATTTTTTGAGATTTTGCTATCAAGTTTCTTCTATATACTGATTTCCGAGATAAAATGAATAGAAGAAAGAATTTTCATGCATTTCCTACTGTTTTTAGATTTCTTCAAAGTTGAAAAGTGGGGAATGTTTAACAAACACTAACTGTTGTTTCGTTCTTTACGTGACCCTTTAAAGACGATGGATCCAGTTTCAACACTCTAGAAGGATGGTGTCATATCTTAAAGTATACAAACTATTCCACTTTTGGAGAGACCATCAAACATGTTTGTTTCTTGCCATTTCACGTCAGAGACGTTTTGTAGGAATATCATATGCAAATATACGAGTAAGTATTTGGCATAAATAACAGAGACGAAAATAAATGAGCACGCAGAAACCACATGGATAGGCACTAACATCTAAACGGCTTGACAATGTTGGCCCAGGTCGTTCGCAAATATCTAGTAGAGAATGTGAGGCTCACTCTAGAGTCAAGATTAATGGAACACTAAGCGAGTGACTCCGTCCGCACAAGGCAGACTGGTTGGGGCTCGTGGTATCCGGTAGGCGAGGGAACACCAGTCACAAGTCGCCAAATTCGCGATCTTTCACACATGCGTGTAACGCGTTTAGTCTTCCTACGCAGCTGCCGCGAGTAACAATCTCCTCCCATCGGGAGTGCTGTGTTGGCTTTCCGGCGGTGTCAGGCGTCAACAGACAATTCTCGTGAACAACAAGAGAAGAAATAGAACGAATGACTCCACATTACAATCACTACTGCCCCGGTGTTTGTTCAACTGTACGTGTTGGATAGTACGTGTTAAATATATTACCGTCACAATATCTACAGCAATTATTCAACTTATTCCGTGTATGGGAGGCACACGTTGTACTGCTGGTGGAAGTCAGGAAAGAGTGCTAAGAAAATATAAAGAGGTGCGAAATTAATGAACGTACAGATTACAGCGTTTGTCAAATGATAAGATGATGAATTTCCCTACAGACTGCGCAAAATAGTGACAATGCCGATGTAACTAATTGAAAAGCTGTATCTGTAGAGTTCACATGCCATGTTCGAATAGAAACTAATGAAGCAACATCAGCCCATACTTTTTCGCATTATCTCTAAGTTTTGTAATTTCGAAAATTCGATGTTCAATGAAAATTAGTTATATGTCATTTTTAAGTGTCCCTTGTTCTACCAGAGGAAAATATTTAAAGAAAAAAATGGATTGGTTTTGAGAAAATGTTTTTTTAATAATATGAATTAATTTCAAGGAGAAATTAGTCTAAAATATTTTTGTTTTATTCAAAAATTTGTAAATGACCTTTTTTAAAGACACGAATTTTTACAGAAGATTTTGTTACGACAAAAAATATCTTCAAATGTGTAATTTGCAAAATTTGTAACTTTTTTGTTATTTTCGAAGAATCAATATTTCGACGAAAATGACACCCGCACCACTCTCTTAAGCACCTTTTATGGCATCCGAGATCAAAGTTAAAAAAAACGTCTATGCCATTTTTTAGAAAATTTTGAACAGGTTTTTGAGGCTTCATGTAAAGTAACCCCAAAAATAAAAATAAAATAATAAAAAAATAGAATTGAAACTCCCAAAGCCTCGAGTTTGCTCACATCACTCTCGGAATGTAAATTCTGGAGAAAATCGGGTGAAAGGTTTACGCGATAGTGATGACTGCAAACGGACGGACGGTCAGACGTTTTGCTCTCAACCGGTTTTTCAGTGTCAAGGGCGCACAAGCATGGATTCAGGATACCCTACGTGTTAGAGATAGTAGTAATTTACTAAATACAGCAACAGGATTTATCCACTTTTTGTTTACCAGTGTCCGGCAATAAGTGTTTGCTGACGAAAATTCACCGTTTTCCAGCACATGATTACATAACTTTTTCTTCTTACGAAGTAACTGCGAGAAAGTAAAAAAGTTAAACGTGGAGGTTAGTGGCTCTGTCTGACCGCCTTGCAGAGCACATCTCTCTTGTACTCTCCAGAAAGACGACTCGCCCACTTCACAGGCCACTCTTTAAATAAGTGGTGTCCAAATCGCAAGATCTCAAGGGCCACGATTAAAACCTTTATTATAGTTGCGGGCCGTATTTTCATTACTCGCACGATCCACACCCGTATTGTTGATTTCGGACGATTCCCCGTATTGTTGATTTCGGCTGCTCTGAAATGGAGTAGGGAGCATGGAACTGTGCATGATATCAGGTCATACCATGCATAACTACAATATATTGGGATGATTTTGGATTTCTGAATTTACTAGAAAAAATCCTTAAATCTAAACTTATTATATTTTTACATTAAAGGGGGTGTTGGCCCCGGGGGCGAGTTCTAGGCTTATAATGTTCTTGCTCGACATGGCTGAAAGGTATTTTCACTTTTGACTAATAACCTTTCGCGGGCCACAATAAATGGCACCACGGGCCGTCAGTTGGACAGCCCTGCTTTAAAAAGGTAATTGCGGGCCCTGTTCCTAAGACAAAATGAGTGAACTGCGCAAGGTAACTTACATGAGAAAATCAAATTCGATTGCAAATTGAATTGGAAGAAGTCAGCCGTTGCCATGGAAAAACGCGCAGCTGTCTCTGTGTTTCAGAACAATAAAGATGTCGTATGTAGGTGTCGAGGGCGTGTTTGAGGGCCGTTGGATTGTGTATTTACCTAAAAAATAACTAATGTCTTGTGCAGTTTTAGCATGTCCGTTAGAATGCGCTAGAGGCTGTCGGAAGAAACGCGCGGAATCCGTAGGGCATGTCAAAATTCACGGTGCATCAAACACCACGAGTGCTTTGGAAATGTCAATAATTCTCCAACTCGCGAGGCGAGGTGGGGATTTATCTGAGAATTTCCAAAGCACGACTGGTATTTAATAGGACTATTCCACGAATGAAATTATGTCCAACACAGTTCCAAAAATGCGCCAAATATTGCAAATAACTGAAAGCTATGTTAAAATCAAAGAGGTTATGTTACAGTACATAGGCGGTTTATTGGACATCGACATAGCGATCGATGTATACCACCTCCTAAGATAGAAAAGACAATTTATGATTGGTCAGTAGGGAGAAGCGGCAAGAAAAATCGGATAGCAAAAGCGATAAACGTTTTGAGATACATCTCCCTGATTGGGGCTTTTTGTATGTATAGTTAAACACTATTGGTTTAATTTCACGAGTGGAATAGTCAAGAAAAACCTTCATGATTTTAAGTTTTTCGTAATATTTTTTGTCTAAAATAGAGTTAAAAAATTACATGTCGTACACAGTCTAAAAATTCACAATTATTTAAACTAACTAATATAACCAATATAGAATGATAATTTTGAAAGACACCACGAGACTATTTTTTAAAACTTGTAATTGAAGGAAAAAGAACACCACAACTTTTTGCATTTTTATAATTCGATAATTATTATATTGATAATTGTTTAAAAATATTAATATTTTATCTGCAAAACTTGCATAAATACTCGAGTTTTCATCACGCTTTACACGTACAAACGTGTTACAGTCCACAGCCTTAACGTACGCACCTGCGAGAAAGCCGTGGACCTTTCCGGTAGCCGGGCATGACGTCAGCCACCTTGGCGGTTCCTCATTAGGGGAGCACAAGGTGAACGGCGCGGCTCGTGGGAACCGGGCGAAAGGAAGATGGCGCTCGCTACCGCTCTACCCATCAATCGAGGGATTGGCTCGAATCCTTTTCCCCCCCTCCCCCACCCCCACCCCCGACCGGCCGGCCGTCGACCGTCGCGCCGCGTAGCGGCACGCCAGACGCATTAATGGGGAAATTAGTTGTGTCTCCGCAATCAGAACCTGACGCAGTTTTTGTGAGAGGACAGTTTTTCGACGGAAGTGGTAATGACTCTACTATCAACTTCCTCTCCGGCAGTGTCGAGTCATCGAGTGCAATAGTTAAGCCGGTGATTCTCTAACTTACTCAGAACACTCACGGGAAGTTCACAACTTAGATGTAGATTTTAGCTTGAGCAATTAAAACCAACACTCTTCATACTGTCGTATTAATGAGATACAACGATTTGAAAAGATTGGCTGAAATGACCTCAGCTGCGTGTGTGGTACGTCGCGCCGTCTTGCCTTCCTTTTGATGGCCGTAAAACCGTGATCTTTCTCAAGAATAAAATGTTATTTAAGTTCAACATAATAATATTTTTCATGCAATTGATCTAAAAATAAAAGTCTCTTAAAAACTTAACATTGTAAATAAGAAAAAAATATTACTCACAAGCTTTACGAACAGTTCAGAGACACAATGAAGCAATAGCTAATTCTATTAACAATTTTTTACATTGTCACGGGCAATTTTAGTGGCATGGTAAGCGAATGATGACAAGAAGCAAGAGATAAATTGTTGAGAGTGCCACTTATTCTCGGAGACGTTTGTACTTTACTGAATCTAAAAGTAGAAAGCGCCAAAAATCATCATCAGCTGCAACAAATTGGTGGGAGAATTGGGAAGTGAAACACTGTCCATACCAGAGTGAACTCCCTCAAGGCTATCTTCTCAATGAGTGGTATTATATCGGGTATTGCGTCATGAGCTAGGTGGGATTGGATGAAGGGCGACGACAAATTCAACGCATTGGACTTAAAATCTATTAAGAATTTAAATAAAACAAACGGCTATTATGCCTTGCGATTATACCACACAAAAACGAGAACTGGAGATACGTTACCGGAGAAAAACAAGCACTATTTGGGAGAGGAAAACTCCCCCCTCATTATTGTTTCATATCATGCCGAATTTATTCTCTAAGAATAACGAAATGAGACAAATTCTGGAACAATACAATCACTATTCACTACGGACACAGAGTTCATCGTATTTCTGAAAAGGTAATTGAAATGTTTCATTGTTGCAGTTCGTTCCTATTCATCAACCTGAGTACTTCATTCAGAAATATGAAAATGTTTTAATATTTATATATTACTAGCTAGTACCCGGCGCGTTGCTGCCGCAGAAGAAATAATTGAGTAAATATTCCTCTCTCCCCTCTCTTTTCACCTCCCTTTCCCCCTCTTCCTCTCCCTCTTTTTCCTCCTCTCTCAGTTTCCCCACTCTCTTTTCCATCAGTGTTTCTTTCCCCCCTCTGTGTCTCTTTTCTCCCTCTGTCTCTTTTCTCCCTCTCTGTCTCTTCTTCCTCTCTGTGTCTCTCTTCCCCCACTCTGACCCTTTTCCCATTCTCTCATTTCCCCCTCTTTCTATTTTCCTCTCTCCATTTCCGCCTCTATTTCCCCCTCTACTTCCCCCTCTCTCTATTTTCCCTCTATTTTCCTTCTCATTCCCTATTTTCCCTTTCTTTCTCTATTTCATTCTCTTTCATTATTTTCCCTATCTTTCTCTATTTCCTTCTCTTTCAATATTTCCCTCTCTTTTCCTCTCTCTATTTTCCCTGTCTCTTTTTCACTTTCCTGTCATCAACTTGCGCCGCCTGCTCCTTGTGTGCTTCTCAACCTCGCCCCACGGCACACGGCAACGCCCAGCAACAATAAAACGCATGTGCATTGGGAATTGCATTTAACTGAAATGCCATCATGTGCTCTAGCGCCATCTAGTGGAGTTACAATAATTGTAATATGCCTATGCTCTTTCCGCAAGTGCAAGCAATATGTTGACACATTTTATCGCAATTGGATGCCTGCTACTGCAGCGCATTAAGCACGAACCAACAAACATGGATTTTTATATATTAGATTAATTTTCTGTATAATAATTTTTCTAGCTGAAGAACCCCGCGTTGCCGGGGTATTTATCATAATTTTGTATTAAACAGAAAGAGGAATTCCATCTATTCTTGCCCTATGGCAGAGCCTTCTTCTATTCTACTGTATATACCCTCCGCCCTATCCCGCCTCTTTCTGCCTTGCTCCAATATGGAAATACCTGGTCTTCCGTAAACACTAAAACACTTCTCACTAAAAAATATTTAAATTTTAGTCCTAATGGGGTTCCCATCCCCAAACTGCTTTATATTTATAACTGAAAATAATAAACAAATCTAAACTAAAAATTAAAATGCATGTACTTACGTATATTCTGTTTGTGGAATTTTATGTATTATATTCATACTTTCAATCAATTGCCATATTATAAAACTTAACCATTTTCATATTTTTTCTTCTTGCATATTTAGAAAGGAAAGTTTTAAATTGATCTTTCCGCATCAATCGACGTCTAGAAATAATTAAAGGAATTTTAAATGAATTCTAGTACCTTTTTAGGATCCTTGATAAGTTGTGGCTGACCGAAAGGAGCCACTGAGCACTTATGCGATTATAATATCTCCAAAAACCGAGTTCACAGTGGCTGTCGGCTTGACAACACTTTTTCTATTTAAAATAACAACCTTCAAAACCAGCATTGTCACACATTAAATTCCTCCAAATACCCATTTACCAATATTGTTTTACTTTAACTTTACTGCGGTTTTACTATATAATTTATAACTTCTAATATTGCTAACTAATAAATACTATTTATAACTTCTATTATTGCCGAACTATCATCAATTTAATAATTCCTTCAACACCCAAAAGTACTCGCTACTATATTAAAACACTTATCTAAAACATGCATCCCTCCGTCAGTTTCAGAATAACACGTAAATCGCACTGTCACTTGCCCAACCTGCAAATACTTATGCTTAATTTACTACAACTAAACATGTGTGCACTCATACCTTTTTACGGCAATGTTAATCACATCCATTAGAAAATTATATCTTCCAAACATTTAGTCTCTTGTACACTTCATGCACTCACACCTACACGCAATTAAAATCAATATTCAAGTTACTTTAATAAAGCGGAAAAAATGCAGAATTATTTCGGGTTAGACAAATGACTGTGAAAAATAAACAAACAGTCCTCTAAATACGCAATTCTGTACATTGATGAAATCAGTGGAAGATCTGAGACCTCATCCTCTGGTGGCGCGCAGCTAAACAATTGACATTGATCCACTATTGAATCTGTGATGTAGAGCCAGGCGAAAAATGTCCAGAAAAGTAATTATTTTGTGAATATAGTAAGGTTTGTGCTTGTAAATCATAGCCTATGTTACTCCAGACCTTTAAAGGAAGCTAGTACAAAAGTTTCATCAGTATTGGTTCAGTAGATTCAGAGATTATCGCGCTGTAAGCCAGTGCAGTTCCGTCTTTATATATTAGTATAGATTAGTGGGTGATTATGATGAACTGTTTTTCAGATTACTGACGTAAGTTTATTTTTATTTATTTGAGTTTTGTACTTGATGATGGAGCAAAGAGAGCTCCTAAAAGTATTTGTAAACAGAGGTATGTAACTATGTTTCTTATGTGTTGTCTGTCTGAAAAAGGCAAGCCAACAATGAAAATAAACAAAGTAAAGGAAAGACAATCGTATGACGAATTAATGAATTGAAATGTTTCATATTTACGAAGATGTATGCTATAGTAGACTAAAGCAGAAAATCCCGCCCACCATCTTATTTTAAAAAACCAATGCATCAGATAAATTCGTAATCACTGATTTTTTTAAGGAACATTTGTTTCAAATTGTTACTGACATTGCATTGGAAGACACACAATCTTCGAATTTAAAAATTTTGCCACTTGTGCTTCGCTTACTATAATCTCACATTCACACACACACACACACACACACACACACACACACACACTCATATTCTGTAATGAGCAAATTATGGAGTTAAGTGTTCGTTCTATTAATTTCATGATTTTATTAAAGTTTGGCGTTTACACTCTAAATCCAATTAACAACAGTAAGCGATTACACATCTAGACCCTTTCATTTAAAGTAAAAACGAAATTACGACTTGGTTCAACAGAAATCTCAGATTTCTTTCCAATCAATGTCCCTTGTTGTTTTCAATACACAGATAACAATAAATGCCATGTGTAGATAACAATAACAATGTATAGATAAAAATAATGCACCGTTCATGGTCTGCTGGTACAACTTGAAGAAATTAAATGTTGGATTAAATCTTTTCTATTCTTGTTTCTAGCAGCAGTCTCGCTGAATTTCAGAAACCACGTCCCCCTTCGCCGATGTATGTTAGTTATGATGGTATGGGGTGAGGTCGAGTCATCGAGTTTAGTCGAGATGATGATGGGAAGGGAATGGGAAGAAATGACAGTGACCCATTGGGTAGGATCTGTTCTTGCACAGACCTGGAATTGATCAGGGAAACCACGTTTCAATGATCGGAGCAGTCGGCCTACATATTCTATCCTAGAAGGTGGCATTTACTAACCGATATTTTTCGTGGTGACATTAAGAAAATGTTTGTTTTCTTGCCGTTATCGAAGCCACGACGTCCAAGGCACTGGTTGCTCGAATCACCACGCGTTGCCACACCCTTGCTGCTCCCAGGAGCTATGACCGCTCTCTAATAATGAATAATTTTTCCTTCTTAATCCAGCAATTATTAAGCGTGTGATGTCTGCAATTATGCCACCCACGAAAACTTTCAAACGAGTTTCTCTTAACTCTCGAGTGCGGAGTTGCCTCCCAATTCTAATTACTGGAAAAAATTAACAAAAATAATAGCACAAAACATCGTCACTGGAGAAATTTACAATAATAATGCTGGGTTTGTATCAATATTATTTAAAAGGTTTGCATTATTTTCGTATTTGCCTCGACATTTTCAGACAGACAACACTTGAAATGCATTTACATTTCTGTTTACAACTCTATTCTGTTGTTGTTAACAGATAGATGTACATGTATATATTTTAAGTGTCTTTCTGAAAATGTCGATGCAAAAATGAAAATAAACAAGTTTAGTTAAGACAGTGAAGAATTAATAAACTCTCTTTTTCTCCTTTGATTTGACTGCTTTTAGTGGTTGTGTCATTGATATTCAGCATATTCATTACAGATTGACGATTGAAAAGGGATAAGGTACTCACTACTGAGATATTACGATTCGCATCCCTCTGTGGGCGAGAGTAAAGCACAAGTTCTGCATTGCGTTCCCTTTGGGACGCAGTTCCCTTTGGGACGCGTGAGAAGCTACGTGCAGCGAATGCAGCGATTAAAATATTTCAGAAATTTAGTAGATTTCGAACCATTAAATACAGTATAACATGCAGTATCGTATAAATAAATAAATAAATAAAAACAACATGTAAAATTAAAAAACCGAACGTATTAAAAATTATATTGAATTTAGAGATTTTTTTCCTTTTCTCGAACATCTTTTCTGACAAGCGGTTAATTATTTCAATGTAATTGCAAAGAGAATATTGAAACTGGAATTTAAAACATCCTAAAATATAATTTATTAAATAATTTAGGTCCCTATAAAGAATAACCTCAATAATTCGATATGATAAAAATCTGTATGTTTTTAATGTACAGGTATTGTAGGTATATAAAACTAATGTATGGGGAAAAATTACGCATGTATGCAATGATTGATTCATTAAGGATTCCGGGCGCGTCAACTGCTAAAGTGCTTGCAACTGCTAAGGTGTGCTAAGGTGTGCATTTTTATCTCAGTAGGTGGCGATGATCTTCCCCCGCTAGACGGCGAGATTTGGCGCAGACCTACTCGTTGGCTTGCCGGGTTTTCCCAAATCAGGTGTCTCCCACCAGCGGGGCACCGTCCCAACCGAGAGAAGCTCCAGGCTCTCAACTTGTCTCCCGACATGTATGGGAGTGCGGTGCATTGTAAGTAAAGTAAATATGGAGTGAGGATAAGACAAGCAAGACGAAGAAGGTAAGATTGGGTATAGACCATGGCCCGTGGCCGCCAGAATTACCCTCCAGGCAGCGGCTGAATTCGACCTACGTAGCTCGAAAATCCTGCCAGCATCGGGACTCTAACCCTGGGACCTCCCGGACAGAGGCACTGCAGCGGCATGGATGTCATATGTCGATGCCATACTCTCTCAGTCTGAATCAGTAAAAAACTACTGATTGACAGTGACTATTCACTGATGGTGTCAGTTATAACCTTGCCACTGACAATCAGTGAATTGAGCTGAACAAATCAGTGAAAATTGGGCCCACTTTTTGAATCAGTGAAACTTCACTGTTTGAATCAGTGAAGACGACTGAACGGTCAGTGAGCGATGGTGGCGCGGCACTTTTACCACTGACGACCAGTGAAATGCTGGCAGTCATTACGAAAAGGTTTGCCTATTCGCGGATTGTCAGAGAACTACCCATTTCGACTGGAGATATCAGTGACTTGGGCTCTCACTGATTGAATCAGTGACAATTTCACTGATTCAGATTCAGACAGTACGCCATGTAAGCCGGTGGACACGCATGCAACACCTTGAAGATTTAACCCCTTCACTACCAATTTTAATTTATATTGGAATTTTTATTTTATTTTAATCTAATATTCGTCACACACTTCAAATTAGTCAATTCTTTCAATTTTCTAGATGCGAACGAACACGCATGCAGCAAAACTTTGATCACTTTGATCAGAAGCAACAATGGGACATCGTTTCAGCATTGTTTGCCACAGGAGTAGCTCCACTCAGCATTGTTTGCCCCACTTGTTTGCCCCAGGAGTAGCTACATAACCCAGCGGAACATACATGTCCCATTCGTAGTGAAAGGGTTAAATCAAATAAGAATTAAATTTAAAAAAATAATGAAAAAGAACGTCTTTCTGATGAGATGGAGATGTCAGTGAATGAAGTCGTCGACGGCGTCACCCAATATTGTTGTGCTCCCCCGGCGCACTGAACAGTTGAAGGGGGTTACTAGGTACATGTTTGCTTGATATGTATGGTGGTCAGTTGATTTCACAAAGTATGTATTGCATGAGAATAAACTCCTGTTCTTGTTGTATGTTATTACGATATACATCCTTCATTAATACTAAATAACACTTTCCTTCCTGGCGATGTTCAAAATATAAGAACTTCACAACTCGAAAATAAATTGGTGGGCGCGTGTTCAAGTGCCGAGGCCCTCACCCCCGCCGCGAGGCGCGAGTGGTAGGTCACGTGGGCGTGCGGCGTGCGGGTGGCAGGGGTGGGGGTGGGGGCGCCGCCGAATGCACTGCGGGGGAGGCCGTTGCCCGGCGCGCGGCAACGCCCTCAAGATTGCTGGGAATCCGCCGCGGAATATTCGCACGAGATGCTTAAGTGGCGTCCTTGTGCTTTCCATACCGTTCTGGGTCATGCGTAGTTAACGAGACAACGGGCGATGTTTCCTGCACGCCGGTTACACCTGCAATCAACAGCCGATGGGGTCGACGACCCGCGAAATCAAGGGGGAAGCAACGATTTTCTGGAGCGTTCCTATGGGCCGATTAAAAGAAGTTGGTGATTGACAGTTGCGAATGGAAAGGAGCGATGTTGACAGGTTTCGTACCACTGGGCACGTGTTCCCGGGACACGAAAATAAACGTTTGAAATAAATACTCATAAAAGTAACCTAATTGTATACTCATATTGAATAAAGCAGCAGCTTCAGAAGCACAACTGTCAATCACCAACTTATTTTCATCGGACCGCAATGAGATCGATCGGGCACAAAGAACTGAGTACGATTCGCATGTGTTTACAGATGGAAGTGTTGAGTTTACGCAACAACGGACGTTGGTGAAATGTGTAAAATAGTTCGTGACGCTGTATTTTAAACAGCTGTTAATGTGACGATTCATGAAGAGCAAGCGGTCAAAACAGGATGTACGAAAATCCGCCAGGGCAAAGAAATAACAGGGAAAGAATGTATTTCTCTCTTTCAGTAATATTAAAATAAATTTTGAAAGTTTTTGGATCATCTAATACCCAAAAAAATACTCGTCGAAAAAAGATTTTGAAGAGAGATTGAGGAGTGGTAAATATGTCCCAAAATGTCTTTAAAATGTTTAATATTGGTTGCCACAAGGTGCTTTTGTCTTTTTCTTCCCAAAAAAAGTAAAATGCACACTTCAGGCTATGTGTATGTTCTTATTCTTGAGATGTAAGATGTGTACTTCGTAATATTCGGTCCAGAACAATTTCGGCGGCAGTAAAATGAATGGCATACAAGCAATTGACGATTCATCACGGGAAGGTCTTACGTAATTCTGTGCATAAAAATATATCGGCTATTCAATACCGGAACGCAAGGGACAAATCATATAACATCTGTTCATTGGCCGCAGTCTACTGACCTCGGGTATGAATCTCACGCATGTTCCTCAAAGCCGGAAATTCTCTTTCACTTGAGCTCAGTGCACTTCAAGTCTTCCGCATACACGAGGCGTGTGAGAGTTATTCGACTTAAACACTATGTACGGTGGAGGAACATGCACTCTTAAGTACGAGCATTTCGTCTTTAATGTTTGTCCAGACTTTATCGCGTACACTTCACATAACGAAGAAAATGATAGCAAGCAAGCACTTCGCATATTCATGTGTGTCAATTATAAAATGAGTATGTACGAAGTAGCTGTCCATTTATTAGACATAAAAACACTTATCTTTTCTTCAAAGTTCTTTCGCCTTTATCCAAAAGCACATCGTAGTTCACATTAATTGCTTATCTGAATTTATTAAAAGTTGAAGCCCATTATACGGTGTTTGATGTTTCATGGTATTCGCTCGTCTTTTATGAGTACTAGCGTTCAAAATATGTTAAAACCGTATTTATCACCCCAACATAGTTTATATTAAAAGAGGTTGCAAATAAGTATTAGAAAGTAGCCCCTTTATAGGACATAAGTTGATGCTATAAAAAACGTTAGATACGTTTATTACAGTTCGCTAATGTTCGGTGGTAAACCTGATGACAATTAGAATTAGAACAATTACAAAAACGTTTACAATTAGAATTACCTTCAGAATTAGAGGATAAAAACCTAGTTCTAATTCATTTCCAGTTATCTCTAAATTGACTTCTAGTTTATCTAACACTTCACTTCACTATTCTACACTACAGTGCACTCCCTTTCACTACACTACACTACCTTCCCTTGCACTACATTGCACTTCACTGTATAACAGACATGACAGTAATAATAATTATAACAACTGTATAAACAATAATACTACCTTAACTAGTGGTGCTACAGATTGGCATACACTTTCTCGCATTAGTTTTCTATTTCCTTTGGTCCCGGCTAGCTATTCGGACGTGCTATATACTCTTGCCAGCTTCCATCTATCGCCGCCGAAAATTCGGTTTTTAACATTTTAAAAAAAAATCGGTTTCTTAATAGTAGAACGGAAATATTAATTTAAGAATATTAAAGAACAGTGAAACCTCCTCCTAAATGGCAATTTTCACTGACAAATTTGGAACAGTTTTTAAAAGAATACGGTTTAAGCGCTGCTGTAAATGCGAAATTTTAAGCTCTTTTTCACAGGAATCTTTGTGTTTTCGAAAAACTTTATTTGAAGTCATTTAAAGCACTTTAACTCACAAATCCAATCGTGTTTACAAATTGTGGGAAACGTGCATATTAACGGTATGAGAGATCATTCAAAAAATTACATATGTGTAATTTTTCTTCTCGCTTCTAAAAGCAAACAACTCGCTGTTTACATCGCGTTATCAAAACTATGTGAATTCTACAACTGCATAAAAATATAATGCAAAAGTTCTGTAAACTTGTATGGGAAAAAGAAGCCTGATACCATACAGCTATATCAAGTCACAACAATGACACATACATGTATTTCACAGAAATTCGCGACCCCGAAACGGAATTCCATTGTTGCATTCCTTCCATAGTCAATACTCCCTTAAAGAGCCAGCAATTTTTATTTCAGACTATTCAAAATTAATAATTAATAAAGATTAATGTGTAAATGTATAACAAAAGGTCGAATGTAAGAAACAAACAAAGGAATAATATACAAAATTGCAAATTCTAATTTACGACGCATCCGGCTGTCTGAAGCGCAGTAAATTCGCAGCGGGCTATTAGGTTTGTCACGAAATTATAGAAAAACTACTCGTATTTTCAAAACATTAAGCATGACTGTTTTTGAAGATGTAGTTTTGATAAATACATTTCAAGAAAACCAGCTGCCATCTATCGCCGCCCAAAGTACATTTTTTGACATTTTCCTACCTTTTCGGCTTCCTAATGGTAGAACGAAAATGTTAATTTTAGAATATTAAAGAACAAAAAAACTCGTTCTAAATGGCAATTTTAAAAAAAAATTGTATCCGTTTTTAAGAAAATGGCACTCAGGCGCTCCTAAAAATGCGAAATTTGAAGCTCCTTTTCAAAAAAATTTGCGAGTTTTCAAAAAAAATTCATTTGAAGTCATTTGAAGAACATTAACTCACAAATATAATGTTTCCAAATTACTGGTAATGTGCATATTAAAGATGACCTGAGCCTCGCTACCAATAAAGACATTATTTATTTATTTTTAAAGAAGTGAGAGATCTTAAAAAAATTACATTTGTGTAATTTTTGAAAAAACAAAAAAATCTCAAAATAAACTTTACGTCGTATTAAAAAGTGCAATTAGCACTATCCGTCCCAAAAGTTGAAGAAAAAATTTGGATGCCATTTATTAGAAAATGGGGTTTGAGCGTTTCTGAATATGCGGAATTATGAGCTAGTTTTCACAGAAAACGGTAGAGTTTTCGAGAAACTTTACTTAACATTATTTAAAGCACATGTACTCATTATAAAATAATGTCAACAAATCGCCACTCATATAAATATTCACGACGTGAGAGAAAACTCCAAAAATTTCATTTTTGCAATATTTGAAAAAACAAAAGAATAGAGCATTATGGTGTTTATGTCATCTAATAGAGTACATTTAGCACTATTTCTACCAAAATCTTAAAGAAAAAGTTTGGAGCCGTTTATGAGAAAAACTTATTTTTGAATTTTTAAAAAAATTGCACATGTTGCACGCTACATTGTGCGAAAAACTACTAAAATTTTCAAAAAAAAAGGTACATGAGCTTAAAGAAAGAACTCACTATGAGGAACGAATTTTATTTGAAGGAAAAATCTCTACCTCCAATTGTACAGTTGGAGGATGACGGCGAATAAAATTCAAACTTTCGCAATTTTCAAAAATTCAGGGTTATCCGTGAAAGTCGGACCTGTGCCACCTTAATATGTGTGTTTTACTCTATTTACAAGAAATTTAAAGAAAAAAATTGGAGCCTTTTTTTTACAATTTTGAAAAATGTCCCATGAGCTTCATGTAAAGCACCACCCAAAATTAAAATATCGGTTTCAAACTCAAGGGGCCACGAGATCAACCAGATAGATTGAGGAGTATTAATTTTGGAAAAAATCGGATGAACGGTCTAGTTGCTAGCTTTGTTCACAGACGGACAGACGGACACACGTTTTGCTTCCAAGTGGTTTTTTGCTATTAATGATTCACAAAACAGGGATTCTGGCTGCACCACGTGTTAGGAGATTTATTTTCTTACTTAGCAACTGGATTTATCCACCTTTTCCTTACCAGGGGCCTGTAATAAGAGTTTTTCTGCTGAAAATCCGCCGTTATTTCGCGCAACATTACATAACTTTCCCTGAACTGTAGGTATAGGGGAATGAAAAAATAATACTAATAAAGATAGCTGTCTCAGAATTGTTAGTGATGAACTAAATGGAATTAAGTATATTTTTACATTTGACTACATTAGAAGGAAGAGCCTCTGGTGCTCTTGCAGGTAGTTTGTTTCAATCTCCTATAGTGCGATTCACAAAGGAGAGTTTGCCTATATCAGTTCATTGCTGTCTACATCGTATTGCTTTCTATATCATATGCACGTGAAAGAAATAATCAGGACACCACCAGTTGTAACACCTCGAGTAAAGAAACTGCAATTCTGCATTACTCGAACAACAGTTCTGAAACCCCGCACCTATAAGTCGCGTAGAAAATCCGAGCGTGGACCATCAGCGAGGGACATCGGGTAATCACCAGTAGGGGACGCTATTTAACCATTGCTACGCTAAAGAATTTTCTCGCACGTCGTCGAGAACGATGAAACGTTCGCTTCCAGCGAAGACACCGCGACTAACTTGCTGCGCTAAGAGTGGTCTAAGCTAGGACGCTGGCCCAACCAGCAACGCTCAGAAGGGATCGCACACGGCGAGGCGTGGCGGAGGCAGGGCGGGGAGAAGGTCAGAGCAGAGGTCAGGGCAGAGAGCAGGGCAGATGGCAGGCAGAGGGCGGGACAGAGGGTAGGGCAGTGGGCAGGGCAGAGGACGAGGCAGAGAGCGAGGCAGAGAGCGAGGCAGAGGGCGGGGCAAAGGACGGGGCAAAGGGCGGGGCAGATGGAAGTCATTGGGCAGGGCAGAGGGTAGGGCGAAGGGCAGAGGGAAGGGCAGAGGGAAGGGCAGAGAGAAGGGCAGAGGGAAGGGCAGAGGGAAGAGCAGAGGGCAGGTAGGACAGGGCTGAAGGCAGGGCACAGAATGTCGAGTAGGAAACGGAGCAGGCAACTGGAGAGGATGGGGGCGAGAGGAATGGAAGGTGACAAGAAGAAAGAGAGATTTGACACCGAGAAATGGAACGGATGTAGAGGATACAGAGACTGAAAAGAGCGGTAAAGACGTGGATGTGAGGGCGGGAGGGAGGAAGATGATGACGCAACTCTAGGGGAGGGGGTAGAGACGGCAGTGGAAGTGCTGTGGCTTGGACGAAGGCGGAACGGCGGTTAGCGGAAGGGAGCCTGCAACACGCGAATGCGCTGCCGCATCAAACGACGGCGCCGAAGCCGCTTCGCCGGAAAACCGCGACGCGCACAGAAGGGGAAATGCGAGAGCTGCGTGGAAACGTTGCCGCGTTATGATGCTGGAGGTACACCCGTCTTTGGGAGAAAAAATCGTTACTCAACATTTTTCACTATTCGATGTTCATAAATCCACACTTCACACACCATATTCCAACTTGAAATACATTAGTTCTTGGGTAATTCCTAATTATTTGTTACATAATGGGTTCCAATTTAAAGGAAACAAGGCCGGTGAGCATTATTCTCCTCTACATAAAGTAGATTTGAATTTCAGTCAATGCCATTAGAGTTATATTTTGGGAAGAGTCTTCCTTTTCAGTGCCAGGTTTTCAAACATTGATATGGATGAACGTACATTGCCGCCTATTCAATGCATATTTATCACGAAACCCTGGGAGACAATACCTTCCGAAGGCGAGGGTGAAGGGGGAGGGTGGTGAAGCGGTCAAACGTGCCGCCACCGCAGGAGCTGCTTCTGCGGAAACCGCGAACGACGCGACGCGGGGAGGAGCGGAGTTGCAAACGGAAAGCGCACGGAGACGCCGCGGGCACACCGCTCGAGGGAAACTCGCCTTCCCTGAGCGAAACTTTTGGGTACATATGCGGCTGTAATTTGTGTATTAAACCCTCGCTGAGAGTAACTTTGTAATCACAGTGTTCTAGATAACCATATGAGTATGATAATAATACGTATACTACACGTATAAAATCCGATCATGGGTAAAAATTCTGAGAGAACCCTAGCACATTCAATTCTTTATGAAATATAGCTTCACTACGCGCACGTTTTGTTGAGCACTCCTTTTGCTTGTAGTGGTAGGAGTAAAACTAAGAGTGAGTTACTATTTTGTTGGCAATGCAGAAAAATTAAATCAGCAGTTCGTTTACCACTGCAATTATGTTTTCTATAACTTGGGAACCAAAATGTCTAGTTTTTCAAATGTTGCTAATGTCGCGCTTTTTTTATTCTGGACCTCAAGAAAATGTGCGCAGATCATTGGCTCCCATACGCCACATACAGTGTTTACTGGTTTTTGACAAAATAAATAAAATAAAAACTCGAGAGGAGGATCTCGAGGAAATGAGGAAAATTGTATTTAAGTGTTACATTTACGCCTGAAAACGTTTATCACGTTCTTCAGCGTGCCTCGTTTGCCTGTGGCTCCCAATAGATAAGCAGATTTTCCTGTTACAGATCACTTGTAAATAGCTAGAGGTGTAAAGCTGCAAACGTTCATTTATTGCACGACACATTACCAATCCTAATGAAGTCTTTCTAGATCATAGCAGTTGGCCTGTCGGGTGTCCCTCAACAAGATGACCAAAGAGTAGAAGAAGGTACACGTTATCGAGAGAAGGATCGCCCGTGATTCTTAGCCCGTAATCTAAATTACTCTTCTGAGATCCACATGGAATTGATAAGCGGGAATGACAGCAACGACCGATCAAATCCGTTCTCTCAATTTCCATCCACCAAAGGGACGTCGCGACATAGTACTTAAACTGAGGTCGAAATCCGTTACCATTAGAACTCCAAGGTAGTACACCAAATCCGAGAAGTCGAAACCAAAAACTATCGCAGGTGACAATAAAATGATCAGATAAATGTTGGGTAAGAACAAACGAATTAAACAACCTTGTTAAGGCTAAGAGTCTCAAAAAATTGGATCCCATTACCGAAATTATTTATTGAAGATAATAATGACAGAAGTCTTTATTAAGTGGCGAGCCTCAGACCATCACATCCGACTAGAGAAATGAATATAAAATTATATTATCGCATAATTGATACGTTGCCATTACATGTTGTTGCTTTAGGTCTGGGGGGGAAGGAATGCACGAAAACACTGCAGTCCAAGAGATTTGAATAAGATTGAAATAGTACAATGCCAGAGTGTAGAATGCATTTCAAAAGATTCACACACGTAGAATAATTTTTATCAAATACTTGCTCGCCATAATTTATCTGCTGTACAAGTGTAATTATTTCTTTCACGCATCTGTATATCCTATATTCCAATTTCCATGTAAATACAATTAACAATAATTTTTTGATAAACAAAAATATGATTACAATGAAGAAATAAAGAAAAAGGGGTGATACACTTTTTTATTCCCTTGACTTCCCAAGTTTTTGATCCTAACAAGAAGAAATATTCATGAACATTATAAGACGTCAGATTTTTAAGCAAGTATCACGAACGCTACATTCTATTCAACAGCATATTTATTGCCAAGTCTAACCATGTCTGTCGCTGGTAGGTAGCACTCCTTAATGTTTTCGCTGATCATGAAACAGCCAATCAGAGCACGAAATGCTTAAGTCCCGCTTCTGGGAATGGCCTGGCAGGCGATCAGATAACGTAATTATTCCGCGCGATTTGAACGTGGCTGGAGAAGCTATGGACTTAGGCATGACTTGTTTACTGATGAAGGTGACCTTTGGTATGTAAGATACATACGAGCTCGGACTACTTGGGCATCTCGTGGCAGATAAATAATCTCGCGGAAATTATTTCTACTCTAGACAATGAATTGCAAAATTATCCCGTGTAATCCCAGCGTAAAAAAATATTTTCGCTTGAGTACTAGTTCGTCTTTCAATAAAGGAATTGTACAAAAATCTCTGCTTCTTGTATAAGGTGTTTAGAAATAAAATTTGGAATTAAGGGCAACAGAAAGCACGTTGATTCTACGCCACATTTTGAAGGGTTTAACTCTCCGGCGGGCGCGTAGCGGCACTCAGTTCCGCATTCTTACATTTTTGTTGATTTCATTTAAATAATTGGCGCCGTACTATTGAGCTCATAGTTATTCTTCGTTGATCATGTTTTCAACATGACGATTTTAGACCTGCAGATTGACTGTTATTCATTAGTAAACCGAACTCTGCAACGGTTGCGGCACTCCGTATCGCACGCGCCTTGTCATGTAAGTAAAAATATTTGCGTATTTTATCCATTAGAATTCTTACTGCTGTTTTGTTATTGAGCTTTATGACACAGATTTTGGAGTACTAACAACTAATTCACATTTAAATGCGTTGCTTCCGAAGAAAGGTTGGAAGGCACGTTTGCCTCGTATTCATTCCCGTAACACATGGACACATTCATTCCCGAAACACCAAGGCAAGGATGGATCAGACTTCTTAATATTGTTATTTCGTGTTACATATAGCGGGAGAACAAGAATATTAGTTCGTCCCGTTGGGAGCAAAAACCAATTAAGTTCCAAGATAGGAGAGCCGTATGTGCGGATATTAGGTCTTTTATATATATATATATATATATATATATATATATATATTGTAACAGACCGACTGCTCGGGGTCAATCGTGACTTACCCGTGAAGTGGCACGGTACAATAAATTTGTTTGTTTCAGGCAGGGCTCGGGATCTTTTTCGCGAATGTGGACCCTGGGATGTTCGGGGTGCAATAAATACATACAGTTTATTATACAACGACAGTTTGATGTTTATTCATCTAAGATCACTATTACACTTTCGAACACTGATCCCCTATGCAATGATTACTATGTTTTGGTACCAAAACTTAATACCTTCAATGCTAGCATCATACCTGTTACCACCTGGGTCACGTCGCTTCGTTGGGGCCCGGCGCCGATGGTGGCGGCGGCTTCGGCTCCCGTCGCGTGGTCCCGGAGCCGTTCGGCCCCCAGCCGGATATGAGTAGGCAAGTGTTCGCCCCTCACGCTGCTCCACGCGTATATTCTACACTAGTGCATCTAATTAACTTATGCTTGTCCTGACAGTCTGAACTCCAGATTTGGGTTGTAACTGATTATGCTAAACACGTTACACTATATTACTCTCTGAATCACCGGTGAAATATCGGTAACCTATACCCACGTGTTCTTGTTCTCCTCACGCGTCATCATACAGTTTCATTATGGAAAGTTCCTATACACTGAAAACCCGTCAGACACTGCTTGATCGGTCTCACAAATGATCACTGGTTCAGTCACTGTCTTGTGCACTACACATTCTATCTTTCCCCAAAACCTACGTTCGCGATGCATGTGCTCACGCTACAGGCGGGTTTCACACTCTTCGGTTTACCATACACTCTATCCGTTGACTTCCCAATGCTGTTCGGTCTGCATCACACTTCTTTAACGGTCCGAAATGTAATACTATGCAAGTCTATTAAGTTATTCAGCACTTAGGGGTACTTTTCCCCAAATAACTCGCACCGCTCGCGCACCACCTCCGTCCGCTAGCGTGGCTTCCGCTCGTCTCTCCTTCTCAACCGACTTCTCGCTGTCCTCCCCTCGTGTCTCGCGCTCCACGTGACGCCCCCCTTCCCCTCCGTGTTGCCATGCTGCCTAGTTATGCTCGCGCCGTTTGTATGTTCTCTGGTTGTTTAAGTTGAAATGTATCGCGTTTCTATTTAGAGGCGCGGTGCGTTTCAATATATATATATATATATTATAATATATATAATATATAATAAATATATATATTATAATATATATTATAATATATAATATATTATATATTAAATATATATATAAATATATATTATGTTTCCGCCGTTGTAGCTCGAGCGAGTGTACACTTCGGCTGAAGTTTTGCCCCTAAGCCGAGTCCTCCTGAGCACAGCTCGATGGATTGATTCCCGAGAGCGAGTCGTGGGAATTGGAGTGGGAGGCAGGGGCTTGCAAGAAGATCGGTCGGTTGGCAGCGAGTCCGGAATGGATGGGCAGCCGACTGACATTGACCTTCGTGTGGGCGCAGAGTGGAATTGCAGGCTTGGCTCGACTGCGACGAGTGGAGTAACTTTCTTTGTGTGCTTTTACTGGAAGTTATTATTTATCCCAACTTGCAGGTGCGATGTCTTTTCAGGGAAGATTATACGAGGCACCTAGCAATAGAAAAGTATCCCCCCTGAGGTTGCAGCAAGTGAAGTTTGGCAGCTTGTTATTGCTTTCACTGTGTGGTTACCGCTTTGGAGAATGACGGAGAGAGATCTAGAGGGCTTTTCGCTTGGTTCTGACTTTGGCCGCGAGAAAGACTGGCATCGTCTGTATCTCCCTCTCCTTCACAAAGTAGGCCATTAGTTGAGTTGGCCGGATGGTCACCTTTGCAGTTAACAAAATGCGGTGATATAGCGCAGAGTTCTACTTCGTGCACTGATTTGCCGCACTTTGTACATACCAGGCTTTCTACCATGCACATTGTTGCGTATGGCCGAACCTTTGGTATTTGAAACGTAGCAAAGGATTAGGCACATTCATACACGCAAAGATTGTAAAAACTCCAAGCGATCCTTTCAGGGTGGAATGGAAGATTAGACGTTAGAACCAGATAGTGGGGATATCTCTGTCTCTCTTTCATGTACCATCCTCTTCGTCTCAAAATTCCTTAATAATGCCCTAATTTAAACATCGATAAAATTTGATTCTCAGTTTTTTATGTGAAATACTCATGGCTCACCTTATAAAGGTTAAGGGTAGGGTGAGTGGTCACTTTCCTCTGGAGGTCGGCAATACGCTTGGATTTGAGGTTTTTTCAATCTGCTTGTCGGAACGCGCTTTAAAGAGAATGTTACCATACACTTGTCTGACGACCGCTAGCAGCTTCCCAAAGAATCATCTACTGCTTGCGCCAGACGGACTTCACTAACACTTTGAAATGTTCTACCGTCCTCCTAGCATGGAATGAGAAGACAACGAGATTTCTTCAAATTGGTCTCTTATGGAAGAAAAAATTTCAAATACACTGTCCTTTCAAAACATTTCTTCCTTCCGAAAGGAACAAGTGTTTTTTTATTTCCATAAGACGGAAGCAGTTTTGTCTGCTTGCTCGCCACCCGTCATGCAATCCAACAAGGGGACAGCGGACTAAGGAGCCAAGGTTGACACAGACGTGTAGTGAGGTGGTGATAGAGCGCTGCTCCATCGTAGCCCTCCCCGTTCACCATGGGGATCAAAGGCCCAATCAAAAGGGCGTTACTGTCGTGAACTTGTCGGGGAGACCGACCTCATCATTTTCACCAACATCCAACAGCTTTTTTCTAGTTCTATTCTTTACTTAAGACAGTTTCTGCTAACACACTTTAAAGATATTTATTCCTTTTATAACATTATGGAACATTATGTTTATTGGACATTATTTTATAGAACATTAGACAGTTGATTTTGGTTATAGTGAACTTTGTTAAACTGAACCCCCAGTTATAGTGCACATAGTGCAGTTATAGGGCACTGGTCCTGTTTCACTTACATTACAAATAAGCACAAAAAGATCCGGTTGCAGTGAACCAGAGCTTCAGCTATAGTGAACACAGGAAATACGTCCTGGAAATTAATTGGGTCTCGTATATTATGAGGCGAGTTGAAGAGCCTTCAGAGAGTGGGACGGTGATCAAATAGTGCAAGAGGCATTGAAATATTTCAAGACTGCATTATGATACAGACAGAGAACAATGCAGAATCAAATACGAAGATAGTACGAACTTGGACAAGCATCGAGAGATATTACTAATGAAAAATGTACGAAACACACAATTGAAAATAATTGATTTCTTTAAGAAGAAATGAAGAAGTGGAAATTTTCAGATCGTGCTGTTAATAAATTCTGCATAATCTCTATATTAATAAAATCAATAATTGTGGAGAAATTCTTTTTAATTTTGACATCATCGGATACAGTGAACCTTGATATGTTGAATCAAACATGTCAGTCCCCATAAGTTCACTATAAACGAAATCGACTCTACATTATGGAAAAGATGCTCGATGGATACTTTTGCAGCCTGTCAACTCCTCCCCCTGCAAAAAATGTTTTAGCTTGAAGAAAAATTCCGAGGAAATCGTTCTTTTTACTGTTCACCCCCTCCTAAAGTTCACAACGCAGAGGCTAATGTCCAGCCACTCTCGGGGCGCCGGCTCACCTCACCACCAGGGGTGATCCGCTGCGGCCGCCGCCAGAGAGTGGCGCCGATTGTTTCACCGATCCCGCCATTTTATGTCCAGTTGTCAGAAAATCGGAAACTTGTGTAGTATTCGGCATGTTGAGAACTATGAATTTTCCCCAACGTCACCAATGTAATAATTTTTCTTTGGCTCCTGATTGGTACCTGGCGGGATTGTCGGGTGAGAAGATATTAAATGGCGGCGGTACTCTCTGTATCTAGGGACACTAGCCGCCCGTACTACACACATACACACACGTGCGCATGCGTGCGGCGTGGCGCGGCGGCGTCCGGCCGCCCTTGAGCGCGAACCTTGGCGAAACGCGTGCGCGCGCAGCCTCACCGTCGCCGCCGCCTCCGCCTCCAACGCCGCCGCGTGTTACGTAACCGCGCTGCTCTGTGCGCGCGCGCGAGGGAGGGAGGAGGGAGGGAGGGAGGGAGGAGGGAGGGAAGGAGGGATGGAAGGAGGGATGGAGGGAGGGAGGGAGGGAGGGAAGGAGGGAGGGAGGGAAGGAGGGAGGGAGGGAGGGAGGGAAGGAGGGAGGGAGGGAGGGAAGGAGGGAGGGATGGAGGGAGGGAAGGAGGGAGGGAGGGAGGGAAGGAGGGAGGGAGGGAGGGAGGGAGGGAGGGAAGGAGGGATGGAGGGAGGGAAGGAGGGAGGGAAGGAGGGAGGGAGGGAGGGAAGGAGGGAGGGAGGGAAGGAGGGAGGGAGGGAAGGAGGGAGGGAGGGAGGGAAGGAAGGAGGGAGGGAGGGAGGGAAGGAGGGAGGGAAGGAGGGATGGAGGGAGGGAGGGATGGAGGGAGGGAGGGAGGGAGGGAGGGAGGGAAGGGGCTCTCCGCTGGGCGACGAGACGCTTCCGGCGACGGTCGCGCATCCCCTCGCACTACTCCCTTTGCTACGCGCGGCGGGAGAACCTAGGCTAGCGCAGACACGCCAAGGCCATCCCTTGCCTTCGTATTCCTTCGCGGGCCGCGGCCGAACTAATCCCTTTCCTGAGCGCGCTGGAAGAACCTAGGCTAGCGCAGACAAGGCAATCCATTGCCTTCGTTTCCCCTCGCGCGGCGCAAGAACCTAGGCTAGCACAGAAACACCAAGGTCATCCCTTGCCCTCGTATCGACGCCGTGTATCCTCTTGTGAGCTAGTTTAATTTAAGTTAGTTTTCTTTTTAGTGAATGCCTTAGTTTACGAGGCGTGACTGGGGCCATCAGGGTGGCTCTCGTCTGACCACGCAAATTTCGCTACGCTCCTTTCACCATCTAGCGGAGAAAGAAGATATTATGTCGGTCCACGAAACAGGCGAGTTGAATTCAGCTCAGAGGCATATTTTAGGCTTGAGGATCTTTTACATGCATTAAATATATTACATGGAACAGCCGGCATTACATCCCCACCGAAGAAAGGATTACGAAGGATTGTTTTGCCCTTAAAAATTCACGCCTTCCATCGGGTTTCAACCCGCAATCTCGGGTACAACAGCCCGATAAGTTGACTGTTATACCACCGAATCCGTTAATATCTAGTCTCTATCCTATAACTAGGCTAGCCAGACACGCCAAGGCCAACCCTTGTCTTCGTATCCCCGCGCGAGCAGGGGCCGAACTAGTCCTTTCCCTACGCACGGCGCTCTGTCCTAGGCTAGCGCAGGACGCTCTGTGCTGGCGAATCGGCTGAGTTAGCTCAGAGCCAGCCTTATACCACTGACTCTTGTAACATCATCAGTTACCAGCCATGCTTCCCAAGACGTCGGAGGTCATCGAATTGCAGGTGACCACATGAAGATCCAAGGGCGCGGCAAAAGCATGCCCGGCTGAGGAGGAGAGTGATCCCTCGAGACCCGGAAGGGGGTGACTGCGAGGGCCGAGTGGCCGCCCTTGGAGAGAGGGTGTGGGAGATCACGTGATCGCCACAATTATGCGAGCCCAGCAGATATCCAAGCTGGCGTCACTAGGCTTTTGGGTCACTTCGCGTGCTGCCACGAACTTCTTGCCCCAGGAGGCGGACGTGCGCTCCGGGGGACCCTGTGGGTGCGTTGCACTGGGCGCGCGTACCCGCTGAAGCGCCCGGAGGAGGATCTGCACTAGCCAGTGAAACGAGAGCAATGGGCGTATGAGGAATGGCAGGTAGGAAGAGCGAAATGAATCCCAGAGCGAAAAGAATCGGTTTCATATTGTTAATAAACTGGTTGTAAATACAAAATACAGGTCATGCCATCACTTATGGTTCGAATAAAATAAGTTGATGATTGACAGTTGTGCTTCTGAAGCTGTTGCTTCGTACTATATGAGTATATGGTATTTGATTACTTTTATAAGTATATATTTCGTGTGTTTTCGAAACCCGGGAATATCTGCTCATTGGTATGCAACCTGTCAACGTCGCGCCTCTCCACTTGCAAGTGTCAATCACTAACTTTCTTTAATCGGACTGTAGCTAACACGACGCCACACTATGAGCGACCCTGCCGGAGGTCTAGTGTCAAGTTCCGACGATGGCAGATGGCCGACAGTTCCGACGGTGACCGCACTAGCTACTTAGCTACGTGGAATCAGCCGACGCCTGGAGGAGAATTCTAGTGCCCGACTGCTCAGAGTAGTTTTTTTGCGGTTCCAACACCAGGCGAATCACGGAGGAGTACCCTAACAAACGGGCCACGGGCCGCGCACATTCTCGATCTTTCGTTCTTCCTTATCCTATTCTCTCCTCTTACGCACACTTCACTTTATAAGCACTACAAAATCACACTGTCGAGAGACCGGTCGGGAGCACAGAGTTTGTGGCTACTGGCATGCTACCGCTGGTAGAGATATTTAGAGGGGAAAACCCCGCAGGCCGAGGTGTATGTCACGCCGAATCTCACATTATAACGAAAGAACGCTCCCATATTTCGGGATAAAACACTAACGGGATTCATTACCACAAAATCTGACGTACCCGGAAACATCAATCATATATTCGAGCTCTCATTCAAATAAGATTAATAAAACTTTATTCCTCCTTTACAGAAGTAAATTCGTAAATTCAATGTAAAAGTTGGGAGGGAAGAAGAATAACAACAAGAAGGACAATACTCAAGGGAAATAAATATTTCCTGCATATCTGTGGAAGATTCATAGCGAAACTTAATTATTTAACTTCAATCCATGAATCTATACGATGATGATTTTTTCATGTTGAAAAATTGTTAGCACTATGTGGAAGATTGTGGTGCATTCCGTTTCCGGTGACGGCCGGATATCCCCTTGCGAGCTGCGTCCGGCCGCTGCAGGAGGCGAAGAGACCACGCTGTTAGTAAATCGTTGCGTGAGGTCTAGACTTATTGTATTATCTCAAAACCATCTTCATAGAGAAAAAATTGTTCTTGTTCTTGCAAAAGTAAACTATAAAAGCATATTTTGAATATCGTTGACAAAAATTGCTTATTGGAGGTCCTTTTTCTAACCATCCAACGCCGAGAGCTGTGTACTACGATATGAAGTGGAATGTGGAGGGATCACTGAATGGTTCACATCAGTGACTTCAAGAGCCCCTCAGTACGCCCTCTGTTGCGCCCCAATGGAAGGATTCGATTTTGACTGATTAGTGGTTCCGGGGGCGTCAACGCCTAACGTCATTAGTCCCGTAAGTGTAGTACATGCGTAGCCGGGATGTGGCGGTGATCTTCCTCCGCCAGATGGGAAGATCCGTCTCCGTCCAACCGTCGGCCAGCGGAGTTGTCCCCAACCACCAGCGGGACACCGCTCCAGCCCGAACAAGCTCAAAGTTCTCGACCGATTTCCAGACATGCGTGGTAGACTAGTGGATGTGTATGTGTGTGTGCAAGGGGTGAGGATAGAACAAGGAACAGGGAGGAAAGAACGCGCGTGGTCCGGGGCCCGTTTGTTAGGGTACTGCTCCAGCATTCGCCTGGTGTTGACCGGAGAAACCATGGAACACTACAAGAGCAGCCAGCCAATAGAATTCTCCTTCAGGCTGTGGCTGAATTCGACCTAGTATCGAAAACCCTGCCAACGAGGGGACTCTAACCCTAGCTTCAGGCCAGAGGCACTGCAGTGACATTAGTTGATGACCTGAGTCAGTTAACCGTTTACTGCTGACGTGCCTTGCAACTTCTCTTACCCGTGACCAGTGGCGTAGCGTCAGGGGACGCTGAGATGCTGAGCATCCCCGTATATAAGAACCTTAAATACTGTATTGATAATCTTACAAGTGGTCTGTTGAGCGAAACACGTTTTGTATTAATTTAAAATTGATTTCCTATGATTGAATTCGGCGGGCTGTTGAAGCTGGCCTCTGATTGCTTGGAAGCTAAAATACTTCAGCGTCTGCCGCCAGATTGCGACAAGCAATGACGCATGCGCAGATGGCGAGGTTCCCCTCTCCCCTCTTCACCCCTGGCCCAGAGAAACCCGACTGCTTTACGCTAGCGTCTACTGCGAAAGAAGCTCGTTAGTGCACGAGAGCGCAGCACACTTCAGGCGTTCAGTAAATTATCTTTCTCTCTCTCACTCGGGAGTCCCCGCTTGGTCATGGGTACAAACTGTAGAAATAGTGCCTGACTACTATTTCTTAATTAATATCCAAGAAATTGTATTATCTCTTAAATAGATTACATATTATTTAAGTCTGCAATGTATAAATTAACAAATGGTCTTATTTGCCATTCGCGTATAAGAATTAAAGCTGAGCCATTGTATAATTTGCTTTCAAGACATCGGCAGCCCTGACTGCTGTGAGGATTTTGTGGGAAGCGCCTACACCGTCGTAAGCATTCGAGATCGTGGAAGTAGTCCCAGTGTATCTGCCTTGTGTTGCGTTCGCCTGTTAGATGAAGTAGTTGATAGTGACATTTTGTGTGTTATTGTTGAGCATCCCCAAAATTGTGAGTCACGCTACGCCACTGCCCGTGACGTGCGGTCTGTGAGATCCCAAATGATTTAGGCCGATTATTTTCATGTTCCATTTCATGTTGAGATGACAACATGAGTGACAGATGAGTTTGTGTCACGTTAACAATGCTATAATAAACAAGAAAACAAAAGGATATGTTGCTAATATAAAAAATGAAAGTAATATAATTATTTATTACTCGCTGAGTAAATTTCTGGCTATAATTATTTGTTCCATACTGCACTATTCACTATTAAACACATATTCACATATATTCACTATTAAATATCTTAAGAACTCATAGAATCGTTTGAAATATTATTCACTACATTAAAAAACCTTCATTCAAATACGATAATGCATCTTTCCACGAAAATTATCCATTGCAAAAAAAAGTTTGAATGCACATTCACTGTGGGAAGAAAAGTCCCACTACTGGTAACGGAGGTCTGCAAGACCGCTCCGAAACTTCAACTGGCCTTCAAAGATGAACGACTGCCACTGGATCCGCTGCCCCGCGTGTGAGTATAGTTTGGAAAGAGATAGAAAGGCAGAGGCGTATCTACGGTATGGCAGACATGGCACGTGCCATGGGCGCCACTCACAAGGGGCGCTAATTAGAGAATAACCGCAAAAACAAACAACAACAACCCTCATTTGAAGAATCCTGACAGGGGCGCAAATTTGATGCTTGCTAGGGGCGCCTCAATACCTAGATATGCCTCTGTAGGAAGGTACTGTAAAGTAAAACGTATTGCGACGTACCAGAAAGGAGGGCTACGCGTTTATTTTTCCTCAGCGGTCTCAAGAGACCGCACGTCACCAGGTAAAGGTTAAGGGTCTGAAGGGAAGTCACCGACCAGCAGATTGTCATCGTGGTGGTGCGACCTTCTATCAAACGTTTAGCGCCTCTGCAGTGGTAGGATTTTTCTCCGCACATCATTGATCGACTATTATGTGTGCAGTATGGGACGCTCCCGCAGAGCCACTGATCAACGATGAAGAGTAGGCCTCGTGCAACGGCCCTCCGCCGGCGGCGTCCGGTCGGCGCAGGAAATGAGGCGTTGCTTGTACGCCGGGCATGCTCCGGGCTCTCCTGCGGGCGCGAGACGCACGAACCGCCCAACGCTCGGCCGAGCACGAGCCGCAGCGGCTAACCTTGCCGGCACACGTTCATTTGGAGAGGCTATTCATTATTATTATTATTATTATTATTATTATTATTATTATTATTATTATTATTATCCACTACATCACGACTAAAGATGTTATGTGTCGGCTGAATATAAAATCTACTCCAGGTTGCAACCAGCTACCTAAGGAGCAAACCTAGGGACTGTGTGCCTCTACAATACTCTGCGCAAAATGTGGGCTGTACAAACAAAGCGAATTCTTGTACTTCCAATCTTTTGAATTACCTGGGAGTTTAGACAAGTTCCTACATAGATCTTGCGGGACAAATCCCAGAGCTCCGATAACTATCGGCAAATACTATAAAGACAATACAGGACACTTCGCGATATATCGAGAAACACTGATGCACGCTCCATCTGGTGGCAGAACCTGGTACACCCTAAACTCAGTGCTCTGTTGATGTTTGTTGTCTGCTTGATTTCTTTTCATTTTATTGTCTTTCTGGTCGATTTCTGGAAAACATATTTTACAACACTATTCTTTACATCATTCTACGTATGGCAGGAAACAATTCTGTAGTTTTTGGCTTTATTATAAAATACAGCAGAACTCGCGTTCGTTCTTCACATTTCCTCGTGATAAAACGAGGTAAAAATTGAAAGAATCTTGAACATGAATGAAGCTAGTTTAATACAATTTGACTTCTCTTTGTAATAAAATGCATTAAAATCTATAACATAACTTCATTGGGAGACTACTTGCACATTGCCATTCCCAATTGAATCATGTGTAACGAACATTGCAGAACTGGATAACACTGAAGATATTCCTACAAGTTTAGTACAGAAAAATGCTGAGTCCTATGTATGTAGGTGGTTGTGTAGTACCGTGCCATATGATGGTTGTAGAAATGCTTAACAGAATTTGGAAGAAAAGTGTAAATTAAGAAACTCACATATTCTGATTAAACAGTATGTGAATGCCACGCTTCTCTACCAAAATGATTTCGCTATTAGGTTTCTAAGACTGAATATGTTTTCAATAAACACTTTTTAAATTATTTACGTCAAAGTAAACTTGACGTAAACAATTAATGGAAATCATTAATATTCACTTGCAGAATATTTTATGTAAGGGGTGTAATAATCTGTATGAAAGCAGAGGTATCAATGTATTGATACAGTGCTTTTTAAAGGAAGTAAGTGGAAAAAAGGTCAAATGTATCAGTGGAAGTGTCATGGCAAGAAAAATCTTGCATTTGTAACAACTTTATTCGTGAAAATAATGTTCATTATATGTTCATTAAATGTTCAATGTCCTCATGTCCATTATAACACATTGTACATTATAATTTTCCGTAATTGGAGCCCTCCAATATAATTAAATCACAGCGAGAGTAGATAAAAATAAGTTATTTCGTTAGGTAGATTTAAAAATATTTGTTTCTTCCGTAAGAATCACATTGACATTTCTATTTGGCGCTACATTACCAGGTTCTTACACTAGGATCGCTAGTGGGAACTTGTTTCCATCGGTTACGTGGAAGAACGGGGAACTGTCCTGTATTGTCTCTATAGTATTTGCTATCGGGACGACCCGTGCCCCACATTCGGCTGATCTCGATTTCCAAACTCTTGTATTTAAGACGTTTCTCTGCCTCCTTAGTAACGAAGTTTTGATCCCAAGGTAAAGCAACATCGACATCATTTGTTGGTCGTACAATATTGTACACAATTCAACAGACGTCACCGGTTTCGGTGAGTGTTCGTACCACTTGGGGCATGTCTTTGGAACTTCGAGGGAGGTACAGACCTGCCAGTGGAGGTAGCTACACACCCTGTCGTGTCTTTTCAAGTAATATTATCGTTGTTATTATTGTTGTTATTATTGTTAATGTTGGCAAAACGTTGGTTCGTTCGTTCGTTCGTTCGTTCGTCCGTCTCTCTGCATATGAACAACGCTAGCGGCTAAACTATTCAGCCAATTTTGTCCAAAATTGATATTCACCGATCGATCTGACTAGTGTCGCAGGCCCTTGAATCTGAAACCGATATTTCAATTTTTGGGGTACTTTACATGAAGCCCCTGGGACATTTTCCAACTTTTCAAAAAAATGGTTCCATCATTTTTTATTAAATTTTGTAGTTGGATAGCATAAAGAACGTTTAAGAGAATGGTGAAGGACTCATATTCGTTTGAAACTGATTTTTCGAAAATTGCGAAAGTTCATACTTGTATCGGAGTCTCCCCATAACTAAAATATTAAAGATCGAGATTTTTTCCCTTAATGAAATCTGTACTTAAAAATATATTTTGAAATAAGGTCATGCACAGTTTTTCGAAAATTTCAGTACTTTTTGCGAAATTTTGCATGAACAAATGGGTGAGAAAGTATATGCTGTTGAAGCACCACTAGTTTCTCAATTTGATGGAGTTACTCATCGAGTACTCATTGTAGTTAAGTTTCTAAGAGGGTGCTTGTTTACCCTGACGATGTTTCTCGTTAAAAATCCCCAAAAATATTGTATCACATTGCATGTCCAATCATAACGGCAGTAATTTATTTGTAGTCGGAGCACTAACACGATCGCTGGATTTTGAGATCTGTACTACCCTTATAAATTATCTTCCTTGCTCTCGGAATTAGTATAATACCCAATTTACCATGAACCTGAACATTCCTCTCCTCTGTGCCACAATATTAAAATAAATAAAACGAAAACAAATACCATTTCAAAAAAATATCATTAACATTTGTATCACATTCATATTCATTCATCCATCACTGTTATACCATACATGACCATATTTTTATACTCTTTCTTTAGTGTGAGAATCATTGTTAACTTATTTGCATCACTTCAACTTCCTGCAATTTTAAAATATCTGTGTTTGCATTTCCCCGCTTCAGCACTATTCTGCCCTCTTGACCAACGATATGTGATTATTCCATTTCCATTCCTTATCATAGTTCCATGTTGATCGACATAGCTCCTATCCGACATATCGCCATCTTTCACCCTCTCTGATCCAAGATCAATTTTTCGAGTTCTATGAGATAGTTTATTTCTTACTTAAAAAATCTCTGTCTACTAATTCCGTCTGACATTCCTAACTATTCGACTCTAGTTAATAACTTGGTCCATCCGAGTTACTTTCCATACTTCAAAAAATATATAATATCTCACTTCGCGCATCTACACCCGACACGACTGTCTTACTCGAGCGAACATTACGTGCTCTCTATCCTTCACCACCAACATCGTCCCCCTTCAACTATCATCTTTCCTGTCCAGAAGATTCCCTAAAGTTTTCTCCTAATGCAGAGATACATTTTTCTCTTGACATCCCTTCTTCACATTTTTATTGGCTTTGCATCTAGCGTCTCAAAAACACTGCTTATTAACTTCGCAAATTTCAATTATGCACTTATTTAACAAAACACTTATTTTACACCAGTGATTTAATAGTGTTTCAATTTCGATAACATATTCTCTCGGTATTTTATCACTCTCTTAGTTGCATCTACAACATTATTGTATTTATTTTATTGACACCAATTATTTTAGATGTCCTATTCATTTAGATGCCCTGTTCATTTTTGTCATTTTTGTGGTACAAACGTAAATATTTTCCATATTTTTTGACTTACTTGACATAGCCAGAGATGACTTCTCAGCATAGACCCTCGTTTTGAAGTAGGCTATGACTGAAATCTCGAATTTCGGTCTCTCACGGACAGAACGAACAATTTTCAAGTCGTGAACTTTGACTCTTCAGATATAACGAGTCACAACAAATCCCCAATGTACATTTTTGACCTGAATTACAATTAGCATTTTACAGTATAAAGTCAACTATTTGCAGGGGAAAAACAATTTTGTTACTCCATGAGGACCAGCCACAGAGACCAATCATCTGAAAAGGATTTTCCATGCCTTTGAATCGCATTTGGTGACTTAAAAAGTCACAAAATATTTAACATATTATCGTAGACTCAGGATAATCTATAAATATTCATGTGTTTGCGAAAATACTTTAAGTACACATTTCAGACAAAAAGTTCTTTAAATGGCGGCAAAAAATCCACATCGCAAATTTGTAATGACATCGAAAGATACGATTCTAATTATTCAAAATTGTAACATGAACACCGGTGATTTACGCAATGCCAACGATGTCTCGTGATTATTTCGTACTGTTGTTTGCAACGATAGATTCGATACTCGATAGATTCAGAGGGATTCCTGACAAATTCTCTGAATCTAGGTAAACCAATACTAGTGTATTATAGGATCGTAACACCTGTAGGAGCTTGCCTTTAGAACTAGCAAGAACTTGCCTGTTTGAATTAAATATTACAACTTGGGAGAAATGGTTTAACGGTAACAGACATAATGAAAATGCTAAGTTGCTAAAGTTGGTGACAAAGGAATATATTTTACCTTTGAATAACTGCATTTCTTAGTTGCGTCACTTTTCAGAAGCCCCCAGGGCTATTTCGAAAACGTACCACATAAGTAACAAAGTATATCCTACATCCACATCCTTAGCACATCGGAGGTTTACTCTCCAATTAATATAACAATTACGATCAATTTCGTTAACGGGCGGGATAGCGAAGCACAGAAAAAAGAAACATCTCTCAAAAGTATTGTGCAGCTTCTTATGAACTTTGGGCGCGGGGAACCACAATTACACGCAGCAAAAATAAAAGGCAATTTGATGACCCTCGAAATGGGCTTCTCGGAGGCCTGGCTGCTAGAGCGCAGGGCCCGGGAGGGCCTCACGCCGCCGCACAGTGTCCAATTTAAGCGATCTAGGTGGAAGAAAATAAATTATTTCAAGTAATCCAAAGCGATATTTTTTAACATATCTCGATAGTAGAATGTCCACAGTATCCGACAGTGATGATATGCTTTCGAGAAATCCAAAGAGAGAGCAGTGATTCATGTCTGAATTTGCTCGAACTTCCCACGGCGGCGCGCAGTCCCAATAACGAGCTCCTGTGCGAGCTAGCTCGAAGTGTGTGCCATGTAAATATGGGTGTGTGCCATGTAAGTATAAGTGCCCCATGATTTGTTATTGGATAGTAAATTGCATATGTATTCCTTGTTAGTAACAGTTTTTATTATTCATTATTTCTCTGTATCTGCTCACAGAAAAATATTGAAAAGGGTGAGTGTTGTTCATTTGTTGCGACAATAAGACAGTGCGCGTGTAGTTGGATAAAAGACAAGGACGTGTGTACTAATGAGTTAACCTTCCTCCCACACCTCCAAAATCTACCTACGTCTAAGGAGCGTCAGAAGAAACCTTTTAGGTACATGTGTACCAAATTTCACCAAAATACGAGATATGGTTACGAAGAAAGTAATTTTTTCCACAATGATTGCCTAAATTTGACACTGTGCGGCGGCGTACGGGGAAATGGGACCCCGATTGGAGGCCGGGAGACCATTATGGGCATAATCGAAAAGATAATTCTGCTGCGGTAGGAGCGGTCATTTGGAGAAGCCCTGCGGATAGCCGCCCAATACCATGCTCTGCCTGGGAATCACAACGCTCGGCGAGGACATTCTCTCGCTCGCTCGGGTTTGAAATACGAACGTTTTAAATGTTATGCGACCTTTGCACGAATGAAAGAAACATCCTTTTCCAAGAAGATTGTCCCTGGGTGACTATCAATGTTGATTTGATGACGGGTTCACCCAAAGGTCTGTGAGAGAAGGTTTGAAAGTTAATGACGAGCCTACCACAAATACTGTAGTTATACCATAGATTACAGGGAACGGTTTTTATTCTGGAAATATTTTTAATGAAATGAAAGAATATAAATACTACTGAGTGTAACAATATACTGAACTCTCTTTCATGGCAACGTACAGAGAAATACAGTAATCCCTCAACATTCGGGAGAGTTAGGTTCCCAAAAAACCTCGCGAATGTCAAATCCGCGAATGTTGAGTCTATATTTTAATGAAGAAAGGTGAGATAGGTTCCTGGATATCGAAAACCTGTTTAAAAAGAAAGGAAAAAATTTAATAAACAATTGTGGAAGAACTGAACTGAAGTGCTGCTAAAACAATTCACAATTAACATCCCGAAGAGAAGAAATAAAACAATATTTTAAACTAATTTCAAAGTTGAAAGTGATTGAATATAGAATTTGGTTAAGTTTTTGTTTCATCGCCCTCCTCGTTGTTCTAATACGCAAACCTGGAAAAGTCGCTGCTTCTATTTCTCTCTTAAATTTCGAAGTTATTTCTATGTTCGGACCTTATTCGAATGCCCTTTCACCAGAGCTTGAAATTTGAAATTTGAAAGTTGAAATTTTAGAACGTCAATAACAGCTCCCACATTGAAATTGGTCCAGGATGCAGTTCCGCTTCTATTACTTTATTACGTTCGAGGTTTTCTTCGCTGATGATTTCCCGAAGCTGCTCTTCGGTGAGGTCATTATACACAGATTCTGAATGGCTTTTCTGTGCATGTGGCCAAAGCCCTTACCTCCAATTTCACGCAACTGAATTAAATATTTTTACAATTGCATTATTCTATTAATGTGAATTGACATTTCAACTTTGATATTTTTGCAGATCGTGATACTTTGAGCTCCCGTGTCTGCCGAGTTCGTTTCCCAGATAAAGCTGACAAAGGAAATAAAATGTGCTAGCTTTTAAAAAAGTACGACCAAAGACGCTCTCGCGAATGTTGGAAGTCGCGAATGTTGAAACCGGTAGCATTTCTTTAATCGCGAATGTTCGGAACTCGCGATCAGCAAATTTGCGGATGTCGAAGGATTGTTGTCATTAATATTTCGAGTGAAATGCACCTTCCTCTCCAACTGATTAGAAATATCAGTAAGATGAAAAAGTGTACGGGGCAAATATTGGGGAAATTGAGTTCGGATTGAAATATACTAAAATACGGTATAAAATATATTATTTTGGCGAGTGACGAGTAGGGCTTCAATGGAACGTCGAAAAATTCAGATATTCGAAACATGTTTCTATTGGTTCAAATGCGTAATGCAGTAAATTAAGATAATAAAGATGAACTGAGAAAAAACGCTTAATAATCATTGGCATTACAATTTACATGATTACAAAATACAGCATACACATACTAAGTGTGTTACCTACGTGTTCCTCTCCTGCTCCAACTTTGAGGGCACGTAAGATGTCACTTGCAGCAAGCTTCGCTCTACTGGTGCTAGTTATTCTTTTCCCGATCCAAGAAATGTTTGAAATATTCGATCTTTTTATTTTTCTCAGTTTTAGTATTTATAGTCACGTCGACGACTGTGTCGTCAGTGATCTTTCTTGCATTTTCTAGTTGTACAATGGTTTGTAATTTATATTGACATTTACATATGTAGCCATTCATAAGATAGATTTCACGTGACCGTAATGTCAATTATATGAAATTTAAATCACCTAGAAAATTGTATTTCTTCCGCCAAGAAACTTTAAAAATCTACACGTATAACTACTACATAATTACAAAGTAAATATTTTCCATCTTTGGTGTGACCCAGCTACCTTTTTTCTGTCCAGCCAGTTAAGCTGGACTAATAGCTTCAACTGGACTTAGCATATAGTCACCCATCAGAGATGTCACCCACAGGGCCAAGTCGAGCTGGCAGACTTTAAAGACCAGACCAATAGTAGGATTAGAGCTCAAAATGAATTTAAACTTAGTACCCATGTTGGTGTTTATTTTTTCTTTATTCTTTTTTATTTATTTTAAATATTTATTATATTTTTTATCTTTTTTCATTTTATTTTTAGCGTCTAATGTAAGTTTAGTTTGTAAGTATGTACATGTTAGATTATAACGGTCGTAATGTATAAATAATGTAAACAAATAGCGTAAAATGTAAATAGTAGTTCCTAAAGTTAGTATAATATTCGGTTTAATATCTAGGTTAGCGCCCCCACCCAACTGTACACATAATATAAATAAATGTCATTAATTAAAAGGTTTAATATTGATCATATTACCCTTGTTTATTGCCAACCCAAATAATGAATGTGAAACAAACACACTGTTTGTTGCAACTAACAAATTCGACAAGCTGACACAGCTGGTGAGCTGGAAAACAAATGGTTTCTGCACAAAGCACACGTGCATAGGTTCCGCTCCCGTGATCATGTTCATTTATCTATACCACACACGGTCGATACATCCACTCTCCGATTCACGATGCCTTTACAATGGGTCATTGTTTACAAAGGGCATAGCGTCCGGTCATTGTTGCAAGTGGGCCAGACTGTACCATAGGGTGCTGACACGAGGGAAAGATGTACCCATGTTTCAAAACAATTGCAACCTAGATTCGATACCATTCATCATTCCGCATAGTTATCACAGCCGTGTTTCACACCCAGATGTTGCTCATAGCGTTAACTAGTTTGCTACATTATTTTCAAGAACATGTGTTCCAGTACTTTCTCGAAACAATAGCTTTAAACATACACGCAGTGCTGATGATACATGGACCAGAACATCTGCAGACATACTGAATTTTACGTAAATGTAGAGAGGAAACAAATAATGGTTAGTGAACCAAAAAACGAGATCACCAATAACCAAAATTCCAAGTCGGTCGGGCAGGAAACAAGGCAGGTAACTGGAGTGTATTAGTTCTCTTTCGCTTCAATAAACTTAATTTACGCTAGACTATTCCACTCGTGAAATTAAAACCAATAGTGTTTAACTATACATACAAAATGCCCCAATCAGGGCGGTGTATCTCAAAAAGTTTATCGCCTTTTCTATCCATTTTTTCTTACCGCTTCTTCCTACTGGCTGGTCATAAACTGTGACTCACCTATCTTAGGATGTGGTATATATCGATCGCTATGTCAATGTTCAATAAACCGCCTGTATCCTATAACCTCATTGATTTTAACCTATTTTCAATATTTGACGCAGTTTGTAACTCTGATGAAATAATTTCGGGGATTTATCGATACTTTCCAAAGCACTCGTGGTATTACCTACGATAAGGGAGTAGTAAACAAATATCTATTATCCCTAGCAGGATAGAGACACCCCCCCGGGAAAAACAGCTTCTTTCTATACAGGCGTGAATCAGTCCGTGATTTTAACACACGCACAAACCTTCGGGGAAAAATTACATGACGTAGAACTTCAGTGCAACATGACATGCATCCGCGGCGCGGTGTCTGTATATCCCAGTGGCGCAGCCTGGCAGAGGCAGGTCTCCGGGGACGGGCGAGCAGCGCGGGCAGATGGCGGTCGAGTGCAGTTGCTTCACCAGGGACCGGGCGAGTGGCCGTGGGACCGGACAGAGGGGAATTAAAGGGAGGATATGGATGAGCACGTGCTTAGACTAAAAGGGGCAGAAAGAAAAGTAAGGGAAAAAGTAACGGTATCAATAACAGGTCACGAAAGATGGGAAAAAATAGGCGAGAATATACTGTGAGCTGGTTGAACAGAACATGCACAAAAACAGAGAGAGAGAAAGTGTGTGAAAGAAAGAGGAAGAGAGAGAAAGAAAGAGAGAAAGAAAGAGAAACAGAGAGACGAGACAGAGAAATAGAGGGAGACGGAGCCACAGAGATAGAGACAGAGAGAGGCAGAGAGACAGAGTGAGAGACAGAGAGACAGTGAGAGAGAGTGAGAGACAGAGTGAGAGACAGAGTGAGAGACAGAGTGAGAGACGAGAGAGAGACAGAGTGAGAGACAGAGTGAGAGACAGAGTGAGAGACAGAGTGAGAGACAGAGTGAGAGACAGAGTGAGAGACAGAGTGAAAGACAGAGTGAAAGACAGAGTGAAAGACAGAGTGAGAGACAGTGAGAGACGGAGTGAGAGACGGAGTGAGAGACGGAGTGAGAGACAAAGTAAGAGACAGAGAAAGAGACAGAGAGAGTGAGTGAGAGACAGTAAGACACAGAGTGAGAGACAGAGAGATGAAGGATGGAGGAACTGCAGATGATTAAGAACGTATGATGGAGGGTGGACTGAAGGCATATTTGAGTCGAGAGGCTGGTTGTGTCCAGAGGCTCGCTCTGTCCAGGGGCTGGTTGTGACGAGAGGTTTCGACAAGAAGATATAGTGAGCGGTTGTGACGAGATTCAGTGATGAGGGAACGACAGGTGAGATTGTATTGAGGCGTTGGGTGAAACTACACATACAGACTCGATGGAAGTTGAAGGGCGGCTGGTGAAGCAGACATGAGTAGAAGTTCAACAGCCACACAAACCAGAAGGGGCCATGACACGGCTGTCAAACGGAGCACGTGCGTGATCGGAGCGCGCTTGCGCTCTGCAAGGGCACGCAGTGCCCGCGGCCAAGGGAAGTCCGCGCTCCGATTTCTCAGGAGTGCACAGAAGGCGGTCATTGCGGAACGCCAGAAGACATATAACAAGTTTCAGTCCGAATGGGCTCATGTTTTCTTGTGCAGTGAAAGCGGAGGTAATGCATTTTGTTTAATACGAAGAAACAATTTAATAACAAGAAAGAGTAGCGTTAAAATGCATTACGAAATCCTCCATGGAGACTACAAACATTTTCGGAAAATTGCGATCAGATGTCGATTTTACATACTTATCACATATTTTCAATGTTTTTATTACATATTTATGTATGTTTATAAATATTTTCACATGAAAGATATGCACATCATATTTCTTTAGATGTTAATTTTCAATAATAGTGTCAGTGTTTTTCTGAAATTGTGATATATAATACTTATCTTGATTTAGTATATAGTTTGGTATATATTTATCTTCTTACAAGAATTCATTTGAGTTATTTGTAATTAGAGTTAATATTTCTCATATATTGCATTCTCTAGCACTAAGTAGAACGTGCGTTGTTTCCATGGTGTAATGATCAATTCTTGAATAATTACAGTTTCTGTTTATATGTCAATTTCCATTAAAAGTTCGTACAAATTAAAAAATGCTTCTTTATGATGTACCAACCCGTGTGTTTGAACCAACTCGCTGCATTCGCACGAATTTTTCTCACCCCTGCTTCCTGCGTGTGACACGAGTGACTTCGCTAAGCTGATATCGCCGCGTGCCCCAAACTTATGCGAAGGCCATTCGCGTGCTCGTTCGTCTGACGGCCCTGGGCTATGACCTCAGGCAGAAACGTTTAAGCCGAGACGAATTAATCATCTTTCTAAAAGGGCAAAAGCCTACGAGGGATCAACAGAAAGGGAATCACGATGGAAATTAGTGTGAAGAAGCCAGCAGGCAGGAATCCTACAGACGTACCCCCGACCGCTTCAGCACCACAGGTCTTTTCCCGGCCCGGCCCCGTCACTCTCCGCCTCCACCGCCGCCCTTCACCCAGATGCACGCCGAGCCCAATCCATTATTCAATGTTTGTGTGCGTGCACGCATTAGAATTGCATCGGCGCGTCGCGTCACCATGCCGCCGCCCCCTGCCCCCCTACCGCGCACGAGCGCGGATGGACACGCGCGCGAAGCAGCCGAGGCGGCGCCGCTTCCGCCGCCGCTCTCGCGCGCGCCCTCGCCCCCCCCCCGCGTTTAGTGGACCTCAGGAAGACGGATGTGGAAGGGGCAGGGGAGCGTTATTACTATACACCGAATGTTTAGGAAAATGTCTATTTTATTCTAAAAATTTAAAGGCAATTAATTTATGTATATGAATTATGGAAAATTAAACATTCTGACGAAAATTTATTTTGCCTTTTTTGGGTCTTTTATGACGTAATTGCCTTTTTAAAGGTATTTTTCTTTTTAAATGCTTTTTTTTCGTTTAAAATGTATGAATTTTTCTTTCTAGTCTTGGTTTTAAATAGACGTTTAAATCAACAGTTTCAATCGTTTCAATCATATTGTCGACTGGTAACAAATCTCATTTTTTCTTTTAGACTGAAGCTTTCTTTTTGGTTTATACATCACATTAAAATTTTTGAGCCGAAAAGCTTGCAGTGTGACGTCAGATCGCATTTCTTTGCACACACACACACACACACACACACACACAAAGCGGTGGGCTCTGGATTAGTTGTGCGGTGGGCGCTTAGGTGAACGCTGATCACAGATTTGCGACGTAATCAACGCAGTCGTATGTCAGAGAGAGAGGCGATGATCCCGACTTCAGTCATGGATATTTTTCTGTGCTAGATGTTCTTCTGGGAAGTGCGCAGTGTAGGCCGATCATTAGGACCTATATCTCTGCCGGGCGTGAGGTGCGTCTTCATTCTGCTTGCTTGTTACAGTGTTTCTTGATATTGTCTAATTTGAGATACAACTGCAGTGAAATTTATTAATGTTTTCTTCCTCCAATTCTAAGTTTTTATTGCCTTTTTGGTGCCTGTTTAAAGAAAATTTAGTGCTTTTTTAGACTCCTAAAACGTAAGTTTTAGTGTCTTAACACCCGATGTCTAGTTATCACAGAAAGAAAGATTAACTGGTACACATGAAAAAGAAAATAATAAATCGAAGTTCGGTTGATTGATTCAGGGCGCGTCAACTGCTAAATTCATTAGTCTCGTAAGTGTAAATGGAAGGTGGCGGTGATCTTGCTCCACTGGACAGCGAGGTCCGGCATGGACTTTACGTCGGCTTGTGCTCCTCCCTGACTACGTATCTCCCACCAGTGTCGCACCGCCCCAGTCAGGACGAGCTCTATATATGTGTGTGTGTGTGTGTTTTAGTAACGGGCGAGGATAGAACAAGGACAGATCGCTTATGGCTCATGGCTCGTTTGTTAGGGTACTGCTCCGCCATTTGCCTAGTATTGAACGGAGAAACCACGGAAAACTACCAATCAGAGCAGCTGCCCGCTAGGATTCTCCTCCAGACAGGGGCTGAACTCCACGTAACTGGCAAGCTAGTATCGAAAATCCTGTCACCGTCGGGACTCGAACCCTTAGAGATCCCGATCAGAGGCACTGTAATGACATCAGTCGATGCCCTGAGCCACCTTTACCAAAAAAAAACGTTCGAGAGAAAGAAACTAGAGAGCGCGATGAAAAAAGTACGAAATAGGTGACGAGAAGTGACGGGATTTTTGACGAGAATTTAAAATCGTTGTTACTAGGCACGTAGGTTGCACGAAGAGCAAGAACGATGGACAACAATAGAAAGAAAGGATGGTTTTTGACGAGGGCAGAGTGTGATGGGTTCGGCGAAATTAGTGTTTGAATTTTGGGTAAATGTTGAAAAAGTAAAATGTGGAACAGGCGGATGGATTTGAAGTCGATGGAATGGAATTTAAAGTTCCTAGCAATTCGTTTGTGGTGCAAACAGGCGTCCACGCAGTTGCCCAGCCTCCCCAACATACTAGACCAGGGTTGTCCAACTGGCGGCCAGCGGGCCGCATGTGGCCCGCGGTGCCATTTATTGCAGCCCGTCAAAGGTTATTAGAGAAACGTGAAAATCCCTTGCATCCATGTCAGGCGAGAATATTACGCCTGACACCCAGTCGGGGTCAACACTCCTTTAATGTAAAAATTGATTAAGCGTAGATTTAACGAATCTTTTCTAGTAAAATCATCCCAAAGTGTTTCACTGCGTTATGCATGCCTGATTTCACGCATGGTTCCGTCTCCTCCCCCCTGTTTCAGAGCAGCCGGATAAACTGCTGAGATCAAAAATAGGGGGTGGGCATCGCCCGAGTAATGAAAATATGGCCCGCAACCATTTTAAGGTTTTAGTTTAGGCCCATGAGGCCTTGCAAGTTGGACACCCCTGGACTAGACACAGAGGGCGACGAGTGTGAGACGTTTGACTCACCAGCTGATTGGTGAAGAATGCAAATGTGACGCACGGGACTGCCTGACGCCTTTCGATTGCGCTTGTTGAGGTTCGAATTAAGAGCTGAGGCGAAATGTGTGGCAAAACCTTGATTCATTTAACTGCGAGAGCTATAGGGATTCCCTCTATGTTCACCAATTTACGTTATAAACGAGTTTGTCTCGCTTAAATTGCGCCGCAGGAAGTGCTCACTTAATGTCACGGCGAGTCACAGTGAAAACAAATTGAGTCAGGTCCATCTCTAAATAACATTTCTCAGATAAATGCAATAAATTGTTTCTATTGAAGTAAATTTTTCTTTCCAACATTGTTGATTTCTCATAGGTAATATCAGGAGTGCTTTGGAAATAGTCAATAAATCCCCTACTCGCGAAGCGGGGAGGTGCTTGAGAATTTCCCAAGCACGACTGGTATTTAATCGGACTAATCCACGAATGAAATTAAGTCCAACAAAACTCAAAAATGCACCAAACATTGACAATAACTGAAATGTATGCTACAATCAAAGAGGTTATGTTATAGTACATACGCAGTTTATTGGACATCGACATAGCGATCGATGTATATCTCCTCCTAAGGTAGTTGAGTCACAGTTTATGATTGGCCATTAGGGAGAAGCGGTAAGAAAAATCGTATAGAAAAAGCGATAAACTTTTTTAGATAAACTGCCCTTAATGGGGCATTTTGAATGTATAGTGAAACACAATTGGTTTTAATTTCACAAGTGGGATAGACAGAGTAAATATCGAAATCGTTATTAGTGTTCGGCTCCCACTCGTAATACTAGTCTTTTTGTAAAATAACACTTCACTCTATTCCAAGGTTTCTTCATTTCAATAGTCAAAACACACTAAAATCTGGAACTTTGTTATCCCGAATTTCATGGCAATCACTCGATTCGCCTTGAGATTCAGTAACTTCGCAACGCAAAGGAAAAGGAACAAAATATTCACATATTCAATATATCAATGGCAAGAAACAAAACAGTTTTGTGTGGAAAGTGTTGATCCAACTCCTACCACTTTCAATGGTTATTTAAATATTTGCATAATCACTCATTCTACCGAACGGGCAGTTACAGCAAATTTACGAAAGTTCTGTTTTTACTCGTGAACGTTTCTGTAGTTGTATTTTTAAATTAACAATACAAGATGACAAATATACAATAAAGGAAAGCAACTTTTTTTGTATCCTTTTTGAAGTGACCTAGACAATTTACTTTGAATAATCTATGTAATATCATTGTGAGGTGAAATAAGTATTGAAAAGATAAAATATCTAAGAAATTGTAACTTTCTGACACTTTGTCTCGGGTATTTATCTTCTCAGTTACTAAACCACTACAAAGAATATTAAGTGCAGTTCTATCATGAAACTTAGCACGTGAGGTTACGTGCCAATACATTTGGTTCTATTCAGTTCAAACCTCGATAGTATCTCTCTTTACAGCGGTCTCAAATGGTAAAGGGAAGATTATAGGTTATTTTGTCAATACAATGTTACAAGCGCTAATGATTTTATGCCGAACACGTAATTTTCACTTACTTCCTTTAAAAATTGTAGATCCGATGAAGAAGTCTAAGCTTACAACTTAAATTGAGACCAACACGGCATATTCAAAGTGCTTGTGAGTTTTGCAATTAAAGTTATCATTTCAGCTTTGAAGAGGATTCTGAGAGTTGTTCTGTAAATATGGAACAGTAATATTCATAATTTTTTAATTCAACGAAATTCATAAGATTCTAATAGAATGTAAATTTAAATGCACAGAACGTCTATAAATGGGAAATGAAATGCACGGACGGCGCAGGGATTGTTGGTTCTCGTATGAGCAATTTATTGCGAGTTCCAATTACCTCCGGATGTATTCGCTATCAGAACTACTCGCTATGAAATGAAATGTTGCACTCACCTTCAACGGACTACTCTTGGGTAATGAAAGGTTCGTTTCCTCTCTTATCTTGGCCTTCGATGGGACTGAGTCATTGGTTTCGGTCGCGCCGTTTCGCGCGTTTTCTGTGCCGCGTTGCTCCCACCGCCGCCGCAGCCGCCACCGCCGCCGCACACTGTGGGCAAATAATGAACACGGAGTCAAAACCTGAATCGCTTCAAATTAAAGAAAATATTATGAACGTGTTTTGAGGTATCTAATTACAAATCTGATATAATAAATATAATAATTAGGAAAACTGCCAAAGCGGATCCTGCATTGTGAAAATGTATAAACTTTTTATATCAGGGCGTTGTGGGAATCTATTGATTCGTCCAGTTACAAGCTGAATACTGGATTAGCAAATACACATACTACGCTTGATAAAACCCTTGCACTTAATCTATTTTAACCGCAATAATGCAGCGTTCTATGTCCTTTAAAAACGATTTGATTAATTTTTAATTCGCTGCAAAATACATTTTACTTGGAATGCGATGAGTAAAGGTACGTCTTAAGAACTTCCAGGCGTTAGATACTATTATCAATAACATTCATGTAAGCTGAAATTTATAGATAGCGTGACATTTAATGTAAATTAAATAAACGTAAGTGTAAAACATGTAAATTAGATTAATATAATATTTTACCTCCCTCCAAGAAGGACATTCATGATCGAAATATTCAGCTAAACAGGTCTACGATATTTACGCCACCTCGTTTTCAGCATTGGAAGTGCACTCACAAAGAATGCCAGCAACTGTTTCATCGTTCAGCGGACCACAGAGAAATGATAGTGTCTTTCTTGCCCTATGAGCAGACATGTGAAGTTGTCTCAATTCGTTTAGATTTTCAACATGTTTCAGCTGACCGAAAGGTGCTTGGTTAGCCTGTTATGCTAACGTACTATTATGATCTTCCTTGGGATTGAAATAACCTGAGGAAGTATTGCAGAAGAGTCAACAGTGTTCGAAGTTTCAGGTGCAGAAGCTTTTGCGCGACACGAGCCCTTCGTTGTTAATTGTGGGCCGTCCATTTACATTCAACGTACTTCGCCTCATTGTTAATTTCCCTCTCAAAGAACTCGTTTTAATGTTCTAACATGCTTTTGGACATGATCTATATCAATTCTTAGAATTTTTAGAGACACGAGAACTAGCTAAATCACTCGTGAAGTCTATCCCTAACCCCTATCTGCACTCACTGAACTGCACATGTGAGATACGTCGCTCCAGTCCATCAGCCTAGCGAATGAATATATTGAACGTAGCCTACGAGGTCCTCAAGTATAAAAAAAACGGCTGCTCACTCAGATCGACTGTACGAACATATTTCTAACAATAAGTTTTTATTGATTGTCATAATCGCATAAAGAAAAAAGTTCCATTTATTACAATCATGTTAGCATCCTAGCAAAGGATAGTCATTAGCAATTAAGAGATTCTCAATTTTATTTAAATTATGTCTGTAATTTTCATTTTGTGATTAATTAACCATTCTATTCACCATACCATAAATTACACCAATTTTGCTTGAAGTTGGATGTCTGTATTGATAATTTAATGTAATTTTAGCCAAAGAAATTGTACCTGAAGATGGAGACAAACAGATCTCTGAAACGTCGTACGAACTTAAACTGAATTTTACAAATAAAATGAAACTTTCTAATAGCAGTGTTGGTCGAAATTCACCCAAAGAAACTTCAATGCAAGGGCCTATTAACTCGTGTATAACGTGGTGGAGACCATTGCAGTGGCGCGCTCTCCTGTAGCACCTTTTTACAGGAACTAAAATATGAACTGCGGCCACGATACTTCAGACGTGCGTGGCTGCTGCGTAGGTTCACAAGACGTAAGCAGATGCCTAATGTTACAAAAAATAGCGTCGATGTTCGCGCCTCTTCAGAGGCACGTAAATATTATATGTATATATTATATGTCTATTTTATGAATAACTGAACATTTAGAAGACACTTTTCGCATTTCTCAGAAATCCGCCAATTTCGATGTGCGGAAGTTGACGATCCTATCCTGCAGCTGTACCCGGCGACACTAGCGCCTCCTATATACTAACACTTTCGACCTTTTTCTCGGGTTTTGATGGAGAGTAGCAAGGCCCTGCTTCAATGTTTGAGTTTGTGGCCTTGATGCCGTGAACTTCGAGACACCGTGCGTCGGTGCAGAGGTACTACGTGGATGACTCACGGAATGGCACGGCGCGGCCGCGCGGCGAGTGGCCTCCTGCGAAACGCGTGATGTGCTGCTGGGCTGCGTCACGGGTGGGCTGATGGAGAAGTTGCCCAAGAAGCGCGCTGCGCCGTCGCACTTTCAAAACTCTTCTAGACGAAGCGAGCTCCTCCACGTGACTAACAGGAGAGGTGGCCGCTCAGGTCGTTTGGTAGTTCCTCTTTCCAACGCTAGAGTTTCCGGGTTCGCTCTGGATAGTGGATGAACTACGAATAGTACGATACAATTTCAAGCGGAAAATTTGAAACACAATTCTAGGGTCACGGGGTAAAAGTTCTTAAGTCAATTTTTGGCAAAATTGGCTTAAGTACTGAAACTATAAGTTAAGTATCTATATTTTAATTTTAAAAAACGACCGAATCAAGTATTAAATCTTTAACGAGACAAAAGCGTTGGAAAATAGCGTTGAGCATAGCAAAAAGCGTTGGCTCAATAATCTAACCCTTGTTTCCTTCAAACTAAGATTTTTGACTTGAGAACTTTTACCCCGTAACCACAGAATTTATGACTCTGGATATAAAATGCATAAAATGTATAAACTTTATAAAATGTATAAAAGGAAATAAAATTTCAGAAGCCCACACTATGTCAGTTTTTTCGCTTCTAATTGTATTTCTTTTATCTAGTAAAATCTCAATACAACGAATTTCTTGGTATCTCCAATGTACTATGCTTCCACTTTGCCTTCTTAAAATATTTTTATTTCAGGAACTCTAACGTTTTACAGTAGATACTAAATCAAATGAAATAAGAAAGAAATATTCGAAAGATTTTTTTAAATTCAAGTTCAAAATTCCACTTCGTACGTTCGAATAGCACCGAGTAACCCAACGCGAAGGAATTCTGCGGTGATATTCGAAAAGAGGAACACGATACAGAATCCGGGCGGATAAATCTGTCTTTATTCAACGCGAGAACGTAATGTTTGACGTGTTCAAAAATCATCAAAGCGATGAACGCAATTTTCAACATGAAGGTTTCGGTTAGGCTTAATTAATGTTCATTCATAATGCATAATTAATTAAATATTCAAGTCCCACTTAATAGATTTTACACATATTATTTATTAATGTATTCAAAATTATAAATTATGTAGGTTTATGTTCAACTAAACCAACCTTACGCACGTTGAAATTGCAAATCAATGATTAAGCACCTCCAGTACTTGAATGTAAATACTGTTTTACTGCAACGCTGAGCATGAATGTTTGATAGAAAATAGAAATTGATAGAATGTTAGACAGAAAAAAGAAAAGACAAGAGAAAAGGAAGATGTGGAAAGTTTGTCTAGCTCAATGTTACTATCGCTCTCAACTAGGAACTTATTTAAAATATAATATAAAGATTTAGATCGCAGGTAGAAAGAAAACAAATGTTCTAAGATTTCTGCTTACGCACGGACCCGAAGGGCCCGGGTTCAGGTCCCCTAATGTTCAATGGACCCCCATTGTTCTTAGAAAAATTATTTAATACAAATGTTTTCAGAAAATAAAACAAAAAAACGTATAAAAGTGATGTATTATTAAACCAAAGCCAAAAATTTGCATAACGGAGTAATGTGTCACAAATCATTGGATAATATTTATGATATGGAATGTTGCTGGTTGATGCGTTTCAATTTTGAATTGTACAATTCAATAAAATAGTAGTCTTTTTCAATGTAATTATAAATGTATATCTAAATTTTTTGTTTGAATAATGTTAAAATGAAACACTAAGAAATGCTTTCAAAATATTAAAAGAAACAAAATACAATGTGAATTTATAGAATTTTTTTTATATTTCAGCACTGAAAGGGGCGGGGGACATCGGTGAAAGTAAGAATAGGGGGCCCCCAAATTAACCTAGGCCCAAGGGCCCCCAATGCTAATAAAACGGCCCTATCTGTAGAATGAACGAATCTCTTGAAATATCTGAGACATTCAATCAACGGCAATTGGAAAGAATCTGAGACAATCAATTTTTTAACGGCAATTGGAAAGAATAAAGCCACATTACAAGTTCAAAGATCGTAGAGTGAAGTTGTAACAAATCATATGCAAGATAAAAAATTAATAAAATCTGCCGTTTTCAACATCTTTCAACATAGTATCTTGTATCCCTCAGAAGCTAAAGAGCGATTTACAAAAACCAAAGGAAAGCATGAAAAGTGCTAGAAATTACTAAGATTACTAATCACTATCACTAATCACTAACTAACTTTGTAGGCCTAATTGAAAGTATATGTTCCAGAACATAAAATCTGTCGAGTTCATATACAATATGAAAAATCATTGGCCAAATGTCAATATCATTTACTCTCAGATATTATGTCATTTCATCTTTTTGTCGGCATTCAATACATGCAGTGAAGTAATTAACAGATTGCATTTCACAGTACTATTACGAGTTACCTTCAAAGCCATACATGAGGAAACGCATTATTGCAATAACTGCCGAGTCGAACTATAACGGTTGTGTGTGTCCATGGAGGTCGTATTGTTAGAAGGGTCATGACATCGCTGTAAGAAAGAGGGCGGAACACAGTTTTCCCCCTTTCCCTTTTTGTCTTACTGTCTATCACAATTCCCTTCTCTCTTCTATTGCACTTCAACCCTGTCATAAACAAGCAAATGGCAAAAGTTCATCAATTCTTCCATAGGTCGCCTACTTCAATCTTAACGATCGCCATCTGGAAGCTTGTTCACCACCATGTATTAGTACTACCCTAAGTGGAGAGATTATTGCGTCAATGAATCCAATGTAATAGCCCAGCAATAACTGTCTACAAGGTAGATGGCATCAGGACAACTTTATGTCTTACTCTCTGTTTGGAAATTAAATTCCCTTTCTCAGATTGGAGGTCTTGACATGATGAAAGTAATGCTTTTAGCATTGTCAGAGGCGTTAAGAGATCTCGTATGTGTTTTAGAAAGGGCGTGCATTCTTGAACCTCTGCAAGTTCATTTAGTGACATGTTTTAGGGTTACTTGAAGGTTACGTGTTGCCAGTGTGGGCTAGTCCCCCCGCCCCCCAAGAAGGTTGCAGCTCCATCGAATGCCGAAAAAGGAAAATTAAATAAATGCTTTATTTAACTCTTCTGTCACACTGGGAATGTCTAATTACATTAACTACAAAACCGAATTTATGCGGGTTCGAGGAGCTTCATGTTTCTTCTTCGAGTTAAATATCTAATAGAAGTGATTCACTATGATATTTGTTTGTCTAAGTTCATTCTTCGACCACATATTAATCTCCAAACAATATAAAGGAGAAACAAAACAAAGCTGTCTTCGAATTAATAATAATAATAATAATAATAATAATAATAATAATAATAATAATAATAAAATTGTCTTTATTAGTGGCGAAGCTCAGGCCATTTGGCCTGCTCTTCCGCCTAACCACATTAAATATATACATTATTTCATAAACTACGAAGAAAATCTAGGGGGGAGGATACTTTTACTTCTGAGAGAGAAAACTAGGGACCATCCCGGCATACGCCTTAAGCGATTGAGTAAACCCAGAAAACGTCAATCAGGATGGCGGCTGAAGGCCGAAGACATTGACAAAAATAGTAAATCTAAATATACTTAATACATTAATTAGAAAAAATAATAAATTACAATGTACAGTGATTTGAAGAAAAGTAATCTAGGATAATACAAAAATGGCAAAATTAAGTAACAAAACTTATACAATAAGAATAAATATTGTGTAATGTTAAGTAGTGGCACAGTAGCTACAACAATAAGGTAACATAATCAAATTGATTATTATAAGAACAAAGATTAGAATATTTTCAATTTCTATATCAGTTACAATCAAATAAATATTATTTTATAAGATGTCCAGCGAAAAGAAAATTTAAAATTTACACATATCACAGACAAAAGAAATTTAATTTTAAGACAAAAAGATAGTACTAGATAAGCATTACACACTTTCTGATGATTAAAATTAAAAATAACCGTCGATTTCTTGGGAATGAGAGTTCAGTTAAGTTTAAAAACCGTTAAGTACAAATTAAATTATAGATCGTGTTTTTGAAGGAGACCTTTAAAGGCTTAGTGATTTCCCGCAAATCAATATAAATTTTTGTTTAGATGCTAAACAATTTCTTATTTTGTGTGCACATATTCAATATGGTTAGTTATTAATATTGTTTTGATTCTTCGTCATTTACTTTATCATGTTTTCCAGGAAAAGCGGACTTGAGCACTCTTTACCAAGAAATCGACAAAAATATAAAGGAGACAGTAAAAGTGTAATTAATTACTAATACAACTAGTTAAAAATAGTTTTCATCAATAATTTGAAATAATATTACACTACAATCGGTACTTAGTAAGTGTGAGTTTTGTAAATTGTATGGCAAAAATATTAGAGGCTAATCTTACATGCCTTGGAAAATAATACAGCTTTTAATTGCTTCTTAAAAGAATTGACAGAAGGGCTGTGTTTAATGTTCTTTGGGAGGCAGTTCCAAGCTCTCGTTACGCCTACTGTAAAGGACTTGTTATAATAATTAGAATTATGTTTTGGTATTTGTAATAATAATGATTTATCGAGTCAAGCGGATATAAGAGGCCTGAACCGACTTGTTATATGCGGTATATGTTTTGTTTTTAGTAATTTGAATAGAAGAGATAGACAATGAAGAGATAGACTGTCGCTTAGCCGTAGCAATTATTCACACACAACTACTTTTATTTTATATAAAAATCATTATTATATTTTCTATAAAATCTCTTGTTTAATTTTACGGGTAAGACCAGGGTTTAGGGTGGCGCGGTTCCTTTGGTTCACTGATCCGGTTCACTACGGGGGAATCGACTCAGAGAACCGAATTCTTGTTTACTATTCGCGTTGAACATGGTAACGTAATAAATGTCTTTGAAAACACATTCTATTTAAGAAGCGCGCGCTACTTGAACATTCTAAGCCACTCATTTTGTGTTACTTATGCCACTCGTCTATTTAGTTAAGCAAATGCTACTTATTACATTGCTCTATAAGCCACAGAATATAAATGGGAAAAGTATAACTCACGTATTTGTTGGAATTTTTATACATTTATTTTAAGTTATGAAACAAAAATATAAAAACAACAACAATAATAATAATAATATAAACGTAGAATTTTAAGAATCTGAAACAAAAAAAAGTATTTTTAAAAATAATACAATATAAAATAAAACCAATATCAAATAATATTAATAACTCACTATTAAATAGAATGAAAGATAAATAACGAAGGAAATTGAAGAAAAGCGAAGAAAAATTTGTTGAAACAGCGTAATCTCTATAACAGAAAAACATACTTTTAAAAAGAATACAAACTAAAATTTATAAAAAACAATAGGAAGTAAATACTAATAACTCACTTTTGAATGCAATTGAACGATGAAAAAAAATTAATATAAACAGGAACTCATAAATTTATACAAAAAAAAATTAACGTTGAAAAAGATTTTTTAACATCACAATTGCTGTAAAAATAAATTCACATTTAAAATAAATTCTATATCTCAAATTCATACTACTTAAACTTTTGTTATTGGGGGGCTATCGCCCCCCAAACCCCCCATTTTAATACGAATAAACCAACTCGTTTGTTTTTTAAACCAATTCTACTTAATATGTTAAAGAAAACGGAATTTTAAAAGAAAAAATCCACTCACAGTCGTTGAAATTATACAATTTTAATAGTATTACCACTACCATAGTAATACTGAAAATTAGTGTAGTATCTCGGCACGAATTACACCCTCATAACACGAAAAAAACGTCAAGCTTGTTTCTGAAAAAAAAAAAATACCTACTTTTTACGAACTGAAAAAATTAGTAATAAAAAAAACTTGTTAAGCTAATAAAATAAATACAAATATTTAAAATCAATTCTATTTCACAAACACATACTACTTACACGTTTTTATTGGGAGACTTGCACCTCTCAAATCCTCCATTTTAATACTAAAAACAAACTCGTCTACTTTTTAAAGCAAATACTACATAATATGTTAATCATAAATAAATCCTGCATTTACATCTTCCATCACGGTAGACACACAAAATCTATTATAAGATGTCTTGAAATACGAAAAAACACGAAATACCACTTTTCTAATCGCACTAATCGCATTAAATAGTGCCAGTAAATAAATTTGTTGTTATGGGAACAACTGAAAGTGACATTACTAGAAGGCTTTTTAAAATCTAAAAACATGTCTGTACTAATATTTGAGTTCAAACAGCAATGAAATCAGCTTAGAAACAAGTTTAATTCAACAAAAACAAGTATAGTGAAGTGTAATTTTCAATGTGAAGTGAAGTTGTTTTAAAAGTGTCTTGATGAAGAAGAAATTTTTCGTAAAATATGCAATTGCTCATTTCTTGTATATTTATGCTTTGACCCATCAAAGCTAATCAACCCGAAGGTAATTCACTTTAATTTATCGCCACCTCTGAAGTGAACCGTGGCGGACGATTCACGAGAGTAAGTGATTCACTAAAGGAACCAAAGGAACCGCGCCACCCTAAACCCTGGTTCAACCAATTTTACGTTTTGAATAAAACTTTGAACACGTGGAGTAAACTTTTCAGGTCTCTTAATTTATATTTTTTTATGAAGGAAGCGAAAGGAATTATAATTTCAATTGTCACGAAATAATAATATTTGATCACATTGGGATTCGAGTTGGGGACTCTCCATTGACAGATGATCCCAGACAGATGCTCTATTTTTACGAAATATTTTTCGGAATAAATTGCCTAAGATCATGAAATAAATATTGACCACTCTTAATCTTTACCAAGGATAAAATTCTCACAAAAATTTCTGCGCAAAATGGGAAGAGATTTTTATTTGGTTGAGGAAGATGATTTGCCGGATCCTATTCACAAGCAGCACGAGCTAACAATAAAGTAAGCAGTAAACTACAATACAACTTATCAACTTAGCACAGAACTTTAAGTGATATTTTGTGTGATTATTTCATAAATAAACAAATCACTTGAATCGAATGGATAATTAAATCACAAGAATTACGAAAAAGAAAAATATTACTCAAAATTGCTACCGGAATATGTAAAACTTTCATTCAGCTCCGAGTTATCGAGTTTATAATCAACTAAAATATGAATTACAGTTTAATGCAGAAAATGATTTCAAATATGTTTCGATTTTATGGTAATAAAACTTTCAAAAAACAATTATATGAAAACTACTTACAAGCACACAGCTATAGAAAGTGAGATGATTTGTATTAGAAAGCTGTAGATCGATCGTACATCCTGGGATAATAAAGCGAAATCAACTTACATTGGAGTGTTAGTAGTGTGATAAGCCAGAAAACCCAGTTTTATTTTGAACAGGAAAAACTGCATCTGACATTATAGATACGACGTAATTGTATCAATACAGCACGCTTAGAGCCAAAGCATACCCGTCGTTAGGACAACCGATCAACAAGTAGTGTTCCATGATTGATGACAGAACGCAATTCATTTGGCGAGCACGGCCCCAAGGACATTATATGCAGGAGACGGGAAGGCGGCATTGTAAGTCATTGTTCGATAAGAATATTGACATCATACTCACTCGCCAGCCATCGACTAGTGCGGATGTAGCAGACGGAACGAATATTATTTCACTTGAGATTGGGTAACAGTTTAATGAGGTAAGCGGGTACTTATACTAAATTTTGACAGCTTTGTATTGCATGAAGTACGATATCAAAGGTATCATTTTAAGTTGAGTTGTAAATTGTAATTTAAATTAAAATAGACCCCGTATTAGAATAGATCCGTAAATGGGTTAACTTTTTAGTAAGATAGTTGAAGACATTCGCGCGTAGGTGTTTCATCCGAAGCACAGACAGGGCAAGTCGCGCTGGCGAATTAACTTAGTAAAATTTATTGAATTCTATGAAAGTATCGAATAATTTAGAACACTCCGGGAACATTGGCAAACTTCTCCTACTGTTAGACAATATCACGACAGGAGAGACAACAATGGGGATATCATACGGACGACATCAAACCCGAAATTGTGGAAATCAGCCGAGAAGTCATCACAGCACGCAAAGATCACGGGAAGCCTATGAACTTTACTCGAAACCATACAAAACTCTAATTATTGTACACAGGGAAGTTTCGCTTACATCAGTGATGAGCTCAATATAAATTGTAATCTTATTATCATAAATGTTAAATCCTTATTATTGAAAAAAGAAAAGGCTGATAATTTGTAAAGAAAAGGCTGATAATTGCCGTCAATTCAATAACAGGTTTCAACCAACAGAACTTCCAGGAATCGCAATTTTGTACAGTTCACGCCCACATATAAAAGGTAAAAAGGTAACAGGTATACGTCGATATCCACGAACAAAAGTGAAAGTAAAATCATTATAGTTATGGTTGAATATTGAGAAAGTTATAGACCATTGCAGGGCAAAATAAATTAATTGTATTTAAATATTTTTCTTTTCTGCCTATATTACGTATTATATATTACAAGTTGGTCCATCATTCATAAGACAGAAATCATTTAATCAGCTTGATATACAAATTTTTTTCATAACGTTTCGGAAACATATGGTTTCCATCATCAGGTGAGAAATAATTATAATATATTAAAAAACAATTGAAAAGTGCCAAACAGAAGAATTACAAGAAAATTAAAATTAATATATACACGAGTCAACAGAATGCACCTTGTTAAAATCTTTAGAAAATTTAAAGACATTTTACAAACAGTATGAAAGAAATTGGAAAAAACAGACAGAAAATTTTAAAAAATAATAAGTGAAATATCTTAATGTTTAGAAAACAAGTTCAATAAACCATCATATACTTTTGTGAATTGATTTGATTCTACCTGTGTATTTAAGCTCGGAGAAGTTTTGATGAATAATGTTTCTAATATTAATCTAGGATAAGACAAATTTTCACGAGCTAAATTTCTTTTTATATCATTAAAATCAACATGATGTGATGTTTCAATTCTGTGTTGCGTTAATGAATTTTGTTTACATGCTAAATCTTTTATATTCCTTTTATGTTCTAATAATCTGGTACTCAATTTTCTTTTAGTTTGTCCAATATAAGATTTATTACAATCATTACAATTGATTTGATATCCTCCTTAAGTACTCCAGACTATTTTCTTTGTAAATTTTTAAGCTCATTATTAAAACCCATTTTAGACAACAATTATAAATATTCCATTCGTAACAGTTTCGAGTTCGTGAGTCAGTTGCAAGAACTGACAATTGATTCTGATTCTAGAATGGTATCATTAGACGTTGTAGCTATGTTTCCTTCAATCCCACATAATTTAATTCTTTCATGTTTTGAAAAGTTGCTTAATGATCAGAATGATTTCTCTAAAATACCTTCAAATGAAGTTATTATAGTTTTAAGAATGATTTTGAACAATATGGAGTTTCAATTTAATGGGAAAATTTACCATCAGTTAGAAGGTACACCTATCGGTAGTCCGATAAGTTCCTTACTTTCAGAAATTGTAATGAGACACCTAGAATCACAAGTCTTGAATGATCTAAACTTTGTTTATTATACACGTTATGTCGACGATACCTTTATTGTTTTACCTCAAAATGAAATTGATAAATTATTAAGTAAATTTAATGCGTTTAATAATAAAATACAATTTACTTTAGAAACAGAATCAAATTGTTCTTTAAACTTTCTAGATGTAACTGTTTTTAGGAAAAATACAACGTTTGAAACATCTTGGTATACCAAACCTACTTTTTCTGGAATTATATTGAACTATCTATCAAAGCATCCTGTTATTATTAAAAAGTCAGTTGTTTCAAATTTAGTTGACAGAGCTTATACAATTGTCGTCTCCTTGTTTTCATAATTATAATTTACGTAAAGTTTTAGAAATTTTGCAATTTAATAATTACCCTTTGCATTTCGTAGATAATATTATATCTAGGAGATTGAAATTCATAAAATACATAAAACCTCACAGAAATAATAAGACAGAAATTCTGAATGATTTAATTTGTTTACCCTACATTCCTCAAATAAATAATTATTTCAAAAATGAACTTTTAAATAAATTTAAATTAAAACTGGTAAATAGAATAGTAAATCAATGCAATATAGTACAAAATGTGAAAGATTTTAGAGCAAAATTAGATATAAATAATGTAGTATATCAAATCAATTGTAATGATTGTAATAAATCTTATATTGGACAAACTAAAAGAAAATTGAGTACCAGATTATTAGAACATAAAAGGAATATAAAAGATTTAGCATGTAAACAAAATTCATTAACGCAACACAGAATTGAAACATCACATCATGTTGATTTTAATGATATAAAAATTTTAGCTCGTGAAAATTTGTCTTATCCTAGATTAATATTAGAAACATTATTCATCAAAACTTCTCCGAGCTTAAATACACAGGTAGAATCAAATCAATTCACAAAAGTATATGATGGTTTATTGAACTTGTTTTCTAAACATTAAGATATTTCACTTATTATTTTTTTAAATTTTCTGTCTGTTTTTTCCAATTTCTTTCATACTGTTTGTAATATGTCTTTAAATTTTCTAAAGATTTTAACAAGGTGCATTCTGTTGACTCGTGTATATATTAATTTTAATTTTCTTGTAATTCTTCTGTTTGGCACTTTTCAATTGTTTTTTAATATATTATAATTATTTCTCACCTGATGATGGAAACCATATGTTTCCGAAACGTTGTGAAAAAAATTTGTATATAAAGCTGATTAAATGATTTCTGTCTTATGAATGATGGACCAACTTGTAATATACAAAATAAATTAATTATAACATAATAAATGCGATATTCGTCGGGCAGTGAAATTAAGTAAGTAAATGGGTGGAAGCAAACATTTAGTTCCCAAATTCAGAAATTAATTAAATAAAAGTTTTTAAAATAGAGGACGTCACAATAGTGAACCCGACTAGGATGAGCAAATCGAAAATCCACTAATAAGAAATAATGAATAATGTTCACAAACCATACATATTTTGGCAAATAAACGATTTTATTAATCTATTCATATCAATTAAATTATCTATTATGTTTCAATTAATTATTACCTATTAATTCATTTTCAATTAATAACATTATCTCGTACGAGAGACCATTGTTTGTAAACACACACTTTTACCAGGTTTACAATGCACTATTTGGAAATTTCTACTCTAGTGAATTTTGAGACTACTGATTTTAAGGCTTTAAGAAGTATGTCCTTTTCATAGCATTCTCTGATTTCTTTTATTGTATTTCAAAGATTTACTTACATCGCTAGTCACTTTATTTATTATTTTTTCCATCTGCATTTTCTATTTCGGCTCTCTGGAATATCTTATAAGGTTGTTAGTGAACGTGTAATTTAAAGCATTATTACATATAAATGTAACAAACATCGTAAAAATCCAAAGGCCAAGAAAAATTTAAAATGTATATTAAATAAATATAACATTTAAAACACAGAATACTTTGATACGTTGAAAACCCCCACAGAAGGAATTCATCGTTTAGGAAGGAAAGATATGCATCATCATTAAGTTGTTCAGCAAATGCGATGCTTTAAGAAGTTTCGAATGTTGCAAATGACCAAATTTCAAATACTGTTAACGTCGCTGTGTTGGTCCTTTTTTATAAATCTTGTATTCTTCGTAAGGCAAAAATGAGTAAGCCTGTAATATACAATACAAAAACGTAAAATTATTTGATTACAAAACGTAAAATACAGTTTATTATGCGGATTATACATTCAATTTCTCATTTCTTATTGCAGAGGAAGATCATCTCCAAGAATTTCGATCTCACTCTCAAAACCGAACTCAAGATCAAGTGTGATTAATTCAGTCTCAAGCATTTAGACGCTCCTGACACTAAGTCAATAATAGAGAGTTTTTGCACTTCATAGCGGACGGCGCTATCGATCTTCTGATCATGCGCAGATGCACAAAAGTGATGCAAAACTTGACCCGCGCATGCGCAGAAGATCAAGAGTGCTGTCCGCTATGAAGTTCAAAAACTCTAATTTGATTACGTTTAATTGCCGCTGAATCTGCTCTAAGGGTTACAGTAGGGCTCATTATGTCTCTCCGTAGCGCCAAGAACGATAGCTCCCGTCTCTCAGCAAGCGGCCCGGGCCGAACGAGAGCACTATGAGAATTCAAGTGTCAAAAGCCAGGGTATGAGAAATTCATAGGTCAGTGCACGCTGCCGATTCTCGCTCCGAGAACAGCTTGTTTCCTTTTCCACTGCAACAGATTTTGCCACGACGCCCAGTGTGAAACTGAGCCATCCGCCTTATCGCTTCTACAGTCGACTCCGGTTATAGCGAACTCGGATATAGTGAAAGGTTAAAGTGAACATACGTCATTGTTCCCGTTTCACTTACATCACAAATAAGCATAAGAAAATTTGGTTAAAGTGAACCTGAACCTCGGTTATAGTGAACATAGGAAGTACAACGAACTGGAAATATTTTGGATCCCTTGTGTTATTAGGCGATTAAAAGGGCCTTTAGAATGTTGGACGGTGTTTCAACAGTGCAAGAGTCATTGAAAGGTGCCAAGATGCATTATGATATTTAGAGACAGAGGACAATAGAGAATCTAGTTTGAAGAGAGCACGAACTCTGGAGAAGGATCTAGAAAAATAACTGAAGAGAAATGTACGAAGCAAACATTTTAAAAAATTGAGTGCGAATAAAGATATTGAAATTTTCTGTTCGTGCTATTAATGAATTTTGCTGTATAATAACAAAATCAATCATTATGGAGAAATTCGATTTAATTTTGACATCATCGGATGTATTCAACCTCGGATGTAGTGAACCAAACATGTCAGTCCCCTGAAGTCCACTATAACCGGAGTCGACTGTAGTACTCATCCCCCTACCTCGACCTCCCCCCCCCCCCAGTCTTCGCTTGCTCCCGGTGCAGCTCCCGCCATCCGCTCCGGCCTCTTCGGACGGCTCTTTGCTTCCGAATCAACTTTCTCATGAACCCCGGGTTACAGAAACGGATTCTAGTTTTCCTTAAACGACATTACAGAAACATGCTTCCATGGACTACGAACTGGGCAAAATAAACTCCTCCAACCTCAATTGTAAGAAAAAATTACCAACTGTTTCCACCATTCGCCCTTACCATCAAACATCATCCGCATTCAGCACATCAACAGCAGTAACGGCAGCTGTTCGGTTGATTAATCATTCCGGACGCGTAAACTGCTAGGTTCATTACTCCCGTAAGTGTAATGCGTGTTTTTTCATGGGCAGGTGACGGTGATCTTCCTCCGCTGGATGTCGAGATCCGGCGCCGACCTACCGTCGACTAGCGGGGTTTTCCTCAACTAGGTATCTCCCACTAGCAGGGTCAAGCTCTCAGCTTCCGACCGGTCACCCGGCATGTGTGCATGCTAGTGTAAGTGTGTGTGTCCGGTGTGACCGGCCCCGGCGTGTGCATGTTAGTGTGTGTATGTGTTTGTGTGTGTAAGGCGGTGAGGATAGGTCGTGGAAGAGGAAAGAGAGATCGCGTGCGGTCCGTGGCCCGTTTGTTAGGGTACTGCTCCGGCATTCGCCTAGTGGTGATCGGAGAAACTAGCGATCAGAGCAGCCAGCCGCTAGAATTCACCTGCAGACAGCGACTAAATTCGACGTAGCTGACAAGCTAGTGTCGAAAATCCTGCCACCGCACATTGGGATAAAATGTCCTAATTCTTGGCCAAAAGTCGAAAAATAAGGCGCGCCATCAGCAGCTGTTCCGGGCAAAACGCCTACCTCAACAGACGAAAGGCTGCGTTCCGTATTGCAAGTGTATCGCCTTGCGACACGTGAAGCGAGTGGCAGCGTTACGTACGCGAGAGCACCGGCAGAAATAACGCTTGCGTATGCTGCAGCGGCGGGGCGGGAGAGGACGGAGCCGGGCGGGGCGTTGCGGGGCGGGGAAGTGCGGGGCGGGGTAGTGCGGGGCGGGGTAGTGCGGGGCGGGGCGGCGCGCGAGCCAGCACGCTCGCTATCGTTCGCTGGCCTCCAGGGAAGCGAAGGTCAGCTGTCAGCAGCGGAGTGGCAGGCACGCAACGGCCGGGCTTCGAGCCCGCGGCGGCGCCTCCGCGCCCCGCCACCACTGTCCTCCCCACCGCTCTCACCGGGAGGTCCAGAGTTCGAGTTCCGGAGGTGGCGGCGAATTTTGGACACTAGCTTCATAGCTAGGTCCAGTTCAGAAGCTGTCTGGAGGAGAGTTCTAGCGTCTGGCTGCTCTGATCGATACTTTTCCCTGGTTTCTCTGAGCAACTCCAGGCGAATGCCGGACCAGTACTCTCACAAACGAGCCACGGAGCGCGCGCGAACTTCCTTTCTTTTCCCTTTCCCTTCCTCTTCCCATACACTACAACAACCTAGGCACTACATAACTGCACATCATGTCGGAAGATGAGTCGGGAGCATATATAATGCCGGCGAGAGCGATCCCCCGCCGGGGGATATACTGGGTACTCGGTGGTGGAGATACCCACTGCCTTCCTGTTCGCCTCAGCCAGTTTCTCATTCTCCTTTTCTCTCACCATCTTACTCTCTTGCCCCACCACACTCGCTCCCTACCTCTCTCACACCCTCTCTCGCCAACTCCACAAATTATCGTTGATAATATCATAAGTATTGTGGAAATTACCGATAAATCCCGACTCGCTAAGGGAGGAGGGGATTTATCTGAGAATTTCCAAAGCACAAGTGGTATTTAATAGGACTATTCCACGAGTGAAATCATCTTCATGAGAGTTCCAAACTGCGCGAAATATTGAAAATATGTTCAAATTAGCGAGGTTATGTTATAGTACATAGGCAGTTCATTGGACATCGACAAAGCGATCGATCTGTACCGCCTCCTAAGATAGATGAGAGACAGTTTATGATTGGCCAGCAGGAAGAAGCGGTAGGAAAAATCGGATAGAAAAAGCCCGAAGTGAGATACATCGCCCTGATTGGGGCATTTTGTATCTATAGTTAAACACTATTGGTTTTAATTTCACCAGTGGAATAATTTCACCATTTGGAATAATCGGAAATAAGCACTTCCCGGAACCAAGGACTGTCAAACTGTGCGGTTCTCATTGTAAGGGTGCTCTGTCAGAAGACATGCGCTGGTAAGAGACCTCAAATATTTTTCTCTGAGATAGGGATACGAGCTGCGGAAATTATGCACACGTTTTCTTCATATGTACCCTTATTCACATTCGGTCTTAGTAGTGCATCATATTGGAATGGTACACCTTTTCCAATTTTTCCGAATTGTACTGGAATATTCGCCGAAAGGTGTTGCCTTCGATGTTTTTATTGGCGTATGTAGAGTCTTTAGATGGAGGCGAAGCGTAAATAGTATGGCTTTTTATTTAAATATTTAACGCTGGAGGGCTTTTGCGGCGCACTACCATTCCACGACCATGAAAGACGTAGTCTTATTTTAATTTATATTATTATCTTCAATAAAATTCCAAATTTCATTCGCACTGTAGAGAGGTATTTTTCATCAACCCTTATCTTTCGTGTTACCCATTTAGAATATTGCTTGGTAACTTAAATTTGTCATTTGCGAAATTTTTTTCTTATGTTGTATTGCTACGAAATAAATATTAAATAAAAAACAAATTGTTGTTCTAAAAAGAATATTGTGGCGGGGAAATCAATTAAACCTGACGTGTACATCGACTCTCGTGTGTGGAATTTGTTTGCGTTGTATCTTATGAACAGTTTGCCCACACCGCTTTAAGAAACTGTTTGCATATATTTTAACATTTTCTCACACTTGCTTCTTTATTTATTGTTTACCAGTCACTTTTACTCATTTGCAATATAGTTTCCCACAATAACACGTTTGCCATCGCATCACCCTCGTGCGTCCATTCCAGTATCTCTAACAAAGCATCAACATAATTGCGGTGTAGCTTAGGTCACCGCGGCTAGTCATCACCATTACCATTCAAGTCATCAGTAACATCGCCGCCGTCTCGCCTCTCCCCCCAATGTCATCGCATTTGTCATCGACCGCGACGTCAAAGCCATTTCCGCCCCGCCCCCCTCCCTTCCTCAACTACGTCGCCCCCACGCAGGGGGCGCGCCGCCACAGCAATCCTCCGTGTTTCCATAATGGCTAGCGTTGTGCCACGTCCTTGGTCCCTGAAGCAAACCTAAAATCATATTCGATTCCCAAAGCTTTCTAATAGAAACTACTCCGGTTATAGTGAACTCGGATATAGCGAACTCTCGGTTATAGTGAAATTACGTCACTGGTCCCGTTTCAGTTACATTACAAATAAGAAGATTCATAAGAAGAGTATAAGAAAATTCGTTTATAGTGAACCTGAACCTCGGCTATAGTGAAAGTAGAAAATAAGTCCTAGAAATTAATTGGATCTCGTATGTTATTAAGCGAGTAAAAGGGCCTTCGGAAAGAGGGAAGGTGCTCCAACAGTGCAAGAGGCATTGGAAAGGTGTGAATTTTTCGGCATATTAATAAAATCAATTATTGAGGAGAAATTCCACTTGATATTTACATCATCGGATATAGTGAACCTCTGATATAGTGAACCAAACATATTAGTCCCCATAAGTTCTCTATAACCGGAGTCGACTGTACAATCGTCTCAGCTTCTACAGCTGTGTCACCAAAGAAAAAGCCCAGGAAGACCCAGTATGTTAGATAGGTGATGGGATCGTCCCATGTCTCCCATATCTCCAGGCGTGGGTGATAAATAATCATAGGGGCGCAGGCCTGTGAACGTCGCTAGCTGGCATAAGACTCTAAATTGAATCCGACTCTAAATTGCCAAGTACAATCGACTCCTGTTATAGTGAACTTCTGAGGATTAACATTTTTGGTTCACTATATCGAAGGCTCATTATATCAGATGTCAAAATTAAATAGAATTTTTCCACAATTATTGATTTTATTAATTTAGTGATACAGTAAAATACATTAACAGCACGAACTGAAAATTTAATTATCTTTGCCCTTAAAAATCAATTATTTTCAATTGTTGTCTTCGTACATTTTCATTAGTAATTTCTCTAGATCCTTCCCCAGAGTTCGTGCTTTTTCCATACTTGATTCTGCTTTGATCTCTGTGTCTAAGGGAGTTGTTCCCGTTTCTTCACCTCATGCGAGGCTTGTTCTGTTATGAACTTTGGCCAATGACATTTCTTCAAGTGTTGTAATTTGTGGCACTGAGGCGATATATTCATTTCCAGGAGAGAATTAATTTCCAGGACGTATTTCCTACGTTCACTACAGCCGAGCTTCAGGTTCACTATAACCGAACCTTCGTATGCGTATCTGTAACGTAAGTGAAATGGGACCAGTGACTTCAGTTCACTATATCTGAGTTCACTATAACAAGATTCGACTGTACATTCAACATACGTACTTAGGATTTAAGAATGAAGACAATTTGGTGATGCATTTAAGAATGTAGAGAGGTGACACCATGGGACGAGGAAAAAAATATTCAGTTTTCACGCGTGTCATTTCAAAGCATCCAATTTTTGCTGCTCCGGGACCGTTTTCCACTTACTGAATGGCAGTCACTTTGCTGATGTTGGCCACTAGTTCTACCTTAAATTGGAGATACGGTTGCTTTTCTTCCTGGGTTTGTAGAAGAGTTGTTAATCTTCTATCCTTGTTAAACAGCCTTTTCATTTTATTGAGGTCGTAAATTTCCAGGCCCTGCGAGGTGGTCTTGGTTTTTAATGTCTTTCTGTTACTTCTAGAAACGACTTCAAAATTTCATATCTCAAGTAAATAAATTGTGAATAATTTCTGTGTGTTATTTGCATGTGATTATTATTAAATCTCTGCAATTTACCTGAGAAGTTCAAAAATTACGTTTCAACTTGTATCTTTCCTCTGCTCTAGATTTTCGAAATGAAAATATACCAAAATAGAAATTTTAAGTTTCAAAATTTTATGGTTTATTTTTGTGTTCCTTTTATTGATCGTAGAATCGATGTGCAGGGCCTCGGAAGCCTTGCGGAGTGAAGAGAGAAACTAGAAACAGATGTTTCTAGAAAAACATCTACGTTTAGAAAACATCGACGTAGATGTCGCAGCCCTAGTTCATATTCGTTTGGCTTCATATTGCGTGGAGTTAATATGATATGTGAATGAAAATGTGTTAATACTAATTATCTAGTTTAAATTTGAATGAGAAGGAGAAAGCGAAAAAGCCAGAATTATTCCAAATTCCAAAAAAACGTACTATTTAGTTTCAACCAAATTAAACATGTTTACACCTTAGTAAACATTGAACAATATTTTAATGTTCGCTTCATATGTGATACGTTTCTTTCTGTTTTCGACGATCGAACAAATACCATTAACTACTACTTTACTAAAATGTAGCACAATACTTGACTATTTGCCAACACAGCTGTATTGTCCTTCAAAGTTTCTATGCTACGTTCCACGATTCGAAACCGTGAATGCAATTGCACTGTACCTGCTGATCTGATGTTATTATACGAACGCCTATACGATCTCTGATCATCTCCAAAACAATTGAGTTCACTGAGATCATCAATATTTCAGAATTATACATGGAAATACTATTTCTTAAAGAGGAAGTTTTGAAATTTTGTAGCATTTTAGCTAAATAAATACAATGAAATGATGCGAACATTCTCCAGTTGGTGCAAGAACGAGAACAACATGGAGTAAAATGTATCAGGCACAAATTAGCCAACATTTGTGAAATGTAAATCATTTGTGATCTCGGCTATCCGGGTGACGCCGCGTTCTAGGCTGTGTAGCGGACGTTTCGACCATCTTTTTCGAGGACTTCATCAGGGCTGGTCTGCTAATTGATGACCTCGAAAAAGATGGTCGAAACGTCGGCTACACAGCCTAGAACGCGGCGTCACCCGGATAGCCGAGATCTCACCTCTGGCCGCGGAAGCCTAAGACTTCATGTAAATCATTTGCGGATGGAAATGACCGGCTCCGCCCCGCCCCGATTTGATGTATCACGAGCGCGTGTGAAGAAAATCGCTGACAGTCTGAAGAGGCACTTGCGAGGCCAGCGGGCGCCGTCTTGTCTGGCGACGCCCCGTGCTCCCGGAGCGAGGGCGAGCGCAGCTGCGTCGGCCGGCGTCCGCGTCGGCGTCGGCGCAGCGCTCCGGCGACGCGGAACCGACCGCGAGCGGGCAAGCGAGCGAGCGAGCGACCAAGGCCCGCGGAGCGGAGCGGACGGGACGGGGCGAGGCGGGGAGGGACGGGGCGGGGCGGAGCAGCCTTGGCGCAGGCGACGGAGCACCGCCACGCCGCACCTGGCTGCTTGCGCAAGACGAGAACCCCGCGAGAGCCAGGCGGCGGCGGCGGCGGCGGTGCAGGCGACGATAACCCCGACGGCTCACGGTGTGACTAGATGGCAAAATCGCGGCGAAAACGTCAAAAACAAAAGTTTATTTGGGAAATTCTCACCATCCTACTCGAAAGAAGAATGTTTTGTACTTTTGTTGTGAAAGTGTGAAGCCTAATCCCTGTCCCTGCTGGGCGCTGTGGAAGCTTGAAGTTGGAATACGCCGTCATCGCTGTTGTGGTGTCAGAGAAGATAGTAGACTGTGATTTCTAACTTTTATAAAACCGTGCACTAAATTATTTTTTACTATATTTGTCAATCATTGATGACCCTATCGGTGGTAAGTAAAACAAAAATTAAGTTTATTTGATTAAATTACAATAATGTGTATTCAAAGTAAAAGGATATAAAATATAACTTGCATTAAAGTTATATATAACAGAATATAACCTCTGAAAATGTACAGAGAAATTTAGCTTATTTAATATTCATTCAATTACAGGAAAATCTGGCTCAGATCAATGTTTTACGACAAATTTATTATGAACGTTTATATCTCATGGCGACAACCCGTATTACTGAAATGAAACGAAGCATTCGTTCCGGGATTTTGTATTAATATACATATATATTAGTACAAAACCGAAATATATATTAGTATTAGTATAATTGCAATTAGCGACCTCGAAAACCCCTGGGTAAAACTTGGTAATTAATTTGATGTCATTTGAGTTTTGGCCACATTTTCGCCGTCTGGTCACACCGTGCCGCACGGCGCGGCGAGGCGGTGCAAGCGACTCACAGAGGTGCCCGGGGCAGAGGACGCCGCCGCCGCCGAGGGTCGTGCAATACGGAAATGGAGATGACGTCGCAGGAATGACGAATGCGAGCGAACCAGGGCCGCTTGCATGGCTTGGGAGCACAACCGGACAACGGATTAATACAATTAAATAATAAAATATTGAACTTGCTTAATCCTACGATGCACGCACCCCCCAAACTATACTGCGATTTTCGTAACTTTGTCCCTCACAGGAATCAGCTGTTCACGGTTTCATCCAATAGGGAGCTTGAACGTCACCACAGTGACGTCATTGTCGCGAAATATAAGCTCCCGATTGGATGGCAGCGAAACAGCTGATTCCTGCCAGGGACAAAGTTACGAAAATCGCAGTATAAATTGCGATTTTCCTTAATGTGTCTGTTACATACATCAGCTGCTTCGCTGCCATCAATCGGGAGCTTCAATGTCGCTACAGTGATGTCACTATGGTGACGTTCACGCTCCCGATTGGATGAAGCCGTTGAAACAGCTGATTTGTCTCAGCTGCAGAATAAGGAAAATCGCAGTATACTACATGAATGCATATGCAGGGACTTTAAAGCCCTGCGCAAAACGCTGTGGGAAAATGCACAGAAAAATTTGTTTTTCTTTCTTCGTAATTTATTTTCTTAATCGTTTCAATAACAGTCAACTCTTTATTTTAAATAAATGATTATTTATTAAAATATAGTATATTGACATGGCCTGAAAAAACAGTGCATGGGTTGACGTAATAGAATCAAATGTCAGAACGTACCTAGTATATGTAACTTCTGAGAATTTTTCCTTTTGCCATTGACTGAAATGAAAGTAGAAAGATAGAAGAAAGATTGCACGAAGGGCAAGTACTCAGAAATGCAGTTGTGCAGAGTTAAGACAGAAACCAGAAACGTTTTTTCTAGAAATATCGATGTATTAACGCCAATGTTTTTTTAACATCGATGTTATGTGATCGATGTTTCTTCCTTTTCCGATGTTTTGTTCCTGAATGAAAAATTCCCATGATCACAATACTGTAAAAGTTAAAATATGAAATAATAACTGATGGTAACCCTTAGTTCGTACGTTGGAACCAAAGGAACGCTATTTGTACTACCTTCGACCAAACTCTCTCCCCTCCAGATGATCTCCATGCCCTTGTATTTCCTTTTTCTTCATATTTATTTCGCACATTGAGATGTGGTTAAGAAATATGCTCTGGGCGTAGGGTCTGCCACTTCTCATATCCTTATTCGGCGAATTGACAAACACGAACACTGTAGAATTAAATTTTAATGCCCATAAATTTAATGTCAGAGGTTGCTCAACCAGTCTAAAAACATGGACGGTTAAAAACATCGATGGTTTTTAATCAATGTATTTTTAACATCGACGTTTTAATTTTGAACATCGATGTTTGCTAACATCGATGTTTTGTTATCAATGTCGCATCCCTAATATGAACGTCCACGATTTGACGTAGTCTGATTTAAATATTGGAAGGATTAGTTACTTCGATTTTTTTTGTCAAAGGCGTTCAAATTAAAAAGAATCAAGACACCTTATTGGATTACATTTCCAAGATTCATTTTTCGTACTATAGCAGATTATCATGAACAGAAACATTATGTTACGGGCCTGAATCTTCCCGGAGCTAAGTTTGTTTTATTTCAGTTCATATGTCAGCGTGTCAGAATATCGTCAGTTCAGTGTCAACACATTTGCAGTCCCTTCACTACTCACGCCCGGCGGTTCTTCCAAAGCCAATTCGTACGTCGGTTGTCAGCGTCCTAAGGAAACATATTGACGTTTATACTGTCGTATCACTATACCAAATCTCTCACACAGTTGACGAGCTAACATTCAGAACGCGCTATGTCCATATAGCAAAAATTGAGTACATCTGTGGTTCTTACCTATACTTTTGTTTCCAGAAAAAACTGAGATGTTTTACAATACATTAAGTAGTACTCTATTCGTTGAGTTAAAGACGGTGTCGGAATGTATAAAATTTGTTTGTTTGCTTTTTCCGCTTTTATTGGAAAAAAGTGATGTGGACGTGCACGATTTGAATGTTTGCTCCTCAGTTATCTTCTATTTTCGCAGTCTCTTTATGTGCTACGAATTCCGATTTCATTAATTATTCTCTTGTTCAAGTTATAATGACACAACAATAACTTCAGAAGAAGTAGTTGACCTTCACATGTGTTTCAAAGAAAAAAGACTAATCGATCTAGTATATTTGACAATTGGTAAACGTTCATAAGGCTGACGATCAATTGTTAATGCGGAAAAGTTTATGGCGAACGCCAATTTACTTTCATATTCTTCAGGATGACCCTGCTTCTTTAAAGTTAATGAATGTGAATTATCGTGTGAAAAATGCATCGGTAATGAACATAAACATTGTAAGAAATCTTATTTTATCCTACTTTGACGTAATAAATCCTCTTCTGTAATTGGGAAATTATTTATTGAGAAAATATGATAATTCTGACAATACACTTACTAGTATATTAGCCACGTGAATGTTGGTAAAGAAACTTTGTGAAATTAGTTTCTTGTTCCTACAGGATGCAGGATTACTTCTATTATAATGTATTTGGAATGGAAGCTTTTAATTATCAGAAAATACAGAAGTTTAAAATCAAACTTAATTCACTTGTGCAGAATATAAGTAGGCATTCATTTGTCTTTAAAAAATTAAAGAGATAAAAATAATTAGGATGACCGCAAACAATGATACATATTTTGTTTGCGAATGCATGTCGAGTATGAATACCAACAGCAATAGTTCAGTTACTGGCACTAGATCAAGAACAAGTTCATTGCTTCCAGGTGCTATGTAGACCAAGACGACTCTCATTAGTTTTCCTCTATAATCGATATCTCATTTATAATAGCTATGAAATCCAATATTCCATTGAGGTAAATGAAGCCTCGAAGGCAGAACGAACAATAACCTACATTAGATCCATCTATCCACGAAATAGTTCGGTAGATTGTATCGAACGTAGGAAGACCCCAACCCATGGAAGAGCCAATAGAGACAGTTGCGTCGATAAACAAACTGCTCTGTCATTATCTCAACGACTCGTACTTCCGCCACACCTCTTCCTCCATCTCCTTAAAATCATCCTCACTTACGGACACGTGCATCATCTCACCTCTCGCCAAGGCTCTTTACGGAAGTTGCGTCTCGCGTCCTACACTCCCCCCCCTCCAGCAACCCTGACCGTATAATTACGCCCACACATCCTCCAGGATTACACAGAAGAAAACGACGCGATGAGAGGCTTAACCGTCAATCCTTTTATCTGTATCGCTAACGTCGGGCATTACCTTTCTCTATTATGCGCTCGATTCAATGAGATCCCGCCCGCGCCTTCATAAGCGGCGTGAACGCGCCGCTGGAATGAAATCTCGGGCGGCCCATCGACTGGCGCAACGAGGACGCGAGGCAGAGTTGCCAACCGTTCCGATTTTGTCGGGACTGTCCCGATTTTTTTGAATTTGTTTCGTGTCCCGGCAGTAATCTAGTCGGGACGACAATTGTCCCGATATTTTAGACTTTTCGTTTAAAAAGTTAATTTTTGTTTATAAAATTGATTTTATAATAATTTTAATTTTTTTGTAATCCAAGCTTTTAAGGCAAAGAAAATGCCTAAAATTGTATTATTTTGTCTTTAAACTTTCAAAATTTACCCCCGACTCCACCCCCCTTTTCAGGTGGTTGGATCTGAGTCCCGATTTTATCTAGACAAAAGTTGGTAACCCTGACGCGAGGCGTCTTTTCTTTATTTTCACTGCATCGCGATTGCGCCCTGAGCCCACAGCGCTCGCGGGGCGGCGCCGTGTGTGATTGGGCCCAGCGCGCGAGATAAGGTGGCCGACTTTTCCACGGGACATTCGGGACAGCTGTAAAACGGGACTTTTGTGCTTTCAGAGATTGTGGTTTTACGAGGTAATCGTCGAAAAGAGCTTCTCAGTGTTGTTCTAGAAGATAAGGCAGTTTTAAGATAATTCTACACAAGTGAAAAATGGATTTTTACGACGTTTTTAAGAGATTTTAGGTTTATTTTATTTATAATAACCAGATTTTAAAATTTATCTGCAGATGTCGGTGGAGATCGAAAGAGGTAATACACGGGCAAAATGTTGCTTCCATTATGAAATCTGATTTCAATAGATTGTAGACACTTCCTGTAAAAATACTTTGATTTTTTTAACATAGTCGAACTATCTGAAGTCTTATAAAGAGAACTGAATTAAACTATTTTTTATCTCCTCCTTTTCCTTTCTGTAAGTCTGTAGTCCACGACATATTTGGGGTGTTCGGCGTAGGACACAGAGTTTTTCTGGTAAAGAAAGGTCCAAACCGAAAGTGTGAAAGCTGAGTTCACTTGAATGAATAGAAGAAAACACGATTATATCAGCTATGTATCCAACAGCTTGAGTTGTTCATCCGAACTGTCTTTGATCACATTTTTTTGTCATTTTTCTTTGCTTTTAGGGCATTTTTAAATCATTTTAAGAGAATTTTATTGATTATTTTGGGCGGTTTTAGGTCATTAAAAATCTGCCTTCTAATAATTAACAAGAAATTATTAAGGCCGGTATACACGGTACAGTTTTCGTGCATATTCTTTGTGCAGTTCAGACTTTACGTTTTCTGCATGAAAAAATTATGAACATGTTCATAATTTTTCGTGTAGAAAGCATCCAGTTTGACTCCAACGCCTCTAGCGGCAGAATCATTTACTAACGGTGATCCGCCATGTCGATTTTGTGGTTAGGTGTGTCAAGGTGCGATTGTATGAAGTGATATATTCTGATAAACGTCCTTTTCCGCAATTCCTGCCTCTCTAATTTTATACTCTACGCTCCACATGGTTAATTAATATTAAATCAAGATCACAGCCAGTACGCACGCACAGAAATACCACCACTGAAAGTATTCGGACGGCGCAATTCAGTTGTTTCTCGTTAGACCCCTTAGCAGGGGCTTGTGACGAATCGTGTAGAAAACGTGCAGAAATCGTGAAGACCGTGAATGCGCAACTTTGGGCTTTTATACTTCTAGTTTGGGATCTTGAAGTTTCTGTACAGAAACTGTATGAGAATCTACATGAAAAGTGTACCGTGTATATAGGGCTCTAAAAATTCTCGATTGAAAAACAACATTCTGCGTATAACAGGGAACCGTCAGTCTCTCTGGCTGGGCTGCGGCCCCTCTTTACCTTGCGCGGGCAGAGGCTCCTGCGGCGCGGTGAATTGTCAGGCGGGCGACGGGTGGGGACTGCACCAGTGGCCAATCCTGAGCACTATTTTAAGTATAACGCACCTTGCGGTTTTGTTAAAAGGGAAAACCTACGAATCCTCCTTTCGACCAAAACTTGCTACATTATCACTGCTGATAAGAAGAAACGACCAGCAAATATGTTTGCTCAATTTAATGCAACCCGTTCAACGTTTGCGTTTATAACAGTTAGAAGTACAGAAGTGTCTGCTGTTGTCTTGCTTCCTGTCTTAACCTTTTTCAGTCAGACCTGGAAGTTTTAGTGTGGATCTACCGTTGTCTTTCATTTTAAGTTTTTCTAAAATCTATGAAATTTAATTATTGTTCTCTGAGACAATTTACACGAACCACTGACTTCTGGATTATTAACACACTCTATTTTCACAAAAACTCGAGAGTAACGAACTTACGAACGACCAGGGAAGGACTGTTCACGGCAATATTTTGAGGTGACTACGGACCGTCCAGCCGCGCATCCTGCCCTCTCCCCGCCCTTGAAACATGAGGAACGCTAGGTTATGGCGACGACCGGACGGAGCGAAAAAGGACAGTATAGATCAAATAGGAAGGAAGAGACGAGACGGGACAGGAAAGAGTGAGACGTTACGAGACGATAGAAGATCCGGGGCGAGGCGAGTTGGGACGGGACGATATGATACAGGCGATTGACTGATTATTGATTCCGGGTGCGTCAGCTACGGACAATATTGGCGTAAGTGCTATACCCTTGGCGTGACACTGAATATCCTCACTGGAGATCCGGCGCCGACCTACGTTGGATTGCGGCGATTTTCTCCAACGGTATCTCCCACCAGCGAGGTACCGCCCCAGCCACCACAAGCTCTAACACTAAACTCTAGTGTGGTCTCCCACTATATGTGGTAGTATAGAGCATGAATGTTAAAGTGAGAGATAAGTATAGGACAAGGAAGAGGAAGGAAAGATCGCGCGCAGTTCTGGGCTATTTGTTATAGTGCTGCGGCATTCACCTGGTGTTGATGGGAGAGACGGAAAACTACCGATCAGTGCAGCCAGCCCATAGAATTCTCCTCTGGTCAGCGGCTGAATTCGACCTACCTACATTGCAAATGTCTTAAACTCTGCCACCGCTGTCTTGAGTGGAACCCTAGGATCTCTGGGCCTGAGACCTGCAGTGACAACAGTTGATGCTGTGAGCCACCTTTGCCGGTACGAGACAGGCAAGAAAAGATTGAGATCAGACAAGACGAAAAGAGTGTGACGCAAAACCGCCGGCAGGGGTGAGTCCCGCAAGCGGACTGCCAGGCACCGGGTGGGGAAGAGCACGAATAAACACAGACCAGCAAGGAGGTAGGAGGGCAAAGGGGAATGCGAAAGAGACCCAATGAGAATGGGTCAAGACGAGATGTGCGGGTCGGATTCACATTACATCAGACGAAATGATTCGACGTCAGAAGGAAGGAAGACGGGACGAGACGAGATTGTATCGGGCTAGACGAGACAAAACGAAAGAAGGTCAAGCGAATGAAACGGAACAGAGTAAAATGAGGCGAATCGAAATAAGGCGGAGGAAGAACATACAAAGCGAAATGAAACGAGCCGAAAAAATATGGAGCGTTACGAGTTCGTACGAGTCAAGACCTGAGGGAGATGAGATGATAAAGTGAATATCTACTCATTATGAGACCGACGAATTGGAGCAGGTGGCGAGACGGAACAAGTGAGATGACTCTGAAACACGAAACCGGGTGATGAGAGAGAGAGAGAGAGAGAGAGAGAGAGAGGAGAGAGAGAGAGAGAGAGAAAATTAATAGAGTGAAGTGACAGATCGAAGATTTGCAAAGGATGTTGTGTTGGGGGAGGGGGGGTTGAAATGATTTGAGTAAGAGCGCAAGGAGGACAAGGTGAGTGTTTTAGAGCTGATTAGAGCTTAAACATCGAAGAGCAAAGGTACCAGGCGTACCCCGCGTATAGACATCAGCGTGGAGAGGCTCAGGAGGTTGGGTACGACGCACTCGCGGAAAGGAAACAAGAGAGAGGATAAACAAGACGAAATATGTCGCGAGGGAGAGAGAGAGAAAGAGAGAGAGAGAGAGTAAATAAGACAAGATGCGTTGCATAGGGAACCAGAATAAACGGGGTAATTAGGGGTGGGTGAAAAAAACGAGGATGTCAGTGGATCGGCCTCGCCGGAGTGGGATAAGCCCGACAAGCCGAGACAGAAGGAAGAAGTAGAAAAGAAGAAACGGTAGGATGGAGAGAGAGGGAGGGAGTTGGCATGGGGGCCAACGCCTCCCCCCCAAAGGCCGAGAGTTTTTGTTTACTTTCGTTTATTTGGTAAAATTGATTTAAATATTTATGTTCGAATTACGTAATTATTTAAACAATAGTATTGTATGGTATCATATATACAGTACATAAATAATATAATAACAACTTTGTTTATTATTTAATAAAATCTACGATGGCCCACCCCAAATAATCGGCTGAATCTACCCCTGAGAGGAAGGGAGTGGAATGAGCCTCACAGGCAGTGAAGCAGAAGCCTCACAGGAGTGAGGCAGAAGGAAGAAGCAGATAAGAAGAAGTAAAGAGGAAACGGTAGGATGGGCAGAGAGGGAGAGGCACGAGCCTGAAAAGCCGAGGCAGAAGGAAGAAGCAGATAAGACGAGGTACTCAAGAAACGACAGGACGGAGAGGAAGGGGAAGAAGAATCGAGATGACAGTGGAATACTCAGTGAGGAAGAGAAATGAGGGATGGAAGAAGTGATGAGAAGAATGGTGGAGTTGGAGTAGAAGTGCACAAGCGGAAGAAGAGACAGCAATACTTTCTGACAACTTCTGATCTGCTAAGTCGGAGTAATTCGAATTCACATTAAGGGTACATGATAACACATATTTTTGGCAATGTGATAATCCCTCGAAACATATTCTCGAAACGTTGACTGTAACACGTAATTTTATCATACTGTTCATTCACGCTATAAACCTTAAAAATTAATCGACTATCATTATAACTCCTGGACCATACTCCTCACGTTAAAACGAAATAGTCTAGCACAGGTTTTTCCAACTGGCGGCCCACGTGTCTCATGCAGCCCGCCGGATCATTTTGTGTGGCCTAAGACTGCTGTGAAAAATTTTATTACACCAACCAAATACAAAACAATTGCACAAATCACCTTATTTTCCTTAATGATATATTAATTTTCTCGTTGTATATACATTCATGATTAAATATATTGGTTTAGTGGTGAAATGTCGTTGGCATTTAAAATTAAATGATCACAGGTGTTGTCATTGCCAATCATTGTCAATACTAAGCCTTCGAAAGCTGCTCTTGTTGAAATAAATAACATGTTGGCAATGACAACACCTGCGATCATTTAATTAAGTATATTGAATAAAAGTCGTATCTAATATATATTTGTTTCAGAACAATCTCAGTAGTTAGTATTTAACTACTGAGATTTAATCTCAAAGTACGGTGCGGCCAGTGGTTTTACTAGAATTTGATATAAGTCCTTCAAAGTTGGACAACCCTGATTTAGGACATCAACTTGACACTTCTTGACAATATGCTCTGCTACAATTTACGAAACTTAGGAAGATAAAAATGTGTCCACTCAGCCACATCGAAAAGGTAGGTTGTGAGATGGGCCGAGCGGAAGTGAAGCGGAGGCGGGCCGGGCCGGGCCGGGGCGGGGACGGGGCGGAGCGGGGTCGAGGGGCGCGTGTTCGGGCGTCACGGCGGCGGCGTCGGGCCGTGACCGACGCGTGACCCCGGCGCACGCAGCGCCGTAACGGGCCGAAGCGGCGATAGCGCGCCGCGCCGCGCCCCGCCCCGCCCCCAGCGTGCCGCTCCACTCCGCATACTGCCCTGGCGCGGCGCCGCCCGCCACCGCCACCGCCGTCCGCGCCTTGCCCCCCCCTCCCATGCCATCGCCACTGCCGTTCCCGCCTTGCCCCCTCGCCTCCCCGCCGCCTCCTCCCACACCACCGTCATCGCTGCTGTTCCCACCACCGCCGCCGCTGCCTCCACTCCCGCCTTCGCCGCCTTCCCTCCGCCACCCCGTCGTCGCCGCATCCCGCCCCGCCACCGCCATCGCCGCCGTTCTCGCCTCCCCCTCGCCAACCCTGCCACTACCGCCGATGCCGCCACCGCCACCACCTCTACTAATGCCGCTGCCGCCGCATCCCACCTCGCCAACGCCACCGCCGCGGTTACCGCCTCCCCCTCGCCAATTCTGCCACCGCCGCCGCCGCCTTTTCCATCCCCACCACCGTCGTTGCCACTTCTCACCCCCCCGCCACTGTCATCGACGCCACCACCACCGCCGCCGCCGCCTTCACCGTCACCGTCACCGCCGCCCTCTCCTCCACCCCCTGCGCCCGCAGAGTCTGTCCCGTTCGCCAGTCTGCCACGCCCAGCCATAGCTCTCCTACCCGCAGCGTTTATTCTTCTCCCCACCCCCGCTTCCTCTCTCCTAGCCCCTTCCCCGCGCTCACCCTCTGATCCGTCCCGTGCTCTGCAATCTTCCCATTCCCCGTCCCTCTCACGCCTTCCTACCCAGTCCGTTCGGCTCGTCCCGACCCCCTGCATCCATTAACATCCCCACCCATGTCCCATGCCCCGCTCCCGCGCTTCGGCCCTCCCCGCCTTCGCCCGTCCCTCCCCACTCCCCTCGCACTTCCTCCTCCGCTCGGACATTTCGCCTGCGGTGTGGCCAGGGCCTTGCAACTCTCCATCAAAAACGGGGACAAAGCTTGAGGGTGTTACTAGAGGAGGCGCTAGTGGCGCCGGGTACAGCTGCAGGTGAGGCTCACCAACATTCGTACATAAAATTGGCTATTTTGTGAGAAATACGAAAAGGTTCCTGTACGAAGGTGAAACAGGAGAGCGCGCCATTGTAATGGTCTCCACCACGATTTACGGGAGTTTCAAGGCCCTGTCTGAGGCGGCGTTCGCCCGTTTCCGCTAGTGCCGTTACTGAGCCAAGCGGAGATCGTCTCCGCCGCCGAATTTCTCGCCCGCACGGAAACCGAGCAGGCAGCAAGCACGTCTGGAACGAAAATAAAATACGGAAAGGGCGTCGGTCTGTAAAACCTTGAAACTGTTCTTATCTAGTGAATTTGATTCTAATCTGCAATTACATACCCCCACGTCACACGGTTTTTCAAGTTTTCGCTGAGTCCTATACAATTCCCGGATGAAGTATAACCGAAATACTGTTGCGAATGCGAAAATTAATTAAATTTAGTAGTTGCGAGTAGGAAAATTAGTTAAATTCGGTTTCGTAAAATACGGAAAATAATTAAATTCGTACTGTCGTAGTGTCGTCAATGACATTTACGCCAATTTTTCGTTTCCATTACTTGCTTTCGTTTCAAACTTCTGGACTTCATACCATTGCTCCCAATTATGTTATGCATAGGGCTGTGATTTATATGCAATAAAACAGTGAAATATGCACATAAATATGTAAATACAATGGGTAAAATATGCAATTAAAAAAGGAAAATATGTGAAATAGTGTAATTTGGAAAAGATGTTGACAGCAAAAAATACACAGAAATCATAAATTTTTTACAAATGACAAACATACGTCAAGGGCTTAATTTTGAAGAACACTAATTTCTTAGGAAAATAATGGGAGATGTAGTTAATGTACATTTCACAAAATAAAAAACAATATAGGTATTGCAACAAAAATATGACTTCTCAATTATAATAAAATCTAGAACACAATAATGAAATAACTTAAAACTTGAAAAGAACCTGTTCGACTGACCCTAATGATGACAGACCTTAGCATGCTTCTCAAGCGACTTCTTACGAGTCAGGCGACCGGCAACACTGACACGTGACTGTGGCAACGTAAACAAATTCTGGGAAGCCCATTGCTTCAGAGATCACATAGCACGCGAGAATTGTCAGTGCCGCTTACATGCTGACGGAACTGGAACTGTTGGACTTCATTTCGCGGATGAGGGATGAATATGCAAAAAAATATGCAAATATGGCCTAAAAATGGAAAAATGTGCAACTATGGTGATATATGCGAAAATATGGGAAATAAAAAAAAATAGCTTAAATTGATCCTAAATGCTTCAAAATGTCTACAATTTGTTGAAATGGGATGTTTTAGTTAACAGAAGAAAATGCACATGTATATAAATCACAGCCATATTTATGCACCCCTCATTGTTTTTCACATCTCAGGCTCAATTCTCAGGTCGGATGCTCATTTTCAATTACATGTTCCACCTGCCTGTATTTCTTCTGGATGCATCTATACAATGTATTTTGTAAGTAGTAGTTTTCTAGCCTGAAATTTCCCCATCGGGTTCTGTTCACCTCATCTGTGCACCTCATCTTCAGATTACACAATCATGTAAAATGAAGCATTTCAGTGGAACTGCAATTTCAACGAATGGTTTGCTCTGTGATTATTGTCGTAAAACACGCATGTTAATCATCAAATTATTATACACGTGGTAATTGTACAACTGTCATTTAAAAAATCAGAGAAATTAAAACATGAAAACCTAAGTAAACCATTAATTTACTTTTCGAAACGGCAGAAATTTTGAAAAATCACATTGTATAGGCTAAGGCCAGGAAAGTGCTCTTTAGGAACACGCCCTCTTTATACCAAAAGAGAGTTTTCAAGCTTCTGGATTAAGGTTACATTTCCTTTCTTCCGGAGTATATTTTTCTGCCACGCTCTTTGGTCAATGGCTCTTCAGTCTATATTTTGGTCGCATCAATTTGTTTAAAGAAAACCACAAAATTAGCCAAGAAATTATATGTTGTGCCTCACTGAAATTTCTTTCACATAGCATTGACCTGAGGGTATATTGGGAGTTGTATTTATAATCATTATCGTCTTCCTATTGCATTGCTACCATGAAAACAAAATATCTCTAACATACATAAAAATAACATTTACAAAACCAAATTTAAAAGTTGGTTAATAAAAACTACAATATATTTCCTTAAAATTTCTGAAAAGGATCGGCCATGGGGAATGATTTTTCAACCAAAATTGCAGATCGCTTTGTGTGTGCAGCCCATATTACATCAAAACCTTCTAGTGCAAGTGACTTCGCTTTTCGAAAAAATTGATTGAGTTATTGGTGTTTCCGGGAGCGCCAACTGATAAGGACATCGTCCCGTAAGTGTGCCTACTTTCACTGAGACGTAGTGGTTGTTTCGTCCCGCTGAATGACGAGATCTGGCGCCGACCTACACGTCGGTTTGCAGGGCTTTCCTCGCCCAGGTATCTCCCACCAGCGGGGCACCGCCCCAAGCTGGACGCTTTGGTCCAGCTACCAACTGGTCTCCCGGCTGGTGTCGTAGTATATACATAGCATGTAAGAGTAAAAGTGTGTAAGTAAGGGGTGAGAATAGGATAAGGATTGGGCGCGCTCCATGACCTATTGTTAGGGCCCAGCTCCGGCATTCGTCTGGAGTTGATCGAGAAACCACGGAAAACTACCGATCAGAGCAGCCTGCTGGTAGAATTCTGCTCCAGCCAGGGGCTGAATTCGACCTATACAACTAGAGTCGAAAATCCTGCCACCGTCGGGTCTCGAACTCTACGACCTCCCGGTCAGGGGGACTGCAGTGACATCAATTAATGCTATGAGCCATCTAATTCGATGAGAAAGGAAATAATCTCGTATTTCCAAGAGTAGGTAAATTTTATTTTCTATATTTTATTTTTCATATCTAGTCTCAATGTTTTTATTATATAACATTGTTCTAAAGCTCGTACCTTCTTTCTTTCGTTCTAATTTTCTGTCTCCTTTTCCTCACCGCACTGTGCACCGCCCTAAAAGACTGACTGTGGCCGGGCAGGGCCCGACCGGTCCGCTAGCACATTATAATTTTCGGCATCGACCTTGGCTCAAATGATAGCCATAAAAATGTATGTGGAACGTTCGGGGCCGCGTGAATAGATAATTCTTCGCACAGGAGATACTTATTGTTTCGTTCGTTCCGTGCCAGCGCCGCCAGTGTCAAAATAAACCACGACGAACGATCTGCCGTTATTAAGCATTTGTAATTGACCGAGAGACCTTGCCACGTCACGTTGATATCTTCGCCGGGTTCCTAGAATGCTTAGACAAACTCGAAGCATTCACAGACACCAGTCAAATCAGTCACTGAAAGGTTATTTACTGTAAAAAAACTGAACATGCATTTGGATAGTCAGGGTCGCCCTTAATGAATCAGATGTGTTTCAAACTATAATTAACCGAAACGATATTTTGAGAGCGGCCAGATGACGTAATGCGGTGGCGGACATCTGTGGGCTGGGTGTGCGAAGTCAAAGCAGCGACCCACGGCCGCCTCAAACCCACGACCGCGGACCAGTCAAGGGCGGCGACCCGCGCCGAAAGCGCGGGAAACTGCAGGAGCAGGCGGCTACTAAGTGAGCTGCGTCATTGCATACCGCACAGCATGTGGGTGAGCGTTTCAATGGACTCCAGAGGCCGCTGTTTCAAGACTTGCCGACCGGAATGTTCCAGTCCAAACGTCTCATATAATGGTGGCCACTATTATAAATTCATATATGCTCCGATATCTTTATCTTTGCTCCGATATCATTATCTTTGATGCCGTCTTGCATCCTCGTGTTAATATTTTCTTTTAAAAGGACGGTCGTCTCTTGTATTAATTTTTAACCCGCTGTGGCTGACGTGATGACTAACAACCGGGAATTGGCGATAAATGTACTTCATTGCGAGACACCAAGGGTTGACAAATCTCTCACAAATTTGTTATATTGTTTGAAAAAATATAAATATGATAAAAGAAGACGTGGAGCATTCAAAATCAAGAGAATTCAAAACCAATGAGTGATTTCGTATATTGATATGAAGAGTAATGATATGAAATGTAAACTCACGTTTTTTTTAAACGAAACTCCCTTAACAGTCATTTGTTTCGGGGTTATTTGAATGTTTCCATTCTTATGTGAGAATCTCGTAAGTTCGAGCAGGTGCATCTGCACAGGATATTGGGTGAAAAAACTTTTTGTTGAGATTTTTTACGTTTTTGTGAATATTTAAGAATCAGCTTCGACCACTATAAAATCATAGATCTGTCAAGCATATGCTATGAAATGTAATTATTTATTTTATTATTATTTAGAAAATCGATTACATTCGGTTTCGGTCGGAAATAGGTCACACTGAAAGAAACGTTACATTGGAAAAACACTTAGCACTACCAATAAATGTTTGAGGTGGAAGAAGTACAGAGAATTTTCAGACCCAACATTCACACATTCTTAATGAGACTCAGTAAAGACCCGTCTAATTATCCTAGCGCGGAGGAAGAGAAAAAGAAAGAATATTTGGAGGTGACAAGGTGGAGGAGAAAGTAGTTGGAGAGGAGGAAGGTTGATTTACATTGATTGATTGATTGATTCATAGTGATTCTGGGAACGCCAGCTACTAGGGTCATTAAACCCGTAAGTGTAGTGCATGTGTATGATCGGGAGGTAGCTGTGGCGAGATCCGGTGCTGACCTACCGTCGGCTAGCGGGGTTTTACTCAACCAGGAATCTCCCACCAGCGGGGCACAGCCCCAGCCGAGCTCTAAGCTCTAAGCTCCCGAGCGGTCTCCCGGCATGCGTGTTAGTGTAATGCATGCTAGTGTGAGTGTCTGTAAGGGGTGAGGATACTACACGCAAGAGGTAGTAAAGGTCGCGTGCGGTCCGTGGCCCGTTTTTTAAGGCGCTGCTCTAGCATTCGCCTGGTATTCATCACAGAAACAGCGGAAAACTACCGATCAGAGCAGCCGGCCGCTAGAATTCCCCCCCCCCAGTCAGCGACTGAATTCGACCTAGCTGACAACCTAACGTCGAAAAATTCTGCCACCATTCGGACCCGAACCTGGAAGCTCCCAGTCGCAGGAACTGCAGTGACATCAGATGATGTTTTGAGCCCACTCTCCCGGTCAGCGGGAAGGCAAAAGCGAGCGAGCTCCGTAGCGCGCCATGATGACTTTCGTATCGCCGTCGCCCGCCGGCCGAGGTCATCGCCCGGGCGACAGGGCGCGACTGGCGAATCTGCCTTGGAGATGACGGCGCGGCCGCGTTTCCCCGCCGGCGGGACGGCGCCGTCTGCGACCCGTCCGTTGACGCTGGCACACTTGCCCGCGCTGGGCCGTCAGAGCCCTGCCTCCACGCCTGCGCTGCCGCGGCACCTACAACGACAGCCGTCGGCTTAGGTGGCTCAGAGCATCAATAGATGGCACTACATTGCCTCTGACCGGGAGGTCCTAGGGTTCCACTCCTGATGGTGGCAGGATCTGCCACACTATAAGTCGAATTATAGCTACATAAGTCGAATGCAGCCGCTGTCTCGAGGAGAATTCTAGAGGCCACCTGCTCTTAACCGTAGTTTTCAGTGGTTTCTCCGATCAACACCAGGCGAATGCCGGAACAGTACTCTAACAAATAGGCCACCGACCGCGCGGAATATTTCCTTGGATCTACTGCTTGTCCTTTGCACACCCTTACACCCACACACTTCCATGCACATCACTACAACATGCCGGGACACCAGTCGGGAACTCAGAGCATGTCCCGGCTGGGGCGATGGGTAATACCTGGATGGAAAAAACACGAGCGGACGCGTAGGCCAGCGCCGGGTCTCGCCATCCAGCGGGGAAAGATCACCACAACATCCCGCAATAAAATAAACATGCACTACACTTAGGAAACGTATGACCTTAGCAGTTGACGCGCTAATCAACCAAGCTAAGCAGTGCTGCAGCCACGGCCGCAAAGCGGATAGCTAGAGCCACCGCGGCGGCGCGGGGCCGCCACCGCGCTCGCGATCGCGAAGGCCGCGCGGCCCGGCAACAGCCACGTGACGGGCGGGGGGCGTGGCGGAGCGGGGCGGGGCGAGGGGGCGGGGCGGGGCGGCGGAGCAGAAGGCGCGCTCCGCGGGCTAATTGCGCCGCCCGCGGTTTTCCCGCGCGCGCCGCCGCCCGCGCCGCCGCCCGCCCGCGGACGACGCTCCGCAGCCCCCGGCGGGTGGCGTCACTCGCACACACGAGGCGAATGCTTCTTTTGAGATGCATTGTTACCGGTCAGTAGGTCTACAGAAATAAGGTCTACGTAAATACAGTCGACTCCGGTTGTAGTGAACTCGGATGTAGTGAACCCTCGGTTATAGCGTTTTTACGTCATTTGTCCTGTTCAAATTGCATTACCAATAAGCATAAGAAGATTCGGTTATAGAGGACCTGAACCTCGGCGAAAGTGAACGTAAAAAGAAGTCCTGGAAATTAACTGGATCTCTTACGTCATTAGGGGTCTAAAAGGGCTTTCGGAGAGTGGGATGGTGTCCGAACAGTGCAAGAGGCATTGAAAGGTGTCATGACTACATTACGATACTTCGAGGCAGAGGACAATGCAGAATCAATTATGGAGAGAGCAGGAACACTGAAAAGTATCTAATGAAAAATGTAGGAAGCCAACAATTCAAGATAATTTATTTTTTAAGAACAAATAAAGATATTGAAATATTCAGTTCGTGATTTTGGACGACAAAATGTTCAGGGTTAATTGAGTTGTATTTTGTTATTCTTGAAATTATGAAGAAGTAATGGGTTTTTCGGGCGTTCTTAATGATTTTTTCTGTATCTCTAAGTTAATAAAATCAATCATTGTGGAAAAATTCTATTTAAATTTGACATCGGATACAGTGAACCTCTGATATAGTAAACCAAACATGTTAGTCCCCAGAAATTCACTATAACCGGAGTCGACTGTAATGTTTAATATTTGAGGTCTAACGACACTTGGTCTACTCTAAAAGGTATACATAATATATGTCTACATATCACGCTCGTCTACATGAATAAATGTCTAATACATGTATGTCTACAAGCCGAAATGTCAATTGCCTAAATGTTTACAGGAAAAGGTGTGTACATGCAAAAATTAGTATTGCAAATAAGTCTTCGTATAAAGGGTATCTACGTACTGTACAATATTACTGTTTAAATAACTACATAATTCGAACATTAATAAATATTTTTACAATTCTGCCCATTTGCATGCCCTCTCCCCCCTGAATCCGCCAGTGGATCGAATTGGAAACCTCTCCATCACTGGTATGTACGCGCGGTCCGTAAAGCATTGTTTGCATCGGCAGTGCTACCGGCGTTGGTAGTATGAAAACCAATCGAACGTATCAAACTTAAAAATACAAAACAAAACACCCAGATCGTCTTGCCTGCCCAGAAGCCACCGGGGTGGGGCTGGGGCCACTGGCTGGCGAGTGCGGTTCGCCGAGCACTCAGCCGCCAAACAAATCGCCCGCTTCGCCTTTCGCTTGCTAATGCCACCCCAGGTCCTCGCTCACCTCGCGCGGAGATGGATGAGCGGGCGGGGCGCGTTGCGGGCGGGCGGGCGGTTGGGCGGGCGGTTGGACGGGCGGTTGGACGGGCGGTTGGACGAGCGGTTGGACGGGCGGTTGGGCGGGCGGTTGGGCGGGCGGTTGGGCGGGCGGTTGGGCGGGCGGTTGGGCGGGCGGTTGGGCGGGCGGTTGGGCGGGCGGTTGGGCGGGCGGGCAGTTGGGCAAGCGGGCGGGCGGGCGGGCGGGCAGTTGGGCAAGCGGGCGGGCGGTTGGGCGGGCGGGCGGTTGGGCGGGCGGGCGGTTGGGCGGGCGGGCGGGCGGGCGGGCGGGCGGGCGGGCGGGCGGTTGGGCGGGCGGTTGGGCGGGCGGTTGGGCGGGCGGGCGGGCGGGCCCCCTCCAATCCGCCACTTACGGACAAGCATCGCTGCGCGCCGCTGCGGGCGCTATGAACGAGACAAGCGTTTTTTCTGCATTCCGAACATCGGGGTTCTAATATTCGTTTGATTTGTATTGCCATGACGTGTAATATGTTTCCTTATAAAAACAAAATCAAATGAAGTTAAGGTAAACAAGTTACTGGACCCAGAACATGTTAATATATAATAAATATCCTATTTGTATAAGACATGTACTTCAGAAAAAGAAACCTCTTAAAAATTGTTGGTGATTTTTAAATTTTTTGCACCATATAAAATAGATGTGTCTCAATATACATATCTACTATCAATATACAATATAATAGATGTGTCTCATCATATATTTATGAGAATTCAATTGAATATAAAAATAGGTGTACAGAATGAAATTGAGAATATAAACACTAACGGCCAGTTTTACCAACGCTGATCAGTAGCTTTGACGGACGTCACAAACAAGTGACGGACGTCAAACGCCTTAATTTCTTTTTACCAAGGTCGCGTCGTCTGACAATCGTCAACATATTCGTCAAATTCTGAGGGACCAGTTCCCCGCCATCAACGTCTTTGACGACTCGTTAATGTGCTGCTGTGAGATTAGAGTACATCAAACGCGTGCATTTATTTCATTAATCTAGTTATTTTACTTTTTGCTGTTCAAATTGGGCGTGTGTGATATCATGGGATATCATTCTTAACTTTTTACATATTCACAAACCATGGATCCAGAACAAGCAATCAAAATATATACTTTTTATTAATAGGAATATCCTCAATTCGTAACGAGAGAATGTCGAAGGCGGTGTTCCGAAAGAATTTAGGAGTAAAACCGCGTCTGGAATATCCCGCAAACAGAAATAAGCCTCCAACGCCAATGTCCAGAAGTTGACAGCTTGAAGATTTGATGCTGCAGGACATTTCCTCTGGCCTTTGCAATGAAAGTTTGTCATCAGTGCGATTGCGTAAATAAAAAGATCGTTTCTTTCGCAAATCCTTCTCTATGCCCAAAGAATGTGGTGTTTCCACGGGGGTGCTGAAGCCTAATCAATAAGACGAGATTTTTTGAAGAATAGGGAGCTTTCCTGGAGATGCAGAGATAATAGACTGCACACATCTGTCTATTTTGTCTTCGAAGGAGTTGAATCAGAACGATTCAGAAATCGAAAAATTTATTTCTACGTAAATGTGTAAATACGTGATTTTCATAATGCGCAAACCTACTTGGAATATAATAGTTCATACGTCATCAGTCGTCATCAGGTTGGATAAGACAATGCGGAACTGCGTTGTAACCTGACGTAGTAGCCAATCTCTGTACGAGGAGAAAAATCAACACACGTTCCTTGACGAATCGTCAAATTTAAGTGAGAGTCATTTCTAACGGAGAAGTGTTGAAACGTAACGATACGTCGATATTGTGACGTTCGTCAGAAATGACGATCCACAAGACAGATTTGCCGCGTGTTGGTAAAATCGACAGTAAGAGTTTTAACTTAAGAAGTCATTTCAGCTTTCTCCTTAACCAACTTCTCTGATTTTTCTTTAAATGAAAGGTATTGGGTTCTTGATGTGTTACAATTGCACTTATTAACCTGTTTGTAGTAAAAAAACTAAATATTCATATATTGAAATAAATAAAATGAACTCTCGCCTGCTGTCATTTATGCATTTCTTCGTTTTGTATTCGTCTGATGCGAACAAGTGTGTAAGTGTGAAGTTATATACAGCGAAGATAAGATAGCGAGCACAATGCGGGCAAACTTCAATGAATGTTTCAAATGCGAGGATAATAAGTGTATAAAAACCGTCGAATGTTGATGGGTACCCACTTGTAATAATGCAATTTCACTGACTGTACCCAACGTTACTTGTACCTTGGCTAAGCAGATGATGTGGAGTGCAAAATTGGTCGAGATTCTGACTTTGTTATTTAAAGAGACATGCCTATCCCAACAATCAATTAAGTTTTGAAAGAAAGGTCGTAAACAACAAAGCTGCTAGATGATGTCAGTCCCCGAAAGTATTGAAAAGGCACTTGCTGCAAACTAAGCAGTGACTTAAATGAATTGATGAGCATCACAACGTTCGGTTTCGATCTCCGCCTCGCACGACGTGCGCCTCTTCCATCTTTTATCGCGATTTTTCTATCTTTGCCACTCAAGACCCGTCTTCACGATGGAATATGTCACGGTATTTCGCGTTTTTCTCAGTCGTGCCGCTAGACAACGCATGAACGCGTCCTCATCAAGCAGTGCTTGCGATCATGCGACATCTAGCAGCACGACCGAGAAAGACGCGAAATGCGTGTGATCTTCCATCGTGGGCATAGGAGCTTGAGAGACAGAGTTGGAAAAATCGCACTACAGCAGTCACGCCCTCTTTCGACAACCGCCGTCGACGGTCCTCGGCGCTGTCAGCATTGTCACCGCCGCCGCAACCGATGGCTGAACTATCGTCACCACATCTCCGTATCTCTCAATGTTTGTTGGCTTTGGTGTCGGTTCCGTTCCATTTGGCTCTATGGCTACGGTCAGAGTGGATCCGTATTCGGCCATTTTCGCGTTCGGCTGAACACGGCCGTTTACGGTCGAATATATCAAACCCTCACTAGAGCGCAGGCACGGTCACACTGCTTTCGACAAGTTATTGCGAACACGGCCGAATTTCGATGTCGGCAGATCGATTTAATTTATTCGGCCGATCTGAGCTATCAGAGATGAATGTTGAAAAGCTGGTTTCATTTGTACATGAACGAGATGCTCTGTGAAAGACATCCGATTCCAGATAACACAACAGGGACAAAAGCAGGAAATTAAAGAATAAAATCGGTGAAACTAGTACAAAACGTGTTGTCAACATGAGACATAACCTCATATACCTTATGGTTATGAACAGTCGTTTCTCTGTATGTATTTTATAAAATTCGACCTTTTTTCAATGTCATCCCTAATTGCTCCAAGGATGTAAAAAAAAGTATGAGGCGACGTTCTTGTGTATTGTAAAAAATTCATTGGTTGTTTCCGTAATCGGTAATATAAGGTATGAAATTCAGCAGTATTCTCGCGATCGGCGAAAATAGGGTTGACCCAGTAATCTTTTTAATTTTCAAGCAGAAGAAATTTAAGAGCAGAGGTCTCAGCAAGCACTAGTAATCTTCTCGCTTCCATTAGATGGCCTTTATATTCAACAATTCACAGACAAATGTCGACTTGCAGTCTGATGCAGTGTGACAACTCAGGTCGGCAGTTCGCAGACGAATTTTCTTTGGCCGAAAATGGATCCACTTTGACCGCACCCTAAGAACATCCGCCCTCCAACGATCAGCATCTCATGCCCTCCAAATTTTCACCTGCCACACAGGCATGATATGCGCATCTTGCGTATTTCATCACCATAACATATTTTCTCATGAGGATTTTTAAGTTGAAAAATATACATTATTTCCTGTTTAATCAGTATAAGTAATTAAGTAACTATAGCATTAATGTACGCAATCATCTCCTATATTATTTCAGTAGTATACCTTCCCTTTGTGGTTCTCACACGCAACTAATTTATAAATGGGGTCTCTAAAAAAAGAATTTGAAGGAGACGTGACGAATTGCACATTGGCTTTAAAAATATGAAGGAATTGTTCATGTAAAATACATAAATTCATTCAAAATGCAACCCGCAACGCACGTCAGAATTTTTTAAATCTATATAGTTAAAGAACTCCTAAACGAAGCGTTCTATGGCCTTAAAAACAACTTTTGAGGTCAAGGGCCTCACAGAAACGTTCCTCACATCAATGAGATCTTCTTCATCATTCTATTACGTTTCGGCTGTTCGACGCTTCTCAATTCTACCCCATCTGTTCCGAGCCTATAGTATCTGCAACTACATGTGAAATTACTAATTACTTGATATTCTACGCGATTGAATCACACGGGTGTATCTCTTTTCTCGATAATAAAGTTAAGTAAGAATAGTTTGTATTGACAAGGGTGTATTATAATTTGTTATCAATTAGAAGGTAACATATAGGACAAGTGACGAAGGATAAGAGGGTCTTCAAGAAACACATATATTACAGGTTTAATATGAAAATGGAAAAATAAACTCGAGGGCGGGGTATTCATGCTAAAGTTATCGCACCAGTACGCTAGCACTATTTATTATAAATATGTAATAATGACACATGATTATTTGATCACAATTACAATCGATTTTTCACTTGACATTTGATGACTCGAAATGTTTTGTGCCATTTATCGACTAAAAACAGACTTTTCATTTTAGAATTGCACTCAAATGAAAAAGGCCCTTTCATGCACGAGCCCGAATCGTGAAGTCGTCAAATTCGTGTCTGAAATTGCAAACCCAAACAATGATACATAATGAATTGGTTTACATTTATATTGTATAACTTTTAAGAGACTTAAAACTGCTGTAACAAGTAATGTACTTCAGCTTCCGGGTCAATGACTCCCCTCTCGATCAGGTTTTTGTCCAGTTTCTCTGATCCATTGAGCAAATGCTGAGATGTCCCCTTGTTTTGCTTCTGAATGTAAATGTAGTTTCACTATGCGCACGTTTTGTTGGGCGCTTCTTTTGCTTGTGGTGGTAGGAGTAAAACTGAGGATGAATTACTATTTTATTAGCAATGCAAAAAAAAATCAAATACGCAGTTTGTTTAACGTTGCAATTATGTTTTCTATAACTCGGGAACGAAAATGTTTAGTTTTTCAAATTTGCTAATCTCGCGCTTTTTATTATGATTATGATTATTATTATTATTATTATTATTATTATTATTATTATTCCATTACATCACGACTAAAGATCTAATGAGTCGGCTGAATATAAAATCTACTCCAGGTTGCAACCAGCTACCTAAGGAGCAGATTCGGTGACTATCAGTGCCTCTACAATACTTTACGCAAAATGTGGGCTGTTCCAAATAAAGCAATTTCTTGCACTTCCCAGTCTTTTGAATTACCTGGGAGTTTAGACAAGTTCTTACTCAAATTTTGCGGAACAAATCCCAGAGCTCCGATAACTATCGGGACGACCTGTGCTTTTACGCCCCACATTCGGCTGATCTCGATTTCCAAACTCTTGTATTTAAGACGTTTCTCTGCCTCCTTGGTAACGACGTTTTGATCGCAAGGTACAGCAACATCGATAAGTAAACACGATTTTTTGGCCAAATCCCGGATAACTATATCCGGTTTGTTTGCCGCTATCGTGCGATCAGTTTGAATTTGTTGGTCGTACAATATCGTACACAATCCAACAGACGTCACCGGTTTCGGTGAGTGTTCGTACCACTTGGGGCATGTGTTTGGAACTTCGAGGGCGGTACAGATCTGCCAGTGGAGGTAGCTACACACCCTGTCATGTCTTTTAAGGTATTCGGTCTTTGCTAGGATTGGACAAGCTGAGACAATATGATCAATGGTTTCTACTTGCTCCAGGCAAATGCGGCATTTATCATCTTGGGAAATTTTGAGAACCGCTTTATCATAATGTCGTGTTCTCAAGGCCTGATCTTGGGCAGCTATTACAAGTGCTTCCGATTCTGGCTTCATCCTTCCCCTTTTAAGCCACATAAATGATTGATCTTTATTGATCTGCACCTTGTCCATTCTTTTTAGGTATTGACCGTGGAGTGGTTTGTCTCTCCACGATTTCTTTAACATTTTTTGTGTCTCACACTTCATGTTTAGCAGCATCAGAAGTTCAGTGTCTGTGTTATTATTATTATTATTATTATTATTATTATTATTTTATTCTGGTCCTCAAGAAAATGTGCGCATATCCCATACGTCTTATACAGTTTTTACTGTTTTTGACCAAATAAATAAATAAACATTCAGAATAAAAATTTACCTTGTAATAATTTAATCAAATTTTGTCTCCCAAATAATGCCAAAATTGTCAAATTTTACTAGTACGAATTGTTTTTAAATGCATTATCTACCACTTTCATGACTATTTTCTAGAAAAGAAAAAAGGAAGGATTTACTTAGGTTTCAAAGATCTAAAACCATCATTTGATAGACCGGATAATCTTCTCCACCATACTCACAAACAGTTTTTACTCTGCAGAATTATATTCCATAATACTCTCCTTAAGAGAGATTAAAAAATCCCATGAGAATCAAAAGTATATCATATTTACTGACACCTTCACAACAGTTGAAGAAATAAACCGCAAATCAAGATCGGAAATAAACAACTGCATTCACGAAATTCACTACATTATAACAAAAGCAGGGGGGGGGAAATCGTAATCGCTTGGATACCTGCTCACAAAGAAATTTTTGGTAACGAAATTGCTGATTTAGAAGCCAAAATTGCTGCGACGAACATTAACCAGATCTATCCAACAGAAACAATTAAATTTGAAGATTTCTGAGAAAACATTAATCACAAATTAAACCTTCACTGGAACAGTTTTTGGCGCAGATATAAATTCAGCAACATCCATCAGTCAACGAGCGCATTTTTCTCACCAATTATCAATAAAAAATTTGGCCGCAGGGATCAAACAGTCCTTTCAAGAATAAGATGTGGACATTCCAACTTAAGTCACCTATATCTATTGCAAAAATCATTTCCCCCGACATGTGAACTTTACAATACCAGACTTGACCTAGATCACATCTTTAAAATATGCCCCAGATACAACTACCAGAGGCAGTCATTTGGATTCAAATACAAAGCCATCCTGCATTCATCAGAAGATCAAGATAAAATAATCAAATTTTGTAAATCTATCAACATATATAATGAAATTTAATCCCATTTTCTTATATAAATTTTCCTCCAAAGTATGATTAAGACCAGTTAAAGTATATTGTAAAGTTAAACTGTAATACAATATTTGCCATAAACTCCGTAATCACACCCAATGTAAAACAATACTTGGATAGTCGCTAATAACCAAGATGTTGATACGACTATAAATAAATCTATAAAAACAAACAGACAGTTTTTACTGTTTTTTGACCAAATGAATCAAATGAAATCCACTCAAAAACACCACCACCGCCCCCATGACGCAGTGCCACGACCGCCGCGTTGTTTACACTTCCCAATTAACAACTCATCACCAGGTGGCGACGGCGCGCCGCACCGCACCGCGCCGTCGCAATAGCTGAGCTGTCAGCGCGCCCTCCGGGATAATGAACCGAGGCGCGCCGGTGATTGGATGGAAGGGGCGTTCACTCAGGTCTGTTCCGAACGCGAAGGCTTTGTGTTCTTGTCCCCCCCCCCCCGAGCTCCATTTCGACGGCTCTCTCGTGCGTCCGTACGTGACGACCAGCCGGCCACGGCTTGTCTATTGCTTCGTTTGTCAATTATCTTCACACAGAACAATTTACGGGACAATGCTCTTGAACCAAACGTGATTAGTGAGGCAACCGGAGGTCACTCTTTCTACTCAGGGGGTATTTTTAGTACGTTACAGCGATCGTCAAAAATTTAACAGGCTTACATACTATCACAAGAGTGGGAAAATTAAGTTTTGTTATTTATTACGGGGAGTCAATTGAAGTCGGGGTACTGCACTGATGTCGTTTCAAGATCTTAATTGGCAGGCATTAATAACAACAATTTTTTTATGAAATAATGTTACAAATTACATTAAAGAAGCATTGCATTAATCTTGCTTAATTTTGCTAAAACATTTTAAGTACGGCCATTATCGACCGTTGTAGGTAGTTATCTCCATGCTAATAGAAATTCAAGACCTTCAGGATAGCGCCTGCATGCTATACAAAGAATTATTTACATTTATGAATCAGAAATGATAATGCCTTCGCTTACATATATTGTTTTGAAACTAGCAAGCACCATAGACCTTGTTTCAACGATTGTTATTCAACCACTGACGGAGTAGAGCACGGCGAAACACACCAATAAATTAAGAAACGAATGAAACAGGAAATGTTAGAGATGCAGAAACTGATAAGTGTCGGAGCCAGTAGAAAGAATATTCAGCAGTCCTCCAGGCAATTATTCACTTGCAAATTTTCATAGGACACCGCCGCCGTTGCTTATGGCGCAACGCCCCTACCCATAGGCGTGAATTGTCCATGCGCGCTGCCAATATCAACCGGCGGGTCCACCTCGGAGGCCTTGGGCCGTAAAGAAGCCCACGGTCAATAAAGCGTTTAATCCGCGCCCACCGCCACCGCCACCGCCGCCGCCGCCGCCGCGAGCCCACACACGCGCCGCCGCTACCGCACGGCCTCCGAACACTCCCGACCACTGGGCGAAATGGATCGTCCACAACGGCGCGGCCGAAACAGGCAAACTGGTCGAGACAGACTGGCGAAAATAGACTGTCCGAACCAGACTGTCCGAACCAGACTGGCCGAACCAGACTGGCCGAACCAGACTGGCCGAACCAGACTGGCCGAACCAGACTGGCCGAACCAGACTGGCCGAACCAGACTGGCCGAACCAGACTGGCCGAACCAGACTGGCCGAACCAGACTGGCCGAAACAAACTGGCCGAAACAGACTGGCCGAAACAGACTGGTCAAAATTGGCTGGCTGAGACAGACTGGCCGAAACAGACTGGTCTAAACAGACTGGCCGGCCGGAACAGACTTGCCACAAGACTGGCTGCAAAAGAACCATGTACTTTTCGATCCGTGACCCGACAGATCGAGAGATTCTTTCCATGTAGTGAGGTCTCCTCAATATTTCTATGGTGCAAAATAAACGAAATATGGTGGATTGCGTATACAAAATTAATTACGAATTTTCATAAGAATCGTGCAAATATACAATGCCATATGCAATTCCAATATACATGCAATGCCAAATATGCAATTCCATATGTTTACTACGTCTAATTAATTCATTTAGAAATTTCTTACCCCAAAGATCTTTTTGGGACATCTGATGGGTTCGGGGTAGCGTATGATTTTCCTTCCTAAAACACAGTGTGAATTTTTAAAATAAATATAAAAGTAATTTAAATAATTATTATTTTATCCAGTTGTCATAGTCCAAAATAACACATTACAATTTTAAAATATAATAATCACATTTATAAAAATAATAGTTACAATACCATTAGATCAATTTGGTATTTTTTGTTTGCGAAGAGAACATGAAACAATGAAGAAAACATCATATCGTTTATAACAAAAAAAAAAAATTGTCCTTGCGTCACACTGTAGTTATGAAGTGTGTCTCAATATCCCTTGAGACATACGACCGCCTACAACACTGTTTATTCTAAGAATATTTTTAACGGAATAAAAATACGCAGTAATTAAACGTTTTTATAACAATCAAATGCATACAGCCGTGTTAAGTGTGAATTGTTTACACGGGTAGAACCCGCATTAGCATATAAATCCGGAGTCTAATGATGTTAGAGTAGACGGAGCACGTAACGCGATAGAAATATTGCTGTACGGCTGACTCATGGCCGGCTCCGCTCGTGGTGTGGCGAGGACAATTGCGGAGCGAGGGAGGGGGTGAGGTAGGGGAGGGGCGGAGTGGACAGCGCTCACGGCCCTCCCTCGCCACGGGGACGACGGCGGCGGCGGCAGCCACGGCGGAAGCAGCGCTGCTGAGGGAGGGGAGGTACAGTCCCTAGATACAGAGTAGCGCAACCGCCGCCATTTAATATCCACTCACCCGATAGCCCCATGAAGCAGAATTCACAAGTTAGATATGATAACAATTGCTGACCTTATGGAGATATATAAGATTATTAATATTGATTTGGGATACATTCATGGTTCCCCACACTCAGAATACCCCACAGATCTAATTCTCCTGAGAATTAGATATAAAATGGCGGTATCGGTGGAACAATGGAATGCGCTACTCTTTGTATCTAGGGACTCCAGGGGGGAGGAGATAGAAGAAGAGGCGGAGATGGCGATGGGGAAGTCGGGGAATGAAGCGGGAAGAGAGTCAGAGAAAGGTTTCTCCGATTAGCAACTCACGCTCCACGGTTTATATCCAGCAAACAAGAACACAAAGAAACACAAAGAAATGAATATAACATTCATCGCTAAACACACAGCCCATCTCTCCAATAACTTTTTTACTCAAATATCAACTGTGTGCCATACGCCATCCACTATAACCTCGCCTCAATGGACCCTTTTAATGCCTTCCTAAACATATTCGCGAACAATTGATAATAGTAGGTGCAGATTGTAGCTTCCTACCCCTTCCTGTAGCTAGAGTTAGTTTTTTTAGATTAGGAGATAAGAATAGTTGAAAGCTACTCAATACGTATGGAAAAGTGAATGCACAATGAACTTTATATTTCCGAATTAGCAATAAATATGTATAAAAATGTCCGAGAAAGGGGTGGAGGCGTAGATGAAGGAGGAGGAGGAGAAGGACGACGGGAATGAAGAGGGTGAAGTTGAGAATTAAAGAGGCTGAGGGAGAGGTAGGAAACATCGATTTTGGTGGCAGGGCGATAGTGATGACAGCGCTGCTGTTGGGGTGAACGAGAAGTAGAGGAGAGGTAGAGATGGCGAGAGCGTTGGCAATGGTGACGTCAGAGGCTGAAGCGGGGATAGAGTCAGAGAAAGGGACGGAGGCGTAGGAGATGGAGTGGAGGTTGAGACGAAGGTAGAAACATGATTATGTTGGCAAGGCGATGGTGGTGATAACATTGCTGATAGGCTGAAGCAACCAGAGGTAAAAAGAAAAGAGAGGGGAGTTGGAGATGGCGACGTCGGAGGTTGAAGCGGCAATAGAGGCGGAGACGAAGGAAATGAAGAGACGAAGGGCTGAGGTTGAGAAGTTAGAAAAAGATGCTGAGGCGAAGGCAGAACTACCGATTTTGATGGCAGGACGATAATGGTGACAGCATGACGGTGGTGATTTGCGTCTGACTTCGGCGGCAGCGTTGGAGGTTTCGAGGTCATCCCTTCAAATGTAAAGATAGCGTATATTGTTAAGGTGGCGGTAGCAGAGACGCGGAAAAGTGGAGGCGATGGAGAATGCCAAGGCAAGGGCGATATTAGGATTGAATTGAATAGAACTGATGCCTTATTTTACGTAGCGAGAGTCAGGCGGTGAGGCCTGCTCTTCCGTCTGACCACGCAAATTTGCTACGCTCCATTCACCAACTAACGGAAATAAAGTATTACCTGGCCGACGAAACAGGCAGTTTGAATTTAACGTCATTTAGGCTAGAAGATATTTTACATGCAGTTAATCTACTATCATGGGACAGCCGGATTTACTTCCCCTTCGAAGGAAAACGTACGAAGGATTTTTTCGCCTTTTAAAAAACACGGCTTCGACCGGGTTTGTACCCGAGAACTTGGATATAACATTCCGATACGCTAACCGATACACCATCGAGGCCGCCAAATAGCCAGAATTGGGTGTAATGACGAAAGTAAAGGAGACGGACACGACCTTAATATTCTTCCAGAGCTGTTTCTCTTTGTAACTTTGTAACTTTGTTCACAGTTTCATTTTGTAACTGTAATCCGCTTTACAATTATAACCAGGCGTCAATTTTTCATGATCTAAAACAGCAATGATGGATAAAATGTTCTTGAAATGCTTTAAAAATGGCCTAAGAGCAAAGAAAAATGATGCAAATAATGTTATCAAAACCGACACGAGGCATTTTAGAAATACAATAAATTTCATCAACTCCTTGTGAATTGTTATCTTCTCATTTGGTATATTATTGGTTAGACTACTTCAATACTGTGTTTATAGACAACACATTATTTTAACACACAATGCATATTTATTCTTCAATTTGTGTAATATTAGTAATAAATGCAGTTCAAGATTTGAATAATAAATATGTATTGTATATGAAACTAATGTGTTGCCTATAAACGCAGTATTGAAGCAGTCTAACCTATAAAATACAAAAAAAGTATATCAATATAGGCAAATAAATAAGTTATAATGTTTTAAATAAATGTATTTTATCATTTTACCTGATTCGTGATTAAATTCTTGTAATAACTAACTCAAATGAATCAGATTTATTTCTAATTTTAATCCACGTTTTCGAAAATTGGATTTTACTTCTCCCGTAATTCACAGTTTTTACGGATTTTACAAAAGATGATTCAAATGAAATTTCTGCTATATCAAGGCATTCAATCATTTTAATTAAGCAGATGTACACAATCCTTTGCAGAAGTTCCCAATAACACTAATTGAACCAGATTAAACATTTTATAAACGAAATGTCAAAACGAAATATGGATTGTTATTGCTCATAACGTGACAAACAAGATTCCCTAACTTGGAATAAATTGCGTTATCACGTTTACTAAATGGAATGTCAATTACATTGCATAATATTTTAACTATGCAGATATTATTTTTGACTTAAATGAAATAATACAAATGTCACAAATTAATATTAATATTAAACGCAAGTTAACTATAATTTTACGAATTCTAGTGAATATCGTTGAAAAGGAAGTTTATTGAAATTTATTTATCGAATTCATGTGAAATACAAGAGATACTGATTTTAGTTTTTTTAGGAAGAAAGTCGTTGCCATCACGTAATATTTCATTTGAAATTCGGCTAATTATATGACAGTATTGAGAAAAGTAATTCTTTTCGATATCTTCTCGGGGTTCTACGAAAACGGCGAACATAAAAACTAGTGCCCATTGTAGATCGTCCGATTAGAATTGAATGCCGTTACGTTATCACTTTCGTGAATCAGAGATATCGATAAATACACCATAGTATACCGGTAAAAAAAAATCGCTATCAATTTCTTCTGAGGGTCATGCGAAATCCCGAACATAAAAAGTGATGCTAAGACTCCGTTTAGGATTAATGTTCGTAACGCAACGTAGGGTACGCGAGGCAACGTAGGGGCTGCCTAAACAGTGAATTAATCGGCCGACGCGACGCGACGCTCCCTCGCCCACAAAAAGGACGGAAAAGCGCCGTTCGTCCCGCGCGCACTTGCGATCTTTGGCGTCCGACAGACGCGCCTCATCGCCCATTGCCCGTCGCCCCTCGCCCCTCACCCTCGGCCCTCGCGCTCCTTGCCCCGCGCCCCTGGCCCATCGCCCCCCGCCCCCCACACTTTGCCCCTCGCCACTCGCCCCCGACGCCCGTCGCCCTTCGCCCGTCGTCCGTCGCCCACGAGGGCGCGGGGGGGGGGAGGCGGGGGCCGCGTTTTTATTTCTAATGTGATAAATACGAGATCCTCACTGGCCTGGAAGTAATCCCGCGCTCGGAGCAAAAGAAGGGTCGCGGGAAAAAACACGCCCGGATGGATGGACACTTGAAGGGCGGCTGCGGAGCGCGACCAGGCGTGGAGGAGGGGGGGGGGCGGTTGAGTTGTTGAGTCGCCCGCGGCGCCCTGCGAAGCCCCGAGGAGCCCGTGGAGAGCCCCGTCGCGACGCCGCGCCGGCGTGCCCCGGCGCCCGAGGGGAGCGCCCCTACGCGCAGGGAGCGCGCCTTGCGGTGGGGACACGCATCACGGAGATATTGACGGAAGTACACTTTTGGGGGCGGGGAGGCTGGTATCGAACTTTTTTTTTCCCAAACCATTTGTCTGCATGTCAACAACACTGGTACGTACCAAGAATGTTCACCAAAATGGATATTTCCCGATCTACCTCGGTGATGTCGCAGCCCTTTATATCTGTAAGGAATCTCGTAATTTTTGTATCATAGGCGCAAGTTTTCTTGATATTCCACAGAGGGGTTGCGCGGAGAAGTGAGCTCTGGCTACATCACGGCTTGAAAAGGAGTACCAACCGTTGGCAGGAATTGATCGGGTTGCGAAAGTGTGGCACGAGTAATACTACTTTTATTTTGAAGGTACGAGGTGGCATTGCTAATTGGTATTGGCCGTTCCTAGTAGGACCTATGTATCTCAAGAGACAGTGCTGTTCAGCGCTGGCCGAGGTCTAGGGAGCTCGTGAATCAAGAAAACTTGCGTAAGCAATACTTTACTCGTCCTCACTCTCTCCATTTATATTAACTTTTTCATCTTTCTGATTTTCCACGTACTACATGCAATTACTTCACTTTTAAAATTATCTAATATACAAACGTCCTTTGATTTCTTGTTCCCACCATTCTGCTATTCAATAGGAAAACCTTTAAGTGACAGACCAATATATTTTGTCCTTTTGACAAAAAAATATAATTAATGTTATCCCTATATCTTTTTTAGAATATTAGTAGAAATCTTGTTTCATTATATATGACATGTTCTGATCTTTGATCATAGTTTTATGCATATTGATTCTAAAATACGTCGTCTTTCAAGAACGACAACGAGCAAACAAAAATTTTGGGATAAGGACAGGCTTCCAATATTTCATCCTCCTACCGCTTTCTGTAAACATTAAATTGTAAACTTTGTGGAAAAGTACAGTCCCTTATCTATCACACACACACACACACACACACACACACACACACACACATACATGTAGAAGCACCAAAGGAACAGTACTGAATTGAAGTTTATTCTTATCGGATACTTGGTATTTTTATAATTGATGAGTATAACTCGTTTCATTTAGCGCGTACGTACTTACAGCTGGTCTGCTATCGTGCTTCAAATGACACCGATAAATTTTAGAATAATATCTCCACGCCGTTGTAACGTGCATAATTTCAGACCAGATGGTGCTAATGTTTCAGTGAACAGAGGCATTAAATGCCTTTTGAGGAATTCTGGAATAGTCTGTAATCTTGAATACGCGAGTTGGACAATTAGCTAATATCCCAAATCTCTGCGAGAAAAATTCATTTGTGTTTCATTTCCTCTGCTATTCTCAAATATTTACTGATGTAATGCGAAAACGTGCTATTCAAAAGCGCTTGCTCACCAGGAAAAGCAGGCAGGAAAACTGCATATGAAACAGAACGAGCATACGGTTTGTCGAGCTGCTCCTTATTGCATGAGACCATAAAACCTGTGTCGGCAAGAAAACACGATAAGCAAACAATGCATCCAGTTTACAAGCGGCAGCGCAGGGGCGGGGGTGGGGGCGGGGGGCGGGGGTGGGGTGGGAGACCGCAGGCCATCAGTGGGCGATAAGGCCACCGATTCGTGCACCGCGCATCTACATGCAAGGAAGTGACTCACGCTCTAACGGTCGCGTTGCAGTGTCACCAGAGATTGGGGGCTCTTCACCTCGCCTGCGAGGAGAGAGTAAATTCATAAATGTGAAATACCCGAAGAGGTTATTCCGAAAAAATCTATGTTGGTTCGAAGATGAAAGTAGACTTTTCATAAAATCCGCTTTTGTCCCTGTCATTCACCACTTCGTGAATGAACTAGTAAGTAGTGAAAACTACATTTTTCTGGAATTTTGTATCTTGCAGCTTAGATGGCCGAGATGACTGAACACACCCGGTCACGAAGCCTTGACCCAAAGGTCCCCGGGTTTGATACCTGTTCATCACTTGTCCTCCTTCGAATATGTTTTGAGGTGCACGACCTCGTGCTTAAAATGAAACCGCCCAGGAGAGGTTAATCGCTACTGTAAATCGCTATATTTTGGACCAGAAGATAGCAACCCACATTAAATGCAAGTCGTTTCACAACTGAACTTAAGGTATATTGAACAAAATGTATAATGAAATAAATGCGTATTATATACCTTTCTGTGTAAAAGAAAGAATTCCTTTTTAATTAATCTATAGGTTTAAGTTTTATTTGCATGAATGGATTAAATATATTCAAATTTAATCGTCGTTTAATTAAATTTATTTAAATTTTATGTCGTATGATATGTGTTACGAGATAGTTATTCTCGAAAGATCTAATGAGTCACAATTTTAAACAAGATTTGCAAGTATTCTAATGTATGCTCAGTGTCTCATATCTGCTGAAAAGTGGGAATATTACATATAATTAAGATTGAAAGTGAGTTTAAAGAACATAAAACTATATCACGAAATCTGTTGATATGTTTCAACGCCAAGGAATTTTTCATTCATGATAGGTCAATGGAAATTTTGATGAGCGGGAGAAGATCTATTTAATTTAATTAAAAATTGCTACAGACCTTTAGTTTTTCTGTTTTTACTGCCAAATTAAAGATTTTTACAGTACTGTTAAAGTGTTCCCAACTTCCTGAAACAAATTCTCTTACCCAGTAATATCAGGCAATAACTCTTGATTGTGTGGTATGTACCGTTCCATTCGAGAGATTTTTTTTACTATGCAGTCGAGTTTTTCTTTCTTCTAATGTCTGAATAATGCTTCTCTTGCACACACACCCTTTGTACTCGTAGTAATTACATTGCATTTCTCATATCTATTTTAAATGTCCCGTGGTCTAAAATTTCCGAGTGACTAGGTCGATATTACTGTAGTAGCACGTATAAAGGTACCTTTCGAAGTCGCTATATGGAGTGGTGGCGATTATGTCATGCTCCGAGAAAATTACCCGTAAGTTACAAAAAGAACAAGAACTTGCAACCAACCGCCGCCATAAAAAGTTCGACACGGTGCCGATCCATAAGCTGGAAAATGTCAGGCCACGAGAAGGTTCTCGCCGGCTGTCAAAGTCACGATTCGGAAAAAAGCAACGAAAAGGAGTCGTCGTTGGACGGTCCAGTGATATCAGGCGCAGAGAAAGGAGAAAAAGAGAGATCTTGGGCGATTTCAGTTGCCCTCACCTTGCGGCTGGTTACGTAGTCCGCAGTACGTGCCAACCCCCGGCGTGGCGCGGCGTCGCGTTGGGTCGTGATGGCTGTTTCGAAGCGGCACGTAAGCTTTCAGTTTTCGATTTCGGAATATCGTGAGTTCTGCGCTAGAGGGAAGATCGCGTGTTTTTTTGCTTTGGTCACTAGATTCTGGTGAAACCTTGGTTGACGGTATTTTCTAAAGGAGGCCGAAGCTTTCGTAAGAAAACGTGCGAGATGGATGAACTTTGCCTTCGGATCCAATGCCAGAGGAAACTTGGCACTAGGACGTCGATATTTGAAAGATGATTCTTGAAAGAGACTGAAATTCTTTGAGATCCGTAATTCTTGCTGAAACGAATTCTAATTGCGAATGTATCTGTACCGTAAATCGAATGTCTCTCTCATAAAATAATATTAGGCGATTTAAAGAATATATTTATGTATTCTATAGAATATCTTATTTATATTGACATTTTTATAACTTTCCATTCTTTGTTCTAATATTGTACGCCACTTACAAGTACATTTATGATTTTTCTTTTTTGTTTCACATGTAAACTATGAATAAACTTTTCTGAGACATGAAAATTATCTGCAAATCATTTAAAAATCAAATTCAATCACATGCAAAACAAATAGCGTTTTGAGCTCTACGTCCACGAAAGTTATTAATTTTTAACAAGAAACTGTATACTAAATACGTTTTTTTTTTGAGAAATTATTTCTTCCTGTTACATTTTTATAAAGAAAATTGTTACATTTTTTCATAAAGTAAACAATGTTTGCGCGTAATTCTTCTGACGCCTAATGATAATACAGAGAAATTAAATCTTTTACTTGGGATTTCCTATATGAATTTTATGTAATCGTGACAGTGGTGTTTTTGCAGCACCCAAGAATATTTGAATTCTCTCGCGTTCAGTGCTTTCTCAACAAGTAACGGGGACCAGAATAATAGGCTCATATTGTGGTGCAATGCATAATTAGTTTCCCAAATTGCCTCAAGAGTTTTGTAGTGGAATAGTTTTGTGTCGTACACCTTTCTCTCTGCTGGACAACCAATGGAAAGAAACTCGCATACTGCAACCACTGTAGGAGGTTATTCGTTCCCGCGCTAAATTCAAATCGTCTATGCGGTTTCATGTTAGTTATTTGTGAAACGAGTGGCAAAAGTGAGATTTTATTTTGCTAGTAGGAAATATGGCGACACGAGACCGTTCCGCAATCCTACAGGCAAAATACAGGTAAAATCACTTTTACCAAGGGTGTAAAAAATAATTTTTAGAATGACCTACTGACTTTAATTTTATTTTAATTCAAGGATACAAATCAGTTAATGATTCATTAAGATCAGTAGCAGCTTATGCGGCCCGACGAATTTATTTTGTTCTTCGTTGCATTGACAGATTTAACTGAACACTCGAGCATCGTTTTTTAGCACCAATGCTAAACATTGAACTTTTGGCACGCTACTCATGTCCTGAAAAAAGTGCTTTTACTGGTGGCTATATAAAAAACAATGTTCAGGTACTTATTGCCCCCGTTTTATTCACATCTTCTTAAAATTTGCATGCCATATATCTCATTCATTCTCAGTAGAACTGACGCATCTTTTCAAAATGGAATGTACTCTGCAATTAAAATTCCTTTAATTCCTTTTCTATATTTGTCCATGGTTACTGGGAGGTTTATATTTCATGAGTAGAAGCTTCCCTGTCTTCTTCCCCTTGTTCTTATTCCTAGTCTTATGATTAAGGACTTTTACACCCAATATCCAGGACACTTTTGAGAACTGTTTTAGTGTAGAACCCTGTTAATAATGTACCTTGCTTTTCTCCTGCACTTAACTTTATCTATATTGCCCCTCCGACGCTGACTCCATCAGTCTGAGAGAACACGTCTCCTCAAAGTCAATGACCTGTCAGACAAGACAATGAGTTTACGAAAATTCTATGAAATCTGAACGTTGAGTTAGTACGATCTAATTGATCAGTTTTAGAATTTGTAATAATTATCGCTGACAGTGTGTATAAATAAAAGTTGGCACTTTATCAAGTTGCACATTTAATGTTCAAGATTTTCTCATTATTATTGTTATTATTATTATTATTATTATTATTATTATTATTATTATTATTATTATTATTCGTCATTGGTAGATTCAATATACTCTTCGTCAATATCCATCTGTCAAAATTCAGGAAAATATCAGAAAACGCATTAATATCCTTTATACCCTTATTATCTGTATTCTAACTCATTTTTGAAAATTCTTATATCCTGACGTTCACATATTTTTTATTTTCCCCCATTAAGTAAATTTATTATAGGAAAAGTAAAAACCATCTCAGTACTTCTATAGCAATACAGTTTTATTGCAGCAACATATCATTCGCTCTTTCTTTCTTTTTATTCTTATCATAATAATTTTAACTTGCTGATTTTCCGTTATTTATTCATAAGCCTCACCAAGAGTCATTTACACTCGGCATGTTCAACAGTTTCTTCAACTTTCGTATCAGTAATTTGAGTTCGCATTTCTATTTTTACCCAGTGAACGTAACTATCTCTAGCCAGTTGTTTCTTGGTTGAGGAGAGTTAATGCACGGAGTTGCTGCTGGAAGATAATGGACTGTGAGAAAATGTCTCACATAACAATCATATTCTAATAACGGTGACCTTCCATTCTAAAAGCGAAATTTGTGCAATTACCATTGGTTTATTCGAGACATGCATTTAAATGGCTGTCACTCCCACTCAATATTACTTTGATGTGAATAATTATTACAATTGAAGGGCCCATTAAAACAAGGGACCAGCTGAGATTGACTTGGTTCTGAGATATTGACGATTTTGATTAGAACTTTACTAATATAACTCAGTACACAGCACACTTGCTTATAAGTTCATACTGGATTTAACATATTACACTAAAATAATTATATGTGAAGTTTTATTTAATGCTCACGTCTCAATTAAACAAAAACATTGTGATAGCCCCTTTTTCTACTGAGCAACAATTGATAATTGTTGTAGTTAAATTTATATTAAATTATTTCAATTTTACGACGCAGTGGTTAATTTGTTATGTTCCGGATCATGGAATTCTGTGAAAATACAAATAATGGTCGTTTATAAATTACGAAACGCTAAAGAGGGAGGAGGGGGTTTGAGGTAGCATTACACTCCGTCACATAGGGATAGGGCGGTATTGGCTTATTGTTACGTAACATCGATTTTTTTGAACATTTGGTGAAGTAATTCCTTTTTTTCAGACTTGTACTAAAACATTAAAATGTTAAGTAATTAATTTAAAAACAAAAATAAATTCAAGTTATAATATACAAATTGTCACAAATGATTATTTTTTCCATCAACTCTTTATTGAATCTGTAAAATTGCGAAGAAACTTGTATGTAGTTTATTTTAAATTCCATTTAAATTAGCGCAGTAGACTCCTGCCTATTACTACGTGTGCATGGCTTGTGATCAAAACTTTTTTTCGCTTTTGCTTCCTTCACTCACAACTTGCCACCACTTCTTGCATTTACAAGAGAGGAGAGTGTTGTCGAGAGTGTTACATATTTTAGGGGGGTTCAATCGCGGGTTAAGGATGTATTACAGGGGGGAGAGGGGGTATTCAAAATACTTCAAATTGCGTAATTTACGTAATTTATGGACGGCCCCTTAAAACAAATAAATAAATAAATAAATAAATAAAAAATATCATTTGAGTCGAATTTTGGTAAATACTTCTGGAGTACGATAGAAGATAATGAAGATATTTTAATGAAATCGGTGCTGAGGCACCCTTTGCATCCCGCGAGCATTGTTCCACTGTCTGCCATATCGGCTGCGCCGCGCTGGTTGCAGGCGACCGTGACTCTTGGCGGCGAGGGCGGCGCTCGTGACGCGGCGCGGCGCGGCGAGCGCGGCGTTGGTCGGCCCTTCACGTTCCGGGGACGCTACTCGGCGCCCCGCACGCAGGCCAGACGCCGTTAGCCGCTCGCCCGCCGCCGCCGCCGCCGCCGCCGCCGCCGCCGCCGCCGCCGCCGCCGCCGCCGCCGCCGCCGCGCGGGTGACCGCCCCCGGGGGCGGCGATAAGAGCGCGTGACGCACGGCGCGGGAACGCGCCGCCCCCGCCCGCACACGCCTCCACCGCCCGCACACGCCCCATCCCCTCTCTCTCGCCTCACTCTCACCTCCACCTCGCCTCCCCCTCACCCCCTCTCCGCCCACTCACCACTTACACCTCCCTTCGCCTCCCCCTCAACGCCTCTCACCTCCGGCTCGCCTCTCCCTCACCCCCTCCTCACCTCCCGCTCGCCCAGCCTCCCCTCCCCCTCACCACCCCTCAGCACCACCTACACTTCCCCTCACCCCCCGCTCGCCTCACCTTCACCTCCCCCTCGCCACCCACTTGCCTGACTACAACTCTTGTCTTCCATCGCTCCTGCCGCCTTCCTCTGGAGATGACGTCCTCGTCCGTCGATTTCGCATACATTTGCTGTTTACTTCTGTCCATGCATTGCTTCTTGCACAAGGGTTTGCTATCCGTTCCATGCTGCCTTTCGCTTGTGCCACCACCCCCGCCATTGGCACTCGCGTTTCTTGCCAGGGCGAGCGCCTCCAATTGGGTTCCGTTAGGCCTTCAACAACAATCATCTTGCTTTCCTTTCTGAACTGCCGAAGACATTTGCCATTGCTGTTCCCGCCGTCATCTACTTGAAATACATCACTGATACCTACTGTTTACATTACCCTTCCTTGCCTTTGGTGCCCTACGTTGCGTAACGAACGACATTAATTCTAAACGGAAGAAGGAGTCTTAGCATCACTTTTTATGTTCGAGATTTCGCATGACCCTCAGAAGAAACTGATAGGAATTTTTTCTACCCGTAAACTATGCTGTATTTATCGATATCTCTGATTCACGAAAGTGATAACGTAACGGCATTCCATTCTAATCGGACGATCTACAATGGGCACTAGTTTTTATGTTTATCGTTTTCGTAGGACCCCGAGAAGATATTGAAAAGAATTACTTTTGTTTCTGAATACTGTCATATAATTACCCGAATTTCAAATGAAATATTACGTGATAGCAACAACTTTCGTTCTAATCCAACTAAATATCTGTATAGTTAAAATATTATGCAACGTAATTGACATGCCATTTAGTAAACGTAATAACCCAATATATTCCAAGTTATGGAATCTTGTTTATCACGTTATGAGCAATAACAATCCAGGGATATTTCTTTCGTAATATGTTCAATCAGGTTCAATTAGTGTTATTGGGAACTTCTGCAAAGGATTATGTTCATCTGATCAATTAAAATGATTGCATGCCTTAAAATAACAGAAATTTCATTTGAATCATCACTTGAAAAATCCGTAAAAAACTATGAATTATGGGCGACGTAAAATCCAATTTTGGAAAACGTGAATGAAAATTAGGAAAAATCAGGTTCATTTAAGTTAGTTATTACAACTATTTAATCATTATTCATATTAAGTGATTAAATACATTTATTTAAAACATTCTTACCTAACTTTTTTCTTGTATTGATATACTGTCTTGTATTTCTAAAATTCCTCGTGTCATGAAAATCCTATTAGATAACGTGCAATCAGCGTTACTCTTTATGTTCGACATTTCGCATAACCCCGAGACCAGGTTTGAGGGAATATCCTTCCTATCGGTTTCCTTCCACGGAGGTTGCGTTATCTCAAAGCAATTTCCGTGGCTTTGCGGAGGTGACTTACTAATTACTCCCCGCACTGAGCACGGTCAGCACCTCGCCTGGAACGTCTTGTCTCTTGACCATTGAATACAGAGTTGGAAGCCTGGCCTGGGAAACACTTAAAGAAGAGTCTTCTCATGCTCCTCGCAGGATAATAACGTTTAAAATTTCAGGTAATAGGCAGACTTTTTGACAGCCACACCAATGTCAACTAAATCGTCGCTTCTCACTACATGTATGAGCATTAAAACTTGTCAACTTCTGAATGGAGAGTAGGTCATTTATATTGGGGAAATAACAGACAATTTTTCTAAGGAAATTTTCACACAAGATACAACACGTACGTATTTGATTAATAAAACGTGTTTACTAGCTAGTATGCATAGTTTGTGAAAATAGCCATGCATATTCTATGACATCTATGTTACTGAATGAGATGAAGATGAAAGCACTTAAACGTCATATATTACATAGTAAACTTCAAAAATATTGTTGTTAGCTGTTCTACAGAAACAATATAAAGATAGCAAATGAATATTATAATTGATATGCCTTTAGAATCAACTCATGCATGAACCTATTCATCCAAAGAAAACGAAATACCAGCTTTTTGATGTGGTGACCTTGCTTCTGAGGAGGTCACAATGTGCCCCCTGAACAAGCAGCCGCGTCTTTTCCTTCGTTCGTTGACAACCTTTCTAGTCCCCCGCTCTACTAAACAAGAGTACCCTCTCACGTAGGCGCTGGTTCCGAATGATAGTCGAGGCACAACGGCCGCAGACCACAGGCACGTATGAACAACGTCTCACGCGGGGCAGAAACCGTAAGGTTAAGTGCGCATCCATCCGTCGGGGCCCGAAGGCCGTGTCGCGGCCGCGGAGACATCGCCCGACACCAGCACGGCTTTCAACGGGTTTCCTGGCCGCGTCGCTACCTACACGTGGGCGGCTCCCTCGCCCCGCTGCCGCTTGCTCCCTCGTCTGTCTCGCCGCCCCACGACAGCACTTCTCCATCGCCCCCGCTCTGCCCTCGTCCTACCGCCCACGCAGTCGGCGAACTCTGCATCGCCCCCACGTACCCCACTGCCTCCGCCTTTCTCTACTATAAGAGATCGTAAATTACATAACGCTAAAGAGGGGGGAGAGAGTTTGAGGTAGCGTTCCGCTGCTTTACATAGGGGTAGGTGGCATTGGTTTATTGTTATATCACACTGATATTATTTATTTATTTTTACGTCTTTCAACATTTGCTGAAATAATTACTTTTCTTTATATTAGTGCTCAAACATTAAAATATTATGTAAAATTTGAAAACAAAAAGAAATTGAAGTTGTTAGATGTAAATTGTCATAAATGGAGATCATTTATCATTTGATTCCGAAGAAAATATTCAAAACCGATATGTAGTTTATTCTAAAATCCATTTAAATGAGCGCAGTAGACTCTCGCTATCACGGAGTATGCACGGCTTGTAATAAAAAACGTTTTCTCACCTATGCACCCTACCTTCACTCACAACTTGCACCAATTTCTTGCTTTCACAAGGGGGGGTATTGTCGCAAGCGTTACTTAATTGTAAGGGGAGGGTCCAAACGCGCGTTATGCGTGCGTTACAGAGGGAAAGAGGGTATTCAAAATACTTTAAATTTGCCTTATGTAATTTAAGGACGGCCCCCAACACCATTAATGCATAGCCCACGATCTACCGTCGTCCTATTGCCCACGCAGTCCCATCGCCGCATCATCTACATCGCTCCCATCTACTCCACCCCAAAACAAAATTACTCCATCGTCCCCGCTCTACCCTCGTCCTACCGCTCATGCACTCTCCCATCGCCACATCGCACCCCCCGATCCCACCCCACAATATCACTACTACATCGCCCCTCTCTACTACTCTCATCCTACCGCTCACGTATACCCATCGCCGCATCGCCCCCACCGCTCCTACCTATCCCACCGCTTTCGCCTTTCCCGCTCCACAACACCATCACTCCATCGCTCCCGCCACCCCCAACGCCCAGCGACCCGCCTCGGCCTCCCGCCCCCGCAGTCCCATCGCCCCATCGCCCCCACCGCCCTACACTCTCATCACCTCCATCTCTCCGATGCCCAACCGTCACCCCTATTGCCATCATGCTCTTCGCACCCCTCAAAGTTACACTTGTCATTTCCAATGTGTGTGCTTGCCTCCGCTACTGTTTCCTCTACCGTTGCTATTGGTAATGCCGCTACGTCGTCAGTGCCCCCTCACCACCATCGCCTTCAACCGCCGTCAGCCCTTAGCACTTTACACGGCACCCGCTCTCCCATCGCCCGCCGTCGCCTCCCACTTGACCACGCCCCCCTCCACGCCCGCGCCCGCCCCCACCCCCGCCACAAGGGCCCCGACGTGAATGGAATGCGTACGTGTCGTGGGTGTTTATATGAGGACGCGCCGCGCCGGTGTATTGGAAAGGCAGGTTTCGTCGGCTTTTCCAAGTCCGTGGGCTTAAATGCTGAGCTACCGACTGCGCGAGAGAGAATCGTCATAATCTTTTTCTCTGATGAATGGAACCTCGTGACTCTCGAATTTGGAGAAGTTGAGAAAATGCCTAGAGTGGAGCATCGCGTCCTTGGAGGTGGTGTAGAAGCGGTAGCACTGAAGAAGCAGCTGTTTCTTCAGCTCAGCTTGTTCTTTTAATTCAACAATTACGTGGTTTCTGTTTTCGAAGTTGTGACTCCAGCATTAGAAAAGGAATATTTACAAGTTGAGGCGCCGGAACAGAAACAATACTCATCACTATGGAATGAATTTTTATGCCCTAAAAAATTTGAAATATCCATTTAAAAATATGCATTTATGACCAAAAAATCCTAAAATATGCACTTTAAAATGCAATTAAAATTAACAATCTTCCATTTTATGTATAAACGTTTCTTGATTAAACGCAGGAGAATTTTATACTAGGAATGCAAATTACACATTTGTGCAAACATAATATGACCTGGCTTCGTGGGAGAAATAATGCAAGTAAATATGCACCTTAGTGAAGTACGTACATTGTATGTCTTGAAGCATTTTCTGTCTCGTTTAACAAATCTGATATCGAGGAAAATCCTTCCTTTAGACAAGTATTTTATGACCTATAGAGAAGAAAAAACTCAAACCGTGACAAGTTCTTTCTAATCAATGAATGCTCACAAATAAATAAATTGTAAGAAAAAATGAAACGTTTTGCAGTTAAGTCTCTATTTTAACGAAAAATGCAAAATATGCTCCTAAAATTACATGAATATGCAACATCAAGAAAAATCTCACAAATATGCACTAACATATTAATCTATATAGCAAGCAATTTTAACCAAATGCCAAGAAATTTCACTTAGCTACGCCCTAAAACGATGGAAAAAAATATGCAAAATCGTAGAAATCCGCTCACACAAACTTTTACAGCACTTTTAAATTCTAGCTCAGAAATTTGAAATTCAAGTCTTTTAACCGTACATAACATACTTTCAATTAAAAAAGATTGTTCACAAAGAATAAAGATTTTTGAATAAAAAAGATGCGTGTGCATTTCAAGAATTTTATCGTAAGTCTCTCATCAGGATTGAAGAATAATGTAGAAACTAGAATATTTGTGTTTTAATTTGAAACTCAACTTTTTGAATCATTAGCCACAAGTAGCAATAAAAATCTTGATTTAAATTAATGTGATTAATGTATTTTTCCTGTTTCATATTGCCAAGAAATTTTATTTTCTCCACTAACAACAAATTTAGGAAAACTGTTTTTAAAAATCTCGTTTCTCGAACGTTTCAAAATCTTTATGAGCATGGTTGAAGAACAGAATATAAAAAGTCTAAATATGTATAGTTATGAGACACACACCAGTCGTTGATTTCAAATGTTATCCCAATTATTTTATCACAATGATTAAACACACACAGACAAAAAACACGGAAAAACAATTTAAAACCTATATCACACTTGCAGTCGGGTGTATGATAAATAATCTGAAAAACGATCATTTATTCTCATTAACCAATTATTCGTTTTGAGGGTGGGATATTTCCCATTTCAAAACGCATGGGTAGAATTCTGATGAATACACTGCGAGAGGCAAAATCGTCGATCAACTTACAGTAAGCTTAACAGCATACACGCTTAACGAACTGAGGTCATCAGCCATCGCGCAGCTGAATTCATCAAAACAACTTCAAACTCGCATATTCAAACTGAACGAGGGGATCCATCGAAAGTTTAGCAGCAGAAACCTATTGATTAATTGAAAGTTCGTGATTCCGGACGCGTCAAGTACTGATGTCATTAGTACCGTAAGTGTAGTGCGTGTTTTTTTCCTCGGGAGGGTAATCTTTTACCCGCTGGATGGCGAGATCCGGTGCCGACCTACCATCGACCAGCAGGGTTTTCCCTTCAACCAAGTATCTCCCACCAGCGGGGTACCGCCCTAGCCGGGACATGATCTACGCTCCCGACCGGTCTCCAGGCACGTATGGTAGTGTGGGTCATGTTAGTTTGTGTGTGTGTGTGTGTAAGGGGTAAGGATAGGAGGAGGAAGAGGAAGGAAAGATCGCGCGCGGTCCGTAGCCCTTTTGTTAGGGTACTGCTCCGGCATGCCCTGGTGTTGATCTGAGAAACCACGGAAAACTACCGATCAGAGCAGCCGGCCGCTAGAATTTTCGTCCGGTCAGCGACTGAATTCGACCTAGCTGAAAAGCTAGTGTTGAAAATCTTGCCGCCGTCGGTACTCTAACCTAGGACCTCCCGGTCAGAGGGTCTGCAGTGACATCAGTTGATGCACCGCGAAACCTGTTGAAGAGGGCTTTCTCAGGCAGCGGAGTGCAGGACGTCAAGCTGTGTGACGCAATGGAAGTTGCCGGCGGGATATCACCGTCAATCATTTCATAAAAAATTTTTCAAAGAGCCAGGCGAAATAACCATATCCAGGCTGCACTTAGGGTTCAGCCTAGCCTGCACCTTTCTCTTTTCTCTTTGCACTGGTGTCAAGGAATACAAAAAAACTTTAATAATAATTACACAAAACTTTAACAATTTCACAAAACTCTTGCAGTGTTGCGAAACACAAAATTAAAGGCTCACACTGACCAAGCGATGCTACCTGACTAACACAGCAAACAAAAACCAAATGAATGTAACATTGAAAGGTTACGAGGCACACATGGCCGGGTTGTCGAACCACACCACTGTCACAGCACCACCGCTCCTACAAATCACACCGCTGTCCAGTAGAGGGTCTCAATGCAGAAATCGTGAAAAATGCCTTTCACCGCCGTGGATGCTTCATGCTCCCGGTCCACCATAGCTCCATCCGCTTGGCCCACACTCCACCAGCTGTGTCGCCCGCTGGCCGCACATGCTCTGGGCGGTGCCCCGGGTTCGACCCCGGGCAGGGCTCAGAGGGGCGGGCAGCCGGCTAGCTGGCGGCGGGGGGGGGGGCGGACGTAGGCAGGGGGAGAGATACGGGCGCGACGGCGCGATGGTGTTGGTGGCGGCGGTGACGGCGGTGATGTAGTGACGTCACCGGTGTCGGCGGCGAGGGTAGCTGATTGCAACCTGGCAGGGCGGCGGAAGAGCTGTCACATGCATCAAGGCGCGGGGAAACAATGATTTAATTAATGTCTTCATTCCATCTCATTGATTGATTGATTGATTGATGGATTTTTTTTTTTTTTTTTTTTTTTTTTTTTTTTTTTTTTTTTTTTAAGTGGGACGCGCGAATGTTGGAATTGGCGCCCCCATGACACCCTGGTCTAGCATGGAACTCCCATAATTTAGCGGGAAGCACTCCAAAGAGTGCCCAGGTGGGCGGAAGTCGCAGGAACTTGTCCGCGCCGAGCAAAATGTGCTAACATTTATTGGGGCCGGGCGCATGGAGATGCTCGGGTTCGGCACTGTCCGTCTCCCACTCACTTCTTTCAGCAACAAGCACTGAGAAGTCCACCACAGTTCTGCATTATCTTGAGAGACTCCATTCCTACTATAAACGAGTGAGGAGGGCATACAACAAACGAAAGCATAGGCGTTTGCCTGGCGTACATATTGTAATCACCTCGAACCATTACTGAGTACCTCGTAACAATTACCTTAACCTAGAAGTAACAAAATCACATAGAATTTGTAGCAGTGCTTAATCAAAAAATTATACCAATTAGTACAACAAGGAATTAATAAAACACATAAAATGTCAAAGAACACCAAAAAAAACCAAGTGGTAGGCCCACGCAGTTTGACCTAAAAAATGATAGTGGTACGCCTGTTCACCAGGCGGCGAAGCGAAAGAAAAATCAGCTGAGCATCTCTGGTCGACAGAGGGGGAAAAGTAGAGATAAATATCATGGATTGGGGCTTACTCGTGGGAGGATCTAGCCAGTGCACATAACTTTTGTACTGGTCGCAATAACTTGCCCTGGCTAGTTCGTACTTCAACAGTACGCACGACTCCTGCTTGATCAGGGAACAATTTCTCCACTACACCTAATTTCCAGTGAGAGGGCGGAGTTTCCTCAATTAAAAGTACTAAATCATTTACAGCTAGTGGTGGTGACTCCCTTTTCCATTTCACCCTTTGTTGCAAGGTGTGGAGGTAATTGCGCGACCAATATTTCCAAATTATTGCTAATTTGTTATTTAAATGGCGGAACTGTTGTGCAGGAGTAATCTGCACAAGAGGCGAGTCAGTATCTATAGGAAAAGTATTAAGCGCGTGCCCGTAGACTAAGTGATTCGGGGTTAAAATCAAATTCACATCCGAATCTGTAGACGTGACTTCAAGCGGTCTTGAGTTTAAACAAGCTTCAATTTTGGCTAAGAGGGTGTACAATGTAAGCAAGGGCACAACTTGTTGCCCTAAAGCGCGACGCAAATGGAATTTAAGACTTTTAACACAAGCCTCAGCTAACGAGTTTCGGTGAGGAGCGTAGGTGGGGCAAAAGTGCCAGGAGGTACCCTGCACTGATAAAAAATTGGTGATAACCTCTAAATCCCGAGCGGAAAGAACAAAGCGATTAGCCTCGGCTAGGATACGACTAGCACTTTTGAATGTACTAGCGTTATCACTGTACATGTGCACAGGATAACCTCTTCTCGAACCAAAACGTTCAAAGGCCGCAATGAATTGAGAGGAGGATAGATTTTCGACGATTTCTAAATGCGAAGCTTTCGTGGAATGGCATATAAATACAGCAATCCAAGTCTTCTGAGACATTTTTGATCTCGTGAGAGACGGCCTTGTCAAAATTGGGCCACAATAATCTACGGATGTGTGAGCCCATGGCCGAGAAGGATTTACGCGGCTAGGGGGCAATGAACCCATAATTTGCTCCACGGGCGCGCCGCGCCAGCGCCTACACGTCAGACAAGCATCAATTACTTTTTTTGCTACCCGTCGTAGGGAGGGAATCCAATACTGCTGGCGCACACATCCCATCATCATTGCCAAGCCCGCATGTAGAAATGCGAGGTGTATCATTTCTAAGAACAGGACGGTAAATTTGTGGTTAGGCGGAAGTATAATAGGATGCTTGTTTAACCTCTCCACCTGAGAATTCATTAAACGGCCACCCACCCGTAAAAGCCCATCAGGGCCTAGATAAGGATTCAAGCTAATGAGCGATGACTTGGGAGGTAATCCCTTTTCTTTTGAAAGTGCCTTATATTCAAGGGGGTACATGTCTAGTTGAATGAGCCTTATAATAACCACTGTGGCTTCTCTCAATTCAAGCGGTGCCAACCAACCCCTTCTCCGCATCTGAGCCGAAGCAGGGTCAATGCGAGCAACAATTGCAGCCCGTATATTGTTAATGAATCTTAAGCATAGCGCTAACACCCTTATCAATTTGTGATATTTTGAATATCTGCTAAGTAGCACTTGAACAAATGAATTTTGGTTTTCACCTACATCTGACGAGGGCATATTTGTTTTGTATGCAGTGAACATACAACAGAGAGCATCTACCTTACCATTATCCGCTACCTCAGCATCGACAAACGGCTTGGCCCACATTGACACTGGCTGCTTCAGCCACGGCGGTCCTACAAACCAGAGGGTACTGTGTTGCAGTGCCTGGGGGGAGACACCACGGGTTAGCAGATCAGCGGGATTCTGTCTCGAGCTTACATGGCGCCAACAAGATAGTGGATAGGATGCCACTATCTTTGAAACTCTATGCGCAGTGAAAGCATCCAATTTATGATTGCTTTTCACCAACCAGTGCAAAACAATAGAACTATCTGAAAAAAGATACACTTGATTAATAGAACACACAATTCTTAATGCTCTTATTACCTTCTTGGTCAATTCTACCAATAACAATGCACTACACAACTCCAAGCGAGGAATAGTCGACCCTGCCAGGGGAGCAAGTCTTGATTTGGAGCACAACAAGTGGCTATGCGCAACGGATGCAGAATCATGATTAACCAAGTATAATGCAGCTCCGTACGCCTTATGAGAGGCATCACAGAATCCTACTAGACAAGAGGGAAGGTGACCCTGGGGTAACACCTTGCGTGGGAATATAATTGATGGCAGTAAAACAATCTCATTAACCAAGGACTGCCAACAACAAGTAAGATCAGAATCAAGAGGAGTATCCCAATCCAACTGTAAAGACCACAATTTTTGCAGAAAAAGCTTCAACTTTACCAAGAAAGGATTCACAAAACCTAATGGGTCATAAATAGAGGCTATTAAGTGCAACACAACCCTTTTTGTTACACACGGGAGGTTGAAAGTGTTTGGATTGGAGTGTTTGCTATATGTAATGCAAAGTGTGTCTTTATCAGTGTTCCAAGTCAAACCCAATATTCTGTGTGTATTGTCTGAGGCCAGAGGCGTGGAAGTGTATTGTGTGTGAGTGGTGTTGAGAGTGGCCAGAAACGATGAAGAATTGCTATTAACCTTTCTCAAATTAAAATGAGCTCCCTTTAGCACTTTTACAATCCTTTGAAATAACGATGCTGCCTTCTCAGCACAGTCACTCCCGAACAGTAAGTCATCTACATAAAATCCCTGCTTGATAGCTGAAGCCACCTCAGGATCATTTTCATTTATTTCCTCAGCCAACTTGTTGAGACACCTTGTACTCAGAAATGCGGAGGGGGCCATACCATAAGTAACGGTCTGCAAAGTAAAAATTTTAATGGGGTCGTGAGGGTTCTCTCGCCACAAAATTCTCTGAAATTTAGTATCAGCATCATGCACCCGAACCATTCTATACATTTTCTCAATGTCTGCAGTGAAACAAACATTAAACAATCGAAATCTAAGCATGATGTCAATGAGCTCTGATTGCACGTTAGGGCCAGCGTAGAGTAGGTCGTTTAAACTTAACCCAGAAGAAGATTTGGCACTACAATTGAAGACTACACGTAGTGGTGTAGTAGGGGACTGTGGATTCAACACACAAAAATGAGGTATAAAATAGAAAGGAGGTGCTATCTTACTGACACATTCAACTGCATGCCCCAATTCAATGTATTCTCTCATGAACTTGACATAATTATGCCTTAATTCTCTATCTTTAGAAAATCTGTTTTCTAAGGCAAGCAAAAACTGCTTGGCCACAAAATGTGAATTCCCCAATAATTGTGGAGGACGTTTAAAAGGCAAAGATACACAAAATTGCCCATTCTCCAACCTAAAGGTGTCCTCATTAAATTTCTTTTCACAAGGATGCTCCAAGTGTGAGAAGTTTTCATCACGAGAAGAGGAAATCCTCTCAGAATTCCAAATATTCTCATAATCATTGACTAAGGAAGGAGAGTGTGCAGTTAAGAAAAAGCACTGATCTGGGGGTGCCGCACTTGGCAACAGTGTGGGCAATCGATCCCCCGCAATGACATTACCAAACTTAGTATCAAGAATAAAAAGCTTTGAACAATGGCTGCTCTTCTTAGTGTTAAGCACCTGAAAAAATAAAGAAGAGCTTAATAAAATATCTAATTTTTTAGGAATAAAGAATTGGTCATCAGCCAATTTTAGGTCAGCAGGCAGCTTCAGGGCAGCTAAATTAATGTTCCTCCGGGGGGTGGCTTTGGAAATAGCAGGGACCACTAAACATTCTATTGCCCTTTTCCACCTACAACACCGCGAGGAGATTAACACATGAACTCTAGCATTTGAACCAGAAGTAAGAGCATTAACAGAATGAATCGTAGCATTATGCCTAATTCTTTTGAGACGGAGGGCCTGTACCAGTGATTCAGTTATCAAGGAAACTTCACTACCAGAATCAAGTAATGCCCTGGCTGGCAGGGTTTGGCCCAACTCATTTGTTGCATTAACAATGGCTGTGGGAAGGAGAGAACCAATATTATGTGTCTGGCTAAGAACCAAGTGTGATAACGTGGAAACCTTAGTATCGTGTGGTTGTTTTGCAGTAATCTGGGTGGCAGATGCTAGTCCAGCAGAGGTGTTGGGAGCACTAGAACAATGAGGTGATGCCAAATTATGGACATTTTGTGTAGAAAATTTATGAAGCATTGAGTGGTGGTTCTTACCACAAGTTTTACAACTTCGTTGTGAGCAATGATGAGAAGGACCCTTCCTTCGAAGACAGTTGTAGCAGAGTTGATGAGAAGAGACAAAATCCCATCTCTGCTGGACAGCCAGGGTACGAAAACGAGGGCAGGCGAAAAGTGGGTGCTCTCCAGAACTGCAGGCAATGCAGGCTTGAGCTGATGACCCCTCTTCCAGCTGAAACACCTGTTTGGCAGGTGAAGATTGTGTAGGGCGCTTAGACTTACTAACTGAAACAGAATTCACATCAGGATTAGCAAGAGGGGCAATGTCTAGGGCTCTTGCCCGGAGTGAAAGAAAATCTAAAACATTTTGCAATGGAACAATATCATTTTTTGCTTTAGCAAGGAAAAATGCTTCCCTTGTTTTGTTATCCAATTTACTGAGCACTAAAAATTGTACTATTATTTCAGCCATAGGGACTGTAGTGGGAACTGCTGACATAGATAGCCAGTGAGAAGTTACTACATTGTGCAATTCTCTTAAGGAGGAGGCATCACCAATTTTGAGGGAAGGAAAGGAGAAGAGAGCATGAATGTGCTCTTCTAAAATTTTCGATTTATCGTCATAACGATCTCTTAATAAAGCCCAGGCCTGTTGAAAGGATCTGTCTGATACTGTGAGCACAGAAATCAACTTCAGAGGTTCGGACTCGAGACTACTCATTAAATGCACCAACTTCTGCGAGTCCGGTATCTGTACCTGATTAATGACTAATTGAGTAAACAAATCACGAAAACGTTGCCAATTTCTATACCTTCCATCAAATTTTGGAATTTTAATGCTCGGTAGCGAGGCATGATGACACGCCGAGGCAACAGTAAGAGGCTTTTCAAAGGGCTCGTATTTTTCATTCAATAGCTGTTTTACAGCCAAGTAAGCATTTTCACATTGCGAAAAATTTTGTTCATGAATCGTGCTAAAGAACTCTGTGGAGCTGATCGCATCCATTTTCAGAGCTTCGATATCCTTCCAAACCTCGCATAACCTATCACGCAAGCACGCGAGACTGGCTACTGTTGCTGGTTGCAAAGCTTTCAAATTACTTTCAATTCGTGAAATTTCCCAAATAGCGAGACTCCACCTTTGTGATAATCTTAATTCAACTGCACCTGGCTCCTTAGCCCGTACCTTTGACTGAGACATGGTTAAATAAGCTTGCTTACTAATGAAAAGAACTGAAATAATTCACGATAGCATTTAAAGGGTATGCAGTTTCATACGCGAAAAACCATCTAAAAATTTAAGGACCGACATGTATTTGTTAATTGGAAGTCAACACCACTTTCATAAGCAAAATGAGCTATGTAACTATGGTCAAAATACATTTAACCCTACAAACTTGAGACCCTAAGATCAGGAACGTGAAATATGAGGTTAGGAAAGCTGCATAAGATTTCCAGGAATTGGAAAGGCGTAACCAAGAACATGCTTTTAATTTGCACCATACAAACCGCAAAGCAAAGCGCACATAACACAAGTAAATGTTACAACAGCACTGCTAATGATTCTACTGTAATTTTGTTTTTTATTCACAAAGGCACGCGTTCCGTGTGCGCATCACGACGCGGCATGGCGTGAACAAAACCTTCGCGTAGTCAGTGTTACCAACGAACGAACGAAGTATTCGTTCCCGGGTTTCAAGGCACCATAAAATGTCAAGGAATACAAAAAAACTTTAATAATAATTACACAAAACTTTAACAATTTCACAAAACTCTTGCAGTGTTGCGAAACACAAAATTAAAGGCTCACACTGACCAAGCGATGCTACCTGACTAACACAGCAAACAAAAACCAAATGAATGTAACATTGAAAGGTTACGAGGCACACATGGCCGGGTTGTCGAACCACACCACTGTCACAGCACCACCGCTCCTACAAATCACACCGCTGTCCAGTAGAGGGTCTCAATGCAGAAATCGTGAAAAATGCCTTTCACCGCCGTGGATGCTTCATGCTCCCGGTCCACCATAGCTCCATCCGCTTGGCCCACACTCCACCAGCTGTGTCGCCCGCTGGCCGCACATGCTCTGGGCGGTGCCCCGGGTTCGACCCCGGGCAGGGCTCAGAGGGGCGGGCAGCCGGCTAGCTGGCGGCGGGGGGGGGGCGGACGTAGGCAGGGGGAGAGATACGGGCGCGACGGCGCGATGGTGTTGGTGGCGGCGGTGACGGCGGTGATGTAGTGACGTCACCGGTGTCGGCGGCGAGGGTAGCTGATTGCAACCTGGCAGGGCGGCGGAAGAGCTGTCACATGCATCAAGGCGCGGGGAAACAATGATTTAATTAATGTCTTCATTCCATCTCATTGATTGATTGATTGATTGATGGATTTTTTTTTTTTTTTTTTTTTTTTTTTTTTTTTTTTTTTTTTTTTAAGTGGGACGCGCGAATGTTGGAATTGGCGCCCCCATGACACCCTGGTCTAGCATGGAACTCCCATAATTTAGCGGGAAGCACTCCAAAGAGTGCCCAGGTGGGCGGAAGTCGCAGGAACTTGTCCGCGCCGAGCAAAATGTGCTAACACTGGAAAGGAACAACTAATGGTAATAGTCAACAGCTAATGGTTACCTTCGGCGATAACGTCTTGGTAACAAAAAGGACATTAGGGAATGAAGTTCGCATATAAATGATGTACGAGTAATTCAGTTACTTATTTTGGTTCGCTACTGTTGAAAAAATATATTTATATTTAACAAGTAAACAATGTGATCAGTTCAAATTTGAGTGTGCCAAGTGGAAAACCAAGACACTCATGACTAAAATGTGTCTGCAATCTATTCCAAATCCAATCAATTATCACACTTATTGTTCGTCAATCTCTATTATTGAGGACGTTCCTTGGCTATATTTTCGACGAACACATTTTAATTTTTTTTATTGCATTTATTACACCATCACTTCAATTTGTTAATATCAACGTTTCAAGGCTCACATTTGCTTCATCATCAGGTTAAAATTGGGTAATGTTTTTATGTGGTTTAAAAGAATGTAATTCAATTAATGAATATATTATATTTTAGCCTGATGATGAAACAAATGTGAGCCTTGAAACGTTGCAATTTACAAACTTAAGTGATGGTGTAATAAATGCAATAAAAAAAATTAAAATGTCTTCGTCGAAAATCTAATCAATTCTTCAACCAGAAAAAAATGTGGAAAGCTTCCGAAACGGTAGTTCTCTAGAACTTTACGCATTTACACTTCCATGCAAAAAAAGACATTTATTGTCTTCGAAAGAGATTTATTGTCTTTTTTGACGTAAACATTGAGAGAAAAGGAGGCCGGTCGAGCAAAGTCTTCGCAACATATTAGGTAAAGAACAGCATGGAAATGTACTACATGGCATGACACGGCACCGGCCATGCATTGCATGAATGGCCATAATAATGGGGCACAGCGTCATGCGAAGTCGCAAGAAGGGATTGCGAGGCGCTGAACAGCAACGGCGCGGCGCGCGAATGGCGAAAGCCGAATGCGTGCAACGACGGTCGCTGCTCCGTGAGCGCCGAAGGGCGATGGAGGAGCCACGGAGGCGCGCCAGACAGGCTGCCTGGGCCTTTTAACTCCCATATACCGTGGTGGAGGCCGTTACAGTGGCGCGCTCTCCTGTAGCACCTTCTTACAGGAACTAAAACTCGAACTGCCGCCAACGATACTTCAAACGTGCATGGCTGCTGTGTAGGTTCGCGAGACGCGAGCAAGCGCGTAGTGTAACAAAAGATAGCGTCTATGTTCGCTCTTTCTTCAGCGGTTTCTTACTTGTGTATATTATGAAGAATTGAACATTTAGAAGCCACTTTTCGCCAAATTGGCCAATATTTTTAAGCGGAAGCTGGTGAGTCTATCCTGCAACTGTAAAAGGTGACACTTCTGTATCCTGCCCTCGAGTTTTGTCTCGGATTTTGATGGAGAGTTGCAAGGCCCTGGAGGCTGCGTTGGAAAGGCTGTGCACTTGGGCGAGTGATTGGGGGCGGAGGGTGGGGAGGAGAGTGGGAGAGGAGCGTTGGCGTGGGAGGCGAGAGGGGTATGTCCAGAGGGCAGTGAGGGAGGCTGGGCCAAGGATGCACAAAGAGTGGCGCCCGATTGATTGATTGTTCGTGATTCCGGGCGCGTCAACTTACTGAGATCATTAGTCCCGTAAGTGTAGTGCGTTTTTTCATCGGAAGGTGGCAGTGATCTTTCCCCGCTGAATGGCGACATACAGTGCCGACCTACCGTCGACTATCGGGATTTTACCCAACTCAGGTATTTCTCACCAGCGAGGCACCGCCCCAGCCGAGACAAGCTCTAAGCTCTCGACTGGTGTCCCGGTCATGTGTAGTAGAGTGATGCATGGTAGTGTAAGTGTATGCGTAAGGGGTGAGGATAGGACAAGGGAGAGGAAGGAAAGATCGCGCGCAATCCGTGGCCCGTTTGTTAGGGTAATGCTCCCGAATTCGCCTGGCGTTGATCGTAGAAACCACCGATTAGCGCAGGCGGCCGCTAGAATTCTCCTCCAGATAGCGACTGAATTCGACCTAGGGTCGAAAATCTTGCCGCAGTCGGGACTCGAACCTAGGATCTCCCGGTCAGAGGGACTGCAGTGACATCAGCTGATGCACTGAGCCATCTCTGCCGGTATGGCGCCCGAGCGAGCGGCAAAGCAGCGGGCCGGAGCGGGCCGGAGGTGGAGGGCAATGGAGGAGGGTGAATGAAGCGGGTGGGGGGGGGCGGTTCAAGGCCTCCGCGGGCAGGTGCTGCGCCGGCGCCCGCTTCTCTCGCCGCGAGCCTTACGTGAGCCGTATTTATACGCGCGCGGGGGCGACACGACGTGGCGAGGCGCGGGGAGGCGAAGCGAGCGGCCGGCGCGCGGGCGGGCACAGCAGGCGCCTGGCTCGTACGTGTTGCGCCCCCCTCGCCCCCCCCGTTCTACTGCCTCTGCTCCACCCACGCTCCGCCTGCCCGCGCCCCGCCCCGCCCGCTCCCCGCCCGCGCCTCGCCCCTCCCAATCCGTGCCCCGCCCGCGCCCAGCTCGCCCTTCTGCCGCGCCTTTCGCGAACTACCGGCCCATCCTGCCTCGCCCAGACCCGGCCACCCCGCCCCATTAGCACTGGCCATACTCTCCCGCCCTTCCCCCGACCGCCAGCTCTTCCTCCTCCCGCCGCCCGCCTCGCCCTGCCCCGCCCCGCCCGACCGGGCCGCCCAACCTACCCTGCCTGCCCCGCCCGCCGTCCCCCGCTCCGCTGCTTCTGTCCGGCTCGCCTCGCTCTGCCCTGCCCCTCCTCTCCAGCCCCGCCCACCCGCCCCGGCCTCCTTGCCCGTGCCCCCCCTCGGTTCCCTGCGAGCGCTGCAGGTCTCGCGTGGGCGGGCGGCGGAGGGCGGCGGAGGGCGGCGGGCGCTGCCTCAGCTGTTCGCGCGGCCGCTGCATCTGCCGTCGCCGAGGAAGGCACGCGCGATGACCCGCACGTGCAGGCGCCCCGCGCACCGCGACGCAGCGCCATCTCCACCTCACGCCACGGGTAGCGATGGCAAATTTTACCAAAACATCGATACATCCATGTTTCGATACATCGCTAAAGGGTTTTCGATGCCGATGAAAACATCGATGTTTTAAATACTGGCTAATAAACACGCTATTTTTCTATCCGTTTGTCCTAATTACCGTACGCAAATAGGATATCGAAAAAATCGTTATTTTAAATATTGTGGCGTCGTGATAGCTAAATGACAACACAGACTCGATCTCTACGCAAAAGTCCGTTTATTTAAATATTTACAAATGTACAGCTCTGGGTCACGTTTGCCATTACATCCGTGACTCCCACGCGCCAGGCTCGTGCATCCTCCAACTTGACGCTTTACTGCACCAGTGATCCAGCACCGTGTTACACACACGTCGTATCTCTCGGAATGCAAACCCGTCTCGGACGAGCATACACGTTTACTCACGAGATGCTCTCAATACCAACTGCTTTCTGCCTCTGCTAGGTTATTTTGGCGGTCACGTGATCGCAGCATGTTAGTAGTAGGTTACTATGATAATAAAAAATATTATTGTATGTAAAGAAGAAAATTAAAATAAGAGAACATCATGCTTAGCTATTTTACCCTCTTAATCTTTTAATCAATATTCTAAATATACCATACCAAATACCATAAAAAATAGCATAAATATTCTTTAAAGACATAATAAAACAATGCATGAATAACAAACTCAATCATCGATGATTTTGCAACAAAATATCGATGTGAAGAAAACATCGAAAGCAAAATATCGATGTAAATATATGGATGTTTCAAAAACATGGATGTTTTTGCCATCCACAGCCAGGGTCCAGCGCGCACCTAGGTGCAAGGAGCGGCAGCCTCTGGCGCGGTCACGACGAAGTGAATGGGCGTGCGAGCAGGCTGCGGGTTGGCAAGATTCATTGGATCCTCTCTCACACCCACTGACAAGCAAACTCTTGAATGACACCGGGAGAGGTGGCTCAGTGCATCGACTGATGTCACTGCAGTCCCTCTGACCGGGAGGTCCTAGATGGCAGGGTTTTCGACACTAGCTAGTTAGCTAGGTCGAATTCAGTTGCTGTCTGGAGGAGAATTCTAACGGCCGGCTACTCTGATTGGTAGTTTTCCGTGATTTCTCCGATAAACACCAGGCGAATGCCGGAGCGGTACCCTAACAAACGGACCACGGACCGCGCACGATCTTTCCTTCCTCTTCCTTGTCCTATCCCTATCCTTACGCACACTTACACTAACATGCACTATACTGCCACACATGCCGGGTGACCGTTCGGGAGCTTAGAAGTTGTCCCGGCTGGGGCGGTGCCCTTCAGGTGGGAGATACATGAAGATACCTAGGCAAATGTAATTACTTTTAATAATTACCAATAGAATTGAAGATGGAATGACATATGTGTTACGACCCCTGAATAAGAAGAAAAGTGCTTCTCGAAACGTCGAGAGAAAATAACGATTCAAAAAGCATAAAAAACACATTTCAATAAATTTACGAATTTAAAATATGGCCTTTTATTAACCTTTTTATTACACCATGCAACAAAAAATCTTTTGCTTGTTTAAGATAATTTAAGCTTGTTTTGGATGAATTAGGTCTCAACTAAACTACACTGAGTATTCCTACTTTTATATAATCGTTTCGTTGCTTTTTATAACCAATTATATATTATCTATTTCACGTTCACATAATTGATGAATAATGGCATCTTCCCGTTGTTGTAAGCGTAATCCATACTGTTTTTGTTATGTTTGTGGTATTTACCTGGGATCGAAAGCAGTAAAGCATAGATTAAAGGATCCTAACATCTTCTGTTTGGCATACAGTTCATATTTTGGTATGCCTGTGGGAACCCAAGACAATAACTGGGCACCACATATCGTATGTGGATGTTGCAGATCCACTCTCGAGGCCTGGTATACAGGAGAAAACAGAAAAATGAAATTTGGAGTGTCAAGTATTTGGCGAGAACCAAAAGATCACCTCTCCAACTAACAACGCTCTCCAACAAAAATACATGACTAAGAACACGGAATATGGAAATAGAGAATGTCCTAAATGGAAAGAAAAAGCATATAAAGAATATTTACAAAAGAAAACAGAAGAATCTGCAGCAAACTATAAAGAGAAACGTAATTAGGCTCGTAAAACAGTAAGACAAGCCCACCAACAATCCTGGGACAAATTAATATCCAACGTAGAAAACGACATAGACAAGAAATAGCTTATAAATGTATATGCAGAGGGACAGGGTGGTGAAGGGTTCCATCAGGACTTACAATTGTTTGAAAGAAGGTACCAGGGACAGTATAATGAGGTAATACTTGGTGATTATTTCTGGGGACTGATCAGAGAGAGTGATGTAACGTACAAGAGGAAATGTGAAAAGACAACACATTTTAAGCACACTGTACGTGATATGTGAACATTTTCATGTACTTTAACATTTTTTCATATATATTTACTGCATTTACATTTCTCCAAACTCTGTATTTAAGAATTTCTTTTGTTTTGGTTCGTGGGTAGATGTAAACGAGTATTCATTGTTTCAAATATATGTATTTTCCTTAAATTAATAAAATCAATGCCATTTCCCTAAAAACAATTTCCCATAAGTAAAATTGTGTTTACATAGTGTTTTGAAACATACTGCATCAGAAACAACAAAGAAATTAACTTAAACGAAATTTTGTTGCATGGTGTTTTCAAACTACAGTATTAGACTGTCTAAAATAGAACTGGAAAAAGAAATCCTATTCAAACCCCAAAACAGAAGATATTGAAATACCTTTTCGCATGCCATTTTAGGGAAAATAACTGCCGGAACATCTCTGAGCCTGGGAAGGACGAACGACGCCTCAATAGCGACGTCGCCGGCGCCACCCACCCACCCCGCTGGCCCACGTCCGCTCTAAGTATAGCGCGCGCATTCTCTCCACCCACGCGACTTCGCCGCTCTTCGACGTTCGACCACGCAGCGGGCGGGTACTCACGCAGCGCTCGCCGCCGCGTATTTTAAGAGCCGCACCGCTCCGCACCGCACCCACATGCAGCTCGCGGTACGGACGTGCCGCTCGCCGGAGACGCTATTTAGGGACGGTGCAGCCGCGGCCACAAAGCAACCACCGTACAGAGGACTTGCTACAAGGTCCTCCGGAGGCAGGCAGGCAGTTTTTTTCAACTTTCCCCCCGCCAGTAGCCCTGGCGAGGCGGTCGTTTATTGACTTGAGGGGGTTACATGCAGGTGGGTCAAGCTGGAACAGCCATGTCAGCTCACCGAAATGAAACATGTCTAATGATTTATTGCTAATTAATTGTCAATTAATTGCCACAATTTCGAATTAATTGCCACGTATCTTCAGGGCGAAATGGGTGTGAGCTGGCAATTGTGGCAATTAATTAGCAATAAATTATCTGAGTGTTTCCGTTGACCTGCGACCGGAATGTCACTGATGTGTGTGCTGGCGTCGCGTCAAGCCAGCTCACCCGCATAAAAGAGGGCAGCTTATTAACTAACTTATTAACTAATTTAATACTAACTTAACCTATGGATGAAGTCGGCACTTTCGCCGGCAACCTAAGATTTAATTTCTTGCGTAATGTTCTTTGTCTTTGCTTTCTTGTTTGCTGTTTCTATTGCTGTTTCTGTTGCTGCTTTCTTGTTTGCTTGTTTGCTGCTGTTCCAGGCAGGCAGCGAGGCGAGCAGGCCGTTCGGAAAGGACGCTGCCGCCGTCTGAAGAATGCGGGATGATTGTGAGGGCGCAACTAGAGGACTCTGCGTCGCCTCCAAGCGCGCTTTAATCTTATTGAGGAGCATGACACACGGCGGAGAAGGGAAAAACCATTTCAAACGAGGAGGACCTAATTTGCGATGGGCCACCGAGTAAATCTCCCGACAAAAACCGCATCAACTACTGGCCTCAGGTAAAAATTTCCCTTCGACCTAAAGGTTTTTGCATTGAAAACAGTCGATTCCGGTTGTAGTGAACTTCTGGGGACTAACAGCGTTAGTTCACTATAAAAGAGGTTCACTATATGCGAAGATGTCAAAATTAAATAGAATTTCTCCATAACGATTGATTTTATTAATATAGAGATCAGCAAAATACATTTACAGCACGAAATGAAAAATTCAATATCTTTATTGTCCTTGCAATATCTATTATTTTCAATTGTTTGCTTCGTACATTTTTTAATAGAAATTTCCCTAGATCCTTCTTCAGAGTTCGTGCTCTCTTCATACTTGATTCTGTCTGTTCTCTACTGTCTTCAGGTATCGTAATGCAGTCTTGACACCCTTCAATGCCTCATGCACTTGGAAGTCCCACTCTTCGAAGACCCTTTTACTTGCCTAATAACATGACTTAGAATCTTCGGAATTTGTGGCCGAACCACATGAATATGTGGTTTCCAGGAGGGAATTAATTTCCAGGTCTTTGTATTTCCTGTAATCGAGGTTCACTATAACCAAGGTTCAAGTTCTCTACAACCGAATCTTCTTAAGCTTTATTTGTATGTAAACGAAACGGGACCAGTTACTTTTGTGCGCTATAACCGAAGATTCAGAATATCCGAGTTCACTATTACTAGATTCGGCTGTATATTGTGAAAAATATTTCTCGTTCCATTGAGTAGTGTTTTATGATTGAAGTTATGAAATTGACCTTGTGATTTTCATTAATGAGACACTACACACAGTTCTAGGCATCGTAATCCCCTTTCACTTAAGTAGGTTACTCTTTTTTCATTGTGGGAAGACTTCACAATTTACGATTTCTGAGCAAGACATTTTTACTCATCGAGAGGAATGTCGAAAAATGTTGAATGTCCGAAAGACTTTTTGTTAGAAAGCGGAAAATATCCTAGCGGCTCGTTTGTAGCCTCCATGAACAATAGGTGGAATGAGGACATTAAAGTTTCGTCCATACTGAAATGGCGGGGAAATAATTGTGGCAGAAGGTCGGATGATCGATCCTTCGTAGATCGAGATATTCCAATGGAGGCAACCGCACGTGAGTCATTTGCCGCAATGAAGAGTAAATCCATATCCTCTTCAACTGTCCACCGAAACTTGAAGAAGAAACTGGAATGGAACGGGAAACTATAACTGCCGAGATAGATACGTAATTCTTGTTCAGGGCAACCTGCAAAAAGCAAAAAGGAAACTGTAGGTCTCATTTTATAAAAAATCAGAACGTTTTTTATGACAGATTCAGAGTGAGAGTTAATGAGTAAGGGTAATTAGTGGCCGGGAAAATATTATAGGTTAGTCTGGCGCGAGCGAGTACTAAACCGGCGAGCACCTGCGTGAGCACTTTCGGGTCACGTGCGCGTACTTGTGCGTGATGCTGTCCGCGGGATGCTGTCTGGTTTTACCAAAACATCGATACATCGATGTTTCACTACATCGCTAAAGGGCTATCGATGTCGATGAAAACATCGACAAAAAAGCATTGATGTTTAAAACATCGATGTTTTAAATATCGACTAATAAACACGCTATTTTCCTATCCGTTTTTAATTACAGTATGCAAAGGGGATATATTTTACTGTTTAGTTAGCAGCATGTTGGTAGTAGGCTACTATGCTAATAAAAATTATTATTGAATAATTAGGATAATTAATTAGGAAATTATTATTTCCTATTAATAATTAAAGAGGAAAGAAGAAAATTAAAATAAGAGAGCATCGTGCTGCATTTTACTATCTTAATACTTTCATAAAGAGTCTCCATACACCATACAAGCTACCATAAAAATAATATAAACATTCTTTAAAAGCATAATAAAGCATTGCATGAAGAACTGAACTCAAACATCGATGTTTTTGCAACAAAATATCGATGTGAAGAAAACATCGAAAGCAAAATATCTATGTAAATATATCGATGTTTCAGGTGGAAAATATCGATGTTTTAAAAACATCGATGTTTTTTGCCATCCCTAGTTCTGTCTTGTATCAGGAGCCGATCTTTGCGTGTAGACAAGACGGGAATGCGCATCATCAACATTTAGTAATGTCAGTAAGTTGCTGATCCGGTGGCCGAGATCGTTAGGGCAGTAGTGCCGTGGTGATCATGGACCGAAGGATCGTGGGTTCGAATTCCGCCTCGGGCATGGTTGTTAGTTTCATGAATGTGTATGTGTTGTCTATGTGTAATGTGTTATTGCTAGTTGGTCCCTTCTGGTTGGCGTCATGAAGGCCGTAAAACATTCGCCAGATACATATGAAAATGGAGTGTGCAAAAATTAATAAAAATGAGCCCACACCCATTAGCACCGACCTCGTATAACAGAAAAAGGCAAAAGAATAAGAGTAATGTCAGTAAATTAGAGATCCCCCCCCCCTGAAAATTGCTTGTAGGCCAGTGCAGTCTCTTTTTCGCGGCCTTCATCTCCTGAAAAGATTCTCTGAGGCGAATGTCAGGCGTGAGACGTTTCGGTTGAAGGGTATGGGGTAGTAGGAAGTTACCCCCACCAGTAACTCTCTAGCTTTGCAAACCTCTACATCTTTAGAACTACACTTCTACATTCATTTAGGATATTATTAAGTAAATGAGGGAGAAAAGTAGGTTACATAGCTATGCATAAGAGTTCTCTTGTAAAGTGAGGTGTCGTGCAGTGTATAGCACAGAAATAAATAAGGAAGTGTTTTTTTTACAGGTCTTAGTGAAGTGAAGTGCAGTGGGGTGCTAATTGTACAAACATTCAGTGCGGAGTTAGATTATAGAAGTATTTTTTAATGTAATTTAATGTTTAAGGAATCAGTCAGTTTTTATATTAATATTATTATTATTATTATACCATTATTTTTTATTATTGTACCATTATTATTACTACTATAATTATTATATAATTTGTTATAATTATATAATATTACCTCATTTATGTAATTAGTTACCATCAGGTTACACCCAATTGCAGTTTAAATAAATGTATCTTTATCTTATCTTTACCTCTCCAGCTGCATAAACTATACCATCTTTATTTTGGTTGAAAAGATGGAGGTTTTACTCCCCAAGCCCAGGATATATATGAACAAGACATGCACAGTTACGAGATAGCCTCACTTTGACCAGAATCGAGATATAATGAGTTATAAATAGCGGAAGACGTCCAGTGGCTGGTGTGGCTTATCTCGCTATTACCTCAAAACCTTCAATTGTAGGCTTAAATCCAACAGCCCTTCGGTCTAGCCTCATAGTTGTATGTAGCATGTGTAACATTTATAATAAATGATCTACAAAATAAAAAAATAAATTTTTCTCACCATTTATCCAAGCAATGAATAAGTTATTAAAGATGGAACTTTTATACGTTGAAAAGAATAAAATAAATACGTTACGAATATTGACTTTGATGAAGTCCTTCCATTCATTCAGCCGAAAGGAATACAAGATGATATTTGAAAACATAATATTAAATTGCGATATCAGGAGGCATACAAATTAATATGTGGAAGGTATTTTCAATTGTGATGAAGGTTAAGAAGTTAAATGACAAGCTGAAAATTATGCAAGATCATACTATTTTATCACATGCATTAAACTCAGGATATGTCGCAAATCTAATTAATTAATGTGATAACCAACACATACTTTAAATATTAATTACAATGTAATGAATAAAATGTACTTCATTTGCAAAGACCGAGTAACTGATTTTATATAAGGGAAAAGGACATGTGAGCGCAACTACATAAACTCGTGAAGAAGCACCAACAGTTTTCTTTATTCGTTCGATAAAGGTATTTCCGTCAATTTAATTCTCGTTTTGCATCGATCGCTGTGAATATGAGAACATGCAGCTGTATTGTAAGAGTCTTCTACATGAATGTCAGGGACCGTTACTGTGGGAGCTTCATGTACAGGTAAAGTAGAATGAACCTTGTTGGGAGCGGCAATTGGATATTTGAAATCTTGTCCTCCCCGTCAGCATGACTGAACTTTTACTCTTATTCGCTTCTCTTATTCGTTTCTTTGCATCACTTAACTTGCATAACATGCCCAACACCTGGGAGATGTTATCGCATTTCATGTCTCATTGGCCTGCCACACACTCCATTGAAATGAATATACACTTGTAATTACGTATCAAACATTCACATTCTGAGAAGCCGAAAAGCAACTCGTGTTATTTTCCAAAGGTACTACCACTTCGATATGAGGAATACAACACGAACTTGTATGTATGCATGAAATACAGTAAAACTTACTCAAAGCGGAACCTCAAGGGACCAAATTTTTTTCCGCCTTAGACAAGATTCCGCTTTATACAAATGAAGCAAAAATTTTCTAAGAATACAGCACAAAACTATGTGCAGATCAAAGGAAATTCTGTATTTACTAACCTTGAAGAATAACGTTCACTCACAATTAATTTTGATACATTTATATTGTTAATGTATTGTGAATGGTGTACGTATATAGTATTACAAACACTATTTGAAAAGATTCCTACAACAGTATATCTTGCACTCGTAAACTACTCCCACACTACTTCGTTTACTTCGTTAGATAGATAGATAGATAGATTTATTTAAACTGCAAATGGGTATAACCCGGTGGCAGCTAATTACAAAAACATAAAAATACACAGTCATTAAATAATAAATTACATTAAGAGAGAAAATAAAAAGAAAGAAAAAAAAAGAAAGAGAGAGAAGAAAAAAAACAAACAAACAAACTTCTATACTCTAACTCCGCACTGAATGTTTATACAATCCGGATCACACTGCACTTCACTGCACTTCACTTCACTAAGACCTGAAAACATTTGCTTCTTCATTTCTCTGCTATACACTGCACGACACCTCACTTCACAATAGAACACTTATGCATCGCTATATAACTCACTATTCTCCCTCATTTACTTAATAATACCCTAACTTAATAATACCCTACGTTGTCAGTTTTCTTCGCTGTTCTCTTCATTTCACCATTCCCTTGCATCCACTGTTTCATTATTCTCTCCTTGTGCTTCAGTGTTTCAAACATTTGCAATTTGCCACACTTTAACTTGGACATTAATTCCCGCACTGGCAGTTTGTCCATTTTATTAGCTTCAATTATTTTAAATTTATCGTTTAGTGAGAAAGATACATACGATTTTGCTATCTTCACACTGCGGTTCCTCAATTTCTATTAACAAAAATAGCCCTTTCTACTGTGACCATGAGCTTCCTCAGCTCTTCACAACAAAACCCAGCACGTCATTATCTTTTCCTCGAAACAATCCCAAAATGAACGAAGAAAATTTCAGAAAAAAACCGCGACGCCTGTGCGAAATACTTTCACCCTTACCTGAGCTCATGCGCAGAGCGCCTGCAAAGAACAAACGGGGAAAATGCCAAAAATATGGATGCGTTTCCGCTTTAAGGACTTAATTTTTGACAAAACACTGAGGATAATTGTATGCGTTTTCCCCTTGGACATATTCCGCATTATACAATGAAATACTGTAACATTTACTTATAAGTTCACCAAGACCTCGGTTTCTATTTATATTGGACAGATTTCCGCATTATACACCTTTCGCATTGAGCAAGTTTTACTGTAATATAAAAAAAGTATATGAGGCAATACACCATCATAAAATGCAATGATATACAAATTCACAAGCACACTTTTCTATTCGTATTGCTAATTTCCAATGCCCGCAGAAATTGAAAGAATACTATGCCGTCTCCAGGAATGTAAGAGGTTTTCGCTACGTTTTCGCTAGCTACTCAGAAATTCGAAAAAAAAAAATCCAAAATAATGGTAGAGTTTCGATTAAATATTTGACAGTCAATAAGTATTGCTACTTACGTGTTGTTCTTTTAAAACTATTTTTGCTGTACAAAAAATTGTTCTCTTGTATATATTCTCTATCATGTTATTGTGAAGACTGTTTTTGTTAAAATAATTGATTGTTATAGTGCTATACCAGAATATTTTACTTGATCTTAAACAGTGTGCATACTACGTTTCTGAAAATCATTTGTATCATTTTTGTTACTACAGGAAACTAATATACACCGCCTGAATAGAAAATGGTGTGAAATATTTACGATTAGAAGAAGTGGTCTCGAAAGAAATTTTAACATGTACAGTCGGACCTCCATACATCGAATTTGACGATTCCTTCTATAATATACGATGTACAGTAATAATAATGAAAGTTTTGAAAATTATTTTAAATATTTTTGGAAAAAGTGGGTAAAATGAAAAATTCAACAATAAATAATTAAGAAATGTTTGAATAGTTTGTACCACATATTTACGAATAATGACATTAAATTAGTGTAGCCTACGTACCTGACCAAATTATTGAATTAAAATTTGAAAACAAGAATTTAATTTCTAAGTCCTCAAGTCAAAAATCTTAGTTCGGAGAAAAGGAGGGTTAGATTATTGAGCCAACGCTTCTTATTATGCTAAACGCTATTTCCCATCGCTCTTTTTCTCGTTAAGGAGGCAACATTTGAATTCGATCGTTTTACTAAAATAAAATATAGATATTTAACTTGTAGTTTCCGTACTGAACCCAATTTTGCCAATAACCGACTTAAGAACTTTTACCCCGTGACCACAGATATAATTTTAGAATATATATAGACGAAAGTAGAAACGTTTTTGAACGGAATTTTCAAAGGGTAGAAAAATAATTCTATTTATAGAGAATTTTTATATGTAGATGTTGGATATACGGAGGTCTGACTGTAGTTCAAAATTCAAGGAAAACAATTCAAAGTTATAATACCATTATATTTCAGGAAATCGGGATAGAACTTAAACATATTTGGATATAAGATAATCCTTGTATTAAATCACTGCATTTTGTACAATCATGCTCCTGTTTCGCGCAAAGTACGTATTATATCGTCATGGTAACCGCAATAGATCGTATGTCCATTCTATCGTAGTTTACAGGAAGAATGAAAAACGTTCCTACTTCTATAAGTCTTGACAGTCGCTTTCACAAATGTGGAAGCTTGCTATTCGGTTTTCCATTACTCCCTCGTTTTACGACCTATTGCAACTGATGTGGTTCTCTTGACTGATCACAATGGTGTAATAAATAAAATAAACTTTTTTTTGACATACGACCTATTGCGGTTACAACGACGATATCTAAATTTATGATTTTCATCCAGTATTTTGTTGTACTCTCTTATGCTATAATATTACACATAAATAACTCAGTAAATAGTGAAAAATATCAATTCTACGTCTTACAAAATTAATTATTTCTTTTATCCTGATGTCAAAAGGGATCATGTTCATCGTAACCTGTAATTCAACATATTAACATCTGAAACAAAACGACATACGTAACACTGCTGAATAGGGAAACCCAAACGTACTGACAACTAGTCTCAACACGTCATTGCAGTCAAGGTTACGTTCCTCAAGACTCCGACAAAACCAGCTACGAACGATTCCTTCTACGTCATGGCGTAGGGGGAGACACACAAGAACTGAAATTATTGATTCGTTCAGCAAAAGGCACTGCTCAAACTGCAGGACTCGATCGTTTCGAGATGGCCACCCGGCCGACAGCCAAACGAAGGAGTGAATCTGCTGGGGACCAAGGAGGCTACGCACTGTGGTCCGGTTTGGGAAAAAGTGGCCAAATATTTTTATGTTCCTCAGTTATTCTACTCATGAGCTTCGTTGTGATCACCAGCACCTAGCCTTTTCGACTATATTGGAGATGAATAGGAGGCAGATTTTAATAAAATAACTTTTTCTTCCTTTTCATTTTAGAAAAATGTTGTTTTGAACAAAAATTCATTTCATGTTATGTCAAAAGGAAATGACCCATTTTTAAACGTTATTTTTGTGCATTTTTCGTCAATTTCGGCTAATAAGTTATTTTTTATCTTTTCCTGTCATTTTCACTGCAATTTTCGTTGATTTCATTGCTTTTAATATCATTTTAACGGTACTTGCTTCAAATATTATTGACGATATGCAGCAAATGTTCTCCACAGAATTCCTGACAACCTATACCTGGTTTCGATTTCTTCTCTCAGAAGTTGTAATGTCAACCATTGTATATAATCCAAGGTTCCTGTGACGCCTGTCTGCGCCATTGGCGGTTCAGCCGATTTCGGGATAACTAAAGACAGACATTTCTTGGTAAAAAACAGTCCAAACCAAAAGTTTGAAAGCTGAGGTTACTTGACGAATACAAGAAGCCTTGATTATATCAGTGACATATCCAATAGCTTGAGTTGTTCATCTGAAATGGTTTTGATCACATTTTTTACGTCATGTTTCTCTGCTTTTAGGGCATTTTTCAAACATTTTAAGAGCATTTTATTGATCATTTTTGGCGATGTTTTAGGTCATCAAAATCCGCCCTCTAGTGATGAATAATATAAAGGATGGTGATCTGTCGTGAATGAAGATGAGGCTACAGTGAAATTGTGAATGGTGAGACGCGAGAATGCCAAGAAAATCATTCTGCAAACCCGCTTTGTACACCGAACTGCATTATAGTAGACGAGGTGAGCGAGAGGGCGGGCGGGAGAACGAGCGGGCGGGTGAGCGAGCGAGCGGGCAGGCGAGCGAGTGAACAGGCAAGCGAGCGAGTGACCGGGTGGGCGGGCGAGTGCGCGGGCGGGCGAGCGGGCGAGCGGGTGGACGAGCGAGCGAGTGATCGAGAGGGCGAGCGAGTGGGTGGGCGGGCGGTCGGGCAAGTGGGTTGGCGGGCGGTCGGGCAAGTGGGTGGGCGGGCGAGCGGGCGGGCGGGCGGGCGGGCAGCTGGGCGGGCGAGCGCGCGGCTGGGCGGGCGAGCGCGCGGCTGGGCGGGCGAGCGCGCGGGCGGGCGGGCGAGCGCGCGGGCGGGCGGGCGAGCGCGCGGGCGGGCGGGCGGGCGAGCGCGCGGGCGGGCGGGCGGGCGAGCGCGCGGGCGGGCGGGCGGGCGAGCGCGCGGGCGGGCGGGCGGGCGGGCGAGCGGGCGGGCGGGCGAGCGCGCGGGCGGGCGGGCGAGCGCGCGGGCGGGCGGGCGGGCGAGCGCGCGGGCGGGCGGGCGAGCGCGCGGGCGGGCGGGCGAGCGCGCGGGCGGGCGGGCGGGCGGGCGGGCGGGCGGGCGGCTGGCCGTGGCCGTGAGCAGGGGCATTCGCCCGAATCGATCAGTCGGCCGGCCGTCAACGCCCCGCGAGGATCGCGGCCTGAGCTGGAACCGAATTCCGGACATCCGGAATACGTCGCACTTTCACTCCCAGGCGCACGGACGCTCAATTAAATCACCGCCTCCAATTTTAGACATTCCCTTACCATATTTTCGTGCAAGGCGGTTTACAATGCGTAATAAAGTGACGGCGAAGGACACGGTCGGCGATTGTATTTACAGTGTCTTAAAGTTACTTTAAAGAGAAGGATTGGGTGAGTCATCTTTTACCTACCAGGAAGTCGAATTGTACGCGAATAGGAATCGTCTTGGGAGCGTTAAGTTCAAATATTGGTGGAAAGAGTTATTGTTGGAAAGTGTCCCCAAGTGTAGATGACGGAGGATGACACTTTTGTATCGCAATGGTGCTTTGCCATCGCTTTACACTGAATGGATGATGATTGGACATTCATGGAGTGAATGAGGACGGTAGAAAAGTGTTTGCGTATAAGATGATAGTTTAGATACCATAAGTGGTTCTAGGAGACGTCATCACGCCACAACTACGTACGGGAAAAAAACAGGACTTGTGGTAAAAATCCTGGAGAGAAAATTAGGTATATGGTGGTTTGGAGTTCACTATTGAAAGTTAGTAGTACGAATCCCTAGCTAAAAAATTTGCTTTTGATAAATAGATGAATTAAAATCGAATCAAATTCTGAACAAAAATATAAGACATTTGCTACTTTAATAGTATATTTCAATGTTTTCTTCCTACCGGTCTCAGGCGAATAACGAAACAGTACCTTCAACAACGAGACACGGATTGTACACTCCTCAACCTTCCCACCTCGACTCCATTATGAACGTCCGGACAAGCACTACCGCACGGCACGCCCCCTAACACCTGCCTCGACAGAATCGGGCTGTAAAGACTTCACGGGTATCAGATCGAATCCCGATCTTCGTTGTGGTTTTTTGGGGAACACATGCACAGAAATATTTTTTTTTCTGTAAAGAGATAACAGTAGATCACAGAGATGACCAAAAACTCATTCCTGTCATTCTCTTATCTTTGTTATCTCTTAGTATTTAGGTAGCGGTTATAATTCTTATGTAATTCAAATAAAAAATATAATTCTATTTGAAAGATTTATAATTCTTTTGTAATTCAAATAAAAAATTCAGCTAATGAAGTTGTTGTTGGTGGTAAGTGAATATGTGGATGGAATATTATGTAACGTCAATATATAATAAGCGTTTTTCATGAAAATGAATTCTTTATTGAAAGAACGTCGTAATATGTCAATATTTTGAAATATCTGAAGTTCTGTGGCAGCCCATTTAGATAATTTTTGCCTGAATAGAAATGTTTAATATGCTACTTTTCTTCTGAAAATACAGTATGCCCCGGTTATAGTGAACTCGGTGTAGTGAACCCTCGGTTATAGTGAACTTACGTCTCTGGTCTCGTGGTTACTTCACTTACATTACAAATAAGCATAAGAAGATTCGGCTATAGTGAACCTGAACCTCGGCTATAGTGAACGTAGAAAATAAGTCCTCGAAATTAATTGGATCTCGTATGTTATTAGGTGAGAAAAGGGCCTTCGGAGAGTGGGAAGGTGCTCCAACAGTGCAAGAGGCATTGGAAGATGCCAAGACTGCATTACGATACTTCAAGACTGCAAGACTGTCAAAACTGCATTACGATACTTCAAGACTAAGACTGTCAAGACAGCATTACGAGACAGAGGACAATGTAGAATCATGTATGGAGAGAGCACGAATTCTGAAGGAGGATCTAATGAAAAATATACTAAGTACATAATTTTAAAAAAATCGAATTTTTAAAAAAACAATACAAATAAAAATACTGAATGTATCAGTTCGTGCTGTCAATGAATTTTGCTGTATATCTATGTTAATAAAAACATTTATTGTGGATGAATTTTATTTAATTTTTACATCGTCGGATATAGTGAGCCTCTAGTATAATGAACCAAACATGTTAGTCCCCATAAGTTCAGTATGAACGGAGTCGACTGTGTTTATTGCACACATATACGCTTCTCTTGAACTTTCAGGACTCGTAAGCCACGGAATTTTTGCACTGCAGTACCGCAGATGAGCTTTCAATAACGAGGTTTCGAGGAATGGACCAGCAAACAATAAGCAAACAGTATCCTCTCAATGAGGAAAATCCAGTTCGTGGTTTTGCTATCCCAAATCTACAACCCTAATGTATTAGGGGTGGACAAAGTATGGGCTAAACCATACGTCGTTCCCCGCAACAAAATGAAAGTAGAACTAAAAATTCGAGAAATCAGCGCGATGCATGATATTTAACAGATATTTAAGTAACAAGAAATTCAAATTTTTTAAACAATATACTATTTTTAATTTACGAATATATGTGAATTTGTTAAGCTTTAAATGGTTCGTCACTGTTACTGACTGTGGTCAGACGAATGTCCAAATTACAGATATCTGAACATTATGCGATTTTTTTATTATTACATTTTTAATTCAAAAATAAAATATTAACGAAGTAAAAACATCCAGCTAAAAACATCAATGTTAAAAAAATCAGCATAATACATCGATGTTTGTACAAAAATATCGAACCAGATGATCACACCGTGCTACGTTTTGGGATCCGAGATAAGCCTGGCGCAAACAAGGACGATAATAGAAGAGGTGGTCCAATATATTCAAGAAATAAGTGGGTGTAAAGTGGTCTTAAGTAGCAAAAGACAGGCAAGTTTGGAAGAAACTTAAAATCAATGTGCAAACATTTTGATATGTATCTTTTTGATTGTGTAAAGTGTTGTTATTACAGTTATGTTAAGTGATATGTTGATTGAGTAAAGTGGTCTCAAGTTGCAAAAGACAGACAAGTTTGGAAGAAATTTAAATTAATTAATATAATAGAAATAGAATAATAGAAATTTAAATTAATTTAAATTAAAATTAAAGTGAAAAAACGTGGATATGAAATACAGGTATACCAACTCACATCCCCGCTTCTGCGGGAGGCCTTAGCCCTCAACGAATCCGATAGGCTTAAATAATAATAATAATAATAATAATAATAATAATAATAATAATAATAATTTTGCATTAGTTTGATCCCACTATCTAGACAGTTGTCGCAAGCTGACTTTGGTTACAAGCTCCATGGTGATGAAATGCCAGTATCACATTTGTTTTACATGGATGATCTGAAAGTGTTTGCTAAGAATGAAACGACTCTCTCCCAAATGCTGTCTATCGTGAATGGCTTTAGCAATGACATCTGCATGAAGTTTGGTCTTGACAAGTGTGCAAAAATCAATTTAAAAAGAGGGAAACTCACAACGTCTGAGAACATTGAAATTGATACGCACACTGTGATTCAAGATCTTGAGCCAGGTAAAACTTACAAATATCTGGGCATTGAAGAATGTGAAACCATCTCGAACGACAGAATGAAAGAGAGAATTCGTAGGGAGTATTATAGGAGAGTGAGACTGGTCCTGCAGTCCGCTCTGAATTCCAGGAATAAAATATCTGCAATAGGTAGTTTGGCGGTACCTGTAGCCGAATACAGTTTTAGGCTAGTGGACTGGACTGAGCAAGAAATTCGCACCATGGATCGAAAAACTAGAAAACTGATAACAATGCGTCATGTTTCCCACCATCGAGCTGATGTACATAGACTTTATGTGTCACGTAAGGAAGGAGGAAGAGGCCTCAGACAAATTGAAGCCTCCTGGCACAACGCAATAGCCGGTTTGGGGAAGTATGTAGTCAGCCATCAAGATGACCCTCTAATGAGGCAGGTCATGAAATCTGACCGAAGAATGGGAAACAGAGGCATTGTTAGTGTAGCAAGAAGCATTGTGAAGAAAACTAGGCAAGACACGTCGAATAACACAGACACTGAACTTCTGATGCTGCTAAACATGAAGTGTGAGACACAAAAAATGTTAAAGAAATCGTGGAGAGACAAACCACTCCACGGACAATACCTAAAAAGAACGGACAAAGTGCAGATCAATAAAGATCAATCATTTATGTGGCTTAAAAGGGGAAGAATGAAGCCAGAATCGGAAGCACATGTAATAGCTGCCCAAGATCAGGCCTTGAGAACACGACATTATGATAAAGCGGTTCTCAAAATTTCCCAAGATGAAAAATGCCACATTTGCCAGGAGCAAATAGAAACCATCGATCATATTGTCTCAGCTTGTCCAATCCTAGCAAAGACCGAATACCTGAAAAGACATGACAGGGTGTGTAGCTACCTCCACTGGCAGATCTGTACCGCCCTCGAAGTTCCGAACACATGCCCCAAGTGGTACGAACACTCACCAAAACCGGTGACGTCTGTTGGATTGTGTACGATATTGTACGACCAAAAAATTCAAACTGATCGCACGATAGTGGCAAACAAACCGGATATAGTGATCCGGGATTTGGCCAAAAAATCGTGTTTACTTATCGATGTTGCTGTACCTTGCGATCAAAACGTCGTAACCAAGGAGGCAGAGAAACGTCTTAAATACAAGAGTTTGGAAATTGAGATCATCCGAATGTGGGGCGTAAAAGCACAAGTCGTCCCGATAGTTATCGGAGCTCTGGGATTTGTTCCGCAAAATTTGAGTAAGAACCTGTCTAAACTTCCTGGTAACTCAAAAGATTGGGAAGTGCAAGAAATAGCTTTATTTGGAACAGCCCACATTCTGCGTAAAGTATTGTAGAGGCACTGATAGTCACCGGATCTGCTCCTTAGGTAGCTGGTTGCAACCTGGAGTAGATTGTATATTCAGCCGACTCATAACATCTTCAGTCATGATGTAATGGAAAAATAATAATAATAATAATAATAATAATAATCGATATTTTGAAACCATTGACACGACTGTCTCTACCTCGCCAGTTTGCCGTGCCCTGCAGCAGAGCGCGCGTCGAGCGCAGTCAGGCGCGGCCAGGCGAGGCGAGGCAGGAGTCGGCCGCCGCGGCCCGGAGGGTCGTGCGGTCAGAGGAACCGCAGCCTCTAGCGGGCTGCATCCGGCGCTCACTCCCGCTGCAGCCGCAGCCCAGCGTGGCCAACCCGTTCGCTCGCCCACCATCGCCCATGCGCCCACGCCCGCGCGCTAGGTCCTTGCTGCGAACATCCTGCCTTGTCCGTGAACCGCCCAGTATGTCTCGTACATGTTTGCCAGGGTAAGTAAATTGCGGACCAAAAGGAAAATAGCTGAACCCATATGTAAATTGCGGACCGACCAAGAGAATAGCATACTAAATTGGGGACCAATAATCTGCCCTTTCAGGTAAAGGTGGATGGTGAAACTTTTATTTTCGAAGAACATTATTTTAGTCATTATTTCTAAACCCCAACTACCCAGTTTTCCTGAAATAAGACTGGCATATTTTTTCCGAAATATGGTTTGGTTCAAGTTGGTTTTTATTCAATTGAATTGTTGATTGCATGACTTTTGCTTATCGTGGCATTTTTAAATTCTTCCCTTTTCTCTGCTAATATTTTATGAAGGTGAACATGAAATTTGGACACCCTTCTAGTGATTTTTTTAATTTTTATGTAGGAACCAGTCTGTAAGATTTTCAATAAGAAACGAGGAAAAGCTGGAAAATTGCACGACGTTGGCCCCTTAACGCTCTGACCTGCTCAATCAGTCATTTTCTTTACCTGAGATGGTTTGGTCCGCAATTTACATTCGGATTTAGAAAGTAAGTTTCACGAGACAAGATGAAGGGATTATTTGGTCCGCAATTTACATACGGCCATGTTTGTCTGCACTAGGAACAATAAGTTTAGTCGGGTCAAGGTGATTGTCTATAGCTTCGCCTGCCCTGGCCTGGCCTCTCCCCTTTCGTGCTAACTAGTACAAATCGTTCCAGTTTTGTTTCTATCTGTTGAGAGGGAGTGGTGAATATAGTACGTGACGTTCCTAAATAAATTTCCTTCCATTGTAGAAGGATACTCTTGTCCTTAACGAGTTGTCCTTCATTAAGACAAGAGACCCATTGTCTCTGGGCCTAAGTCCCATAATGGAAGCGCTCCGGGTTTTTTCGACATATTGAAAATAAAATTAATTCCGCATATACTTTTAAAAAATTTAGTACAAGTGAGTTTACCAACCTGGCACTCTGATTCCCCATGCCCTTGTCCGCGCGCCTACGTACCCTTTTGGCTTTGCGATGACATACCACGATATGTCAGCAGCTGACAATGAAGTAGAATTTCAAAGAATAAATACATGTCCGTTGTCTCTTTCCTGCTCACAACAAGCCATGCCCACGCAACTAGATTTGCATATTCGTCATTCCACATTGTATCGAATGCGTAGTCGCAGGAAGAGAATTCTGTCATTTCAAGGATGCGCAATTATGGATTATGTAGGCTTACTCTCTCCATAACACTAATTTGAAACAATCGTTTTTTTGAGTCTCCACAAGGTCAAAATCGTTCAAAGCATTATTAAACCCAATCGAGATTGGAACTCCATTCTTTTGGTTTATACTCAGGTAGTAAGAAGTGTGTATCCACCGGGATATTTTACTTCATGAAGCAGTTTTTGAAAGTTTTATAAGAAGCTTTAACAAGTAATCAGCAAAAATTTTCTAAATGATTTGACTTACACAAATGCAGAAATTTTGAAAGTATTGTTTTGACACTTTTTATTGTTTGTACTTCGAAAAAAATGTGACTAGTACTTCCACAAAATGAAGATCTCGATCCACAAACTTTATTTAGATATATCAGTTTACATTCTACAGTTTTGGTCATCATAGGCCTTACCTTTCACGATTGTCGACAACTATAACACGCGAATAGGAAAAAACTCCCTTTTATTTTTTACTCACTTTTTTTGTTTTGTTTTGGTTCTCCTTATTATATTCAGAATTTTGTATAAAGTCATGTATTCTCATTCGCTTACATGGGCATCTTTTCTTTTGATTTTACGTTTACGGCAAGAATACAACTTGAAAACTAGAAATAATCCTATAGATCAGTGTCATCACATCGGTGAGAAAGGCATAATGTATTTGTTGGTATCACTCGGAGGAATGTTACATCGTTCACTGGCACCAGTCCATGAAAGCAATATACATATTTCTTGATGTCCTCTCAGACCATGTTCTATATTGCTTTACTCTACTTTTAATAGCTAAAGCGAAAAACTCGTTTGTCTTGTGGATACGACTACCTTCTACGGATATATTCCATTTCAACTTGAAACATATGCAAAGAACCGTTGACCCTGACTTGATTAAACATGTTCAGAAATAATATCAAATGTGAATTTTTATTTTCTGTTCATTCATCGCATTACAATACCAATCTCAGTACATGATGACAATTTCTATATTTCGTAGTTGTTTTATTTAAAAATTGATTTCTTCCGATATCTTATTTTTCGTAGATAAATGTGATACTCTTCTTCGTAACTAGTCCTTCAAAACGACTACTACTCTTTTTTAAACTTTCTCTTATCATGACGCCTAGATTAACTTGAATAAATGTACTATGTTCCAACAAATTTCCATCTAACGCGTATTCTTACATTCGTAAATAATTTTGCTTCACCTGAGGAAGGTATACCGTTGGAAGAGGTGTGATATCTGTATCTATGACTATTCCACTCGTGAAATTAAAACCAATAGTGTTTAACGATACATACAAAATGCCCCAATCAGGGCGGGGTATCTCAAAAAGTTTATCGCTTTTTCTATCCGATTTTTCTTATCGCTTCTCCCTACAGGCTAATCGTAAGCTATCTTTGGAGACGGATACATCGATCACAATGTCGATGTCCAGTACGTACGTACTGTAACATGGCCACTTTAATTTTAACATAGCTTTCAATTATTTTCAATATTTGGCGCATTTTGAAACTCTGTTGAACGTAGTTTCACTTGTGCAATAGTCCTATTAAATGCCACTCGTTCTCTGGAAATTCTCAGATAAATCTCTTCCTCGCTTCGCGAGTCGGGGATTTAAGGAGAATTTCCACGGTAGGGCTGTTGGCTTCTCTCAATATCCGTTGCTGTCGATAACCAAGAACGTTGCTCTCGTCCCATACGAAGCAGAGCCCTGGCGAAGTGAAACCGCTGAAACGGAATGTCGTTGCTGCAAGAGTTGCTCCGAGTCCAGGCGACGCGACTGAGGGGTCCTGCGTGAGATGGCAGCGCATGGAAAGCGTGCTTTATGGAGTCCGCTCCCGCGCCCGCAGCCGAACGCCACCTCTTCCCTCGACCTCCGCCGGGCGCCACGGAGCTACCTGCTCCTCACAGCCTCCGCCTCCGCTCCCGCCGCCACTACCACGAGACCACTGGAGCTATTTGCTCCTCCACAGTCTCCAATTCTGCCTCCACCTCCGCCTCCGCCTCCGCCACCGCCTCCGCCTCCGCCTCCGCCTCCGCCGCCGCCACCGCCTCAGCCTCCGCCTCCGCCTCCGCCGCCGCCACCGCCTCCGCCTCCGCCTCCGCCGCCGCCGCTGCCGCCGCCGCCGCCGCCGCCGCCGCCGCTGCCACCACTACGGCACAGCCACAGCCATTGCCTCCGCCACCGCCTCCACCAGCGCCGCCGCCGTCGTGCGCGACTCGACTCCGCCCCGCCGCCGCCCCCGCCTGCCTCGCCCGCGGCAACGGCAACGGCCAGCGAGCGCTCTCGTGCTGCGCTGCCCGCCCTCCCCTCCCGCCGCGCCGCGCCGCGCTCGGGATAATTGCCCCAGCCTTGCCTTATGGCCAGCGCCCGTGCCCCGCGCCCCGCGCCCGCACCGCACCCGGGCTGGCATTAGGCGGCCCCGGGCCGCATTACGAGTGGGCGAGAGCAGGCGGCGCGGCGCGGCGCGGCGCGGCGCGGGGCGAGGTGGAGGAGCGAGGGCGACCTCCAAAAGCGCAGCGCGGGGGTCACGGCCGCGTGATAGTGCGCGCGAGAGGCGATGGGATGGGCGATGGGCGACGGGCGAGAAGCGAGGGACGACGGGCGACAGGCGATGGGCGACGGGTGATGGGCGACGGGCGACGGGCGACGGGCGAGAAGCGATGGGCGATGGGCAATGGGCGACGGGCGACGGGCAATGGGTACGGGCGAGGGGCGATGGGCAGGGGGTGATGGGTGAGGGGCGAGGGACAAGTGCGAGGGGCGATGGGCGTGGGGAAGGGGACGATGGGAGAGAGGCGATGGCGAGGGGCGCGGGGCGAAGGACACTGAGAGCGGCGACGACCTGAGTGCAGGTGGGAGGAGGGGTAGCTGTGGCGGCGAGAATGACGGGGACGAACATGTAGCAGGTTCATAAAGAAGACATAATAAAGGTGGAAGCGCATTCAGTGTAGGAGGTTACGTTAGCTTCACATACTTGACACGAATCAACGGGTAAATGAGTTGGACGGACGTTAAATTGACTTGTTTAACGTGTTGCTCAGGGGAGGGTTTGAATCCTAAAGGATTTCCGAATTAAACAATAATAATGAATAATTCAATGTTTTGAAAAATAGTAAAGGTTGTGTCTATGTCAGGGTTGTCCCGGAAGTGAAATAAACTTTATAATTATATTTCAAATAATACTGTAAATTAGCTAGATATATCCACTCTTTCATAATCCTTATAAATATCGTAAAAGAAACGTTTGCATTTCAGTAGTAATTTTAGTGGAGTGAATTGTAATTACTAAGGATATTACGAGTATTTTTGTAATTCCGGATTTCTTACCTTCTCAACTGTCTTTCAAGATGTAAAGTTCCTTCCTGGAGATGAATATTTGGATTTCGTTTGGGAAATTTTCTGGGTTTAGGTCTCCATTCCCATGTCTCCCTCGCAAATACCTGCCACCCAGACGATTTCGTTGCAAGCAGCTATCCTCTCAACCCAAAGTAAGTTTACATCTCACTCCATCGACGGAATGAGAAAGGTACGACACCACTCTCTACTATCCAGCACTTCCCGCTACAAGCGCCAACACTCGCGCTTCGGAAAGCGTGATACAACAACCCGCGCACGCGCGATGCCTGCTCGAGGCGGCAGAAGGCCACCCACGCGACGCGACACACGCTGTGTAATGTTTCATATATTCCTCACATTTTTTAAATTTATTTATTTAAGGTCGCTTTAAAAACATCTGTGGTCATTAGCGACCACTATTGATTTATACTAGATATACATTTTTATTTTCATGTTACGAAGTAATGGATGATATGCTTCACTTGTCTTGAATGAGGATAGCAACGGATATATTGAGAGTGAATGGAAACAGGGAATTGAACTTATTTGAATGTTCCTCTAACGAAAATTGTATTATCCTAATATTATGCAAGGTATGAAGATTGAAACATATCAAAATACTCAAGTACATTGTAATAAAGATTTGGGAAAGAAAATCTTCCAGAGATTGAAATAAAATATTATAAAAATAAGAAATTGAAGTGTTACTACATTAGAAAAGTTAGAAAAGAAGTAGTAGCAGCAGATGCTACAAAAGAAAATTTGTGGCAGAAGCGGAAAGTTACAGCTGCCCCCCTTCGCCGCACAGAGCACACCCCCTCCGAAGGAGTATACTGCGATTTTCGCAACTCTGCCCCTGAGAGGAATCAGCTTTACCATTTTTTTTATTGATCTTTGATGATATATACATAGAATAGTTATTTAAAAAACTTTACATATGTATTGATGTCTTATTTTCTAACTTATAATTAACTTATTATTAACTTACAACTATTACAAATGGGAGAGGGTTCCCAAATGGGTCCTCTAATCAGGCTCCAATTCAGCGAATTTGATGAGAAATAAGTGAAAGGGGTATTGGTTTTAATTCTGGTCAGATGGATAGGATTTTTGCCGAGTCTGAAAGGCACCAGGGAGGGAATTTGGGTTAAGCTGGAGTAAAAGTTTGTGGAAAGATAAGTAATGTGCTGTGATAACGGTTCGAGGTTAAATTCCTTATGGAGTTGGAGGTTGGAAACGAACCATGGGGCGTTGGCTATTGTTCTAAGGAACTGATTCTGAATTATTTGAATTTTTTTAATGTTGGTTTTGGAGGCGTTAATCCATACAGGACAGGCGTACAGCAATAGAGGTCTTATGATTGTTTTGTATATTAATATGGCGGAATTGAACGGTATGGAACTATTTCTGTGTATTAATGGTTTTAACTGCAGTAATTTTGTTTTAGCTTGAATTATTTTGTTGTCTATGTGTTGCTTACAGTTTAGTTTGTGTCTAGTTGGAGTCCAAGATATTTGACCGGTTTGTTGGGGGGTAGCCATTCTATTGTGTTGTTGTTCAGTGTCATGGGAGTGGGTGGAGTGTAAGGTCTTAGTGTAAAAATCTTGGCGGAAGTTTTACTTGGGTTTAACTGGATCTTGAGTTTGGTAGCCCAACTATCTAACATGTGCAGGTACAATTGTATTCTGTTTCTAATAAGATTAATGGATGAGTCTGAAGAGAATATGGCCATGTCATCCGCAAATTGTGCTATTTGAATATTATTTAGTTTTGGAAGATCAGCGACATATAGGTTAAATAATGTTGGAGAAAGTGGGGAACCTTGAGGGAGTCCAGCGTTTATTGTTCTTGGGTTTGACATGTGGTTGTTGACATTTACCGAGAATGTTCTTTTGTCAAGAAAACTATTTATTATAGAGAGTATGTAGTATGGAGTTCCAATTTTGGTTAGTTTGTACTTCAGGGCCTGATGCCACGTTCGGTCAAATGCCTTCGTGATGTCTATGAAGATTGCTATAGTATGGTGTTTTTTTTGGAAGGCTGTGTATATATGTTCTGTAATACGGAGTAATTGATGTTGTGTGGATATTTTTTCTGTGAATCCAAATTGTTCCATTGGTATAGCTTTTGTTATATGGAGATGTTTGTTTAGTCTTTTTAAGATAATTTTTTCGAAAATTTTTGAAAGGTTTGGTAACAAGCTTATAGGGCGATAACTATCAGTGAAGGCTGCATTTTTGTTTGGTTTGGCGATGGGGATGATTATTGCATGCTTCCAAGTCAGTGGGAAATATCCTATTCTGAAGCATGCGTTTAGAATGTTATTTAAGAATGAAATTGCTGGCGGTGGCAAATTCTTTAGCGCTGTGTTGTTAATGCGATCATGACCTGGGGATTTTTTGGTTGGAAGGTTTCTTATGATTTTATTGATTTCGGACGGAGATATGTATTGAATTTTGTGGTGAGGCCCATGAATACATTCTCTGTCTGCTTTTACTATGGTGTTGTGTTCGGGATGAAATTTTGTGTTATTTTGGGTGAATGTCGATGCAAAATAGTCCGCCAGTTCTTCGGCTTTATGAAACGACGAAAATGCTTTACCTGTCGTGGTTTTTAAGGGAGGGATTAAGTTTTTCTTTTTTAGTACTTTCTTGGTAAACTGCCAGAGCGAGTTGTTGGCGTTTAGTGAATTTAATAGATTGTGAAATTGTTGATTTTTGTGATTTTTTATGAGTTTTTTGACAATGTTAGTGATTAGATTCAGTTCCCTCTTGAGTTCTCTAGTTCTAAGTTGTATCCATAGCCTTCTGGTTTTGTTTTTTATAATTATTGCGTTCAGGATAGATTGAGGTAATTTGCTGTAAGTGTTTATGTTAGTGTAAGGTAATGTGGTGGGTTGAGACATTTTAATAGTGGAGATAATTAGCTCGCTCAAGTAGTTGATAGATTGGTCTATTTCCAATGGAGTTTTCAGGATTTTTATTTTAGGGATTGCATTTCTAATTAATGTTTGGTACTTTACCCAGTTTATTTTCAAAGTATTTATTTTAGGGATAGGGACGTGTTGAGGAGTTAACTGATGGGTGGTCAGTAATACCGGTATGTGATCTGAGTCGAGTTCGAAAATTGTTGAGACATGAAATTTTGTATTTGTATTGGTTATGGCTATATCAAGTATATCAGGTTTGCGCAAACGGTCGAATGGGTAATATGTTGGTTCGGATAGGGATAAAACTTTTAAGTTAGCTTGATTAATTAAACTAGCTAAGATTTTGCCGTCGTGATTACTGTTTTGGCAACCCCAGCTTATATGTTTGGCGTTGAGGTCACCTAATAATAATACATTTTCCGTGGGTTGGAAGAAATTGTTTAAGTTCGCATTTTGAATTTTAGTTCTTGGTGGTTTATACGCTGATATTATTTTCCATGGTTGATTGTTTATGTTTACGTTGATTGCGATGGTTTCAATGCCTGGGGAGTCGGGCAGATTTATTTGGTAGTAATTATAGCTTGATTTTACCGCTATTAGTACGCCTCCGCCTTTAGTTTCAGATCTATCAGCTCTGTAAATAGTGTAATTTGGGATGAATAATTTATTTTTATGATTTAGGTGGGTTTCTACTATGCATGCGATGTCTACGTCATAGTTGTATAGAAAATGAACTAAATCTACTTTTTTATTACTAATGCCATTGGAGTTCCAATTTAAGCAGGTTAAATTTTTGTTGGATTTATCTGCCATTGTTATTAGTCAAGTACTCGGTTACGGAGTTTTGTATGGTACTGATTATAGATGGCATTAAGGAGTTGATGAAATTGAAGATGCATGATGTAATGGCATTTATTATTGAGTTGATTATCGGGTTAGTGGAATGGGGATCTTGTGAATGAGAATTTGTATACGGATAAGACCCCATTTAATTGATTGAAGAGAAATGTTCGTTATTACAAAACATCGATTAGCTCGTGAATATTCGGACTTCCTGGCCCATAAACTTTATTTGATACTCTCCTCTTATGCAGGTTTTTAAATTAACCCGCAAGGTTTAATAGAATTTCATTACTGTTTGTCGAAACAGGAAAGTTACGCTGAAAGTAAAATAAGTATAGAATGTTTTGAAAATTAGAATTGGTAGAGCGAAATAGAAAATGTAATATGTCATTTTAGTTCATGCGTGTTCCAAACAGGTTTTGTACGTATACATCAGAGTTGTTTGTCATTCTGAGAAGGTAACACAACTAATATCTTGGATCGTAATTGCACGAAAAGTAAGATAAAACGTTGAAATTGATTTTGACAGGCTGAAATTGATAACCTACGGGCGTACGGTAGGGAATCAAGGTGAGTTTTCTGCAAAGTACAGACTTTTGTCAAATCCGTGAAGGGTATACCTCTACGTTTATACATCCCGTAGAGGGAGGAGAAGTAATTTATTTTTGTAAAATGCATTTTCATTAGCTTTATGTTTGCTTTGAAATGTCAGTTCTAGTGACAGATGTATTCACGTGTACGAAGATGAAGATTTTATCGTTAGCTTCTGAGTTCAAAATGATGATTTATGAATGTTTCTTCTTAAAATGATGAATTCAGAAACTATTCCTTTGAAAACATTCGAAGATATTAACTCAAGGATAATATAACTGCCAAGATCAGTACATGATGCATAAATCGTATCTAACACATTAGCAAATTATCTCTTCCATTTTACCCGTGTAAATGTTTATTTTTATTTTCCCGTATACGTACGTATACACGGAGTGATATACGTAGTATAGGGAAAGTTATGCAATGCTGCGCGAAAAAATGGCCAATTTTCGGCGGAAAAAAATTAATTGCCGGGCCGTGAAAACGAATAAGTGGATAAAACCAGTTGCTAAATTAAGGAAAAAAAATCCTCTATCTCGTGGTGTGGTCAAAATCCATGATTTGTTGCTTCTTTATACTTAAAAATCGATTGACGGCATTCCGTCCGTCTGTCCGTGTGGTCAACGCTAGCGCCTAAACCGTTCGGTCGATTTTCTTCAAAATTGATATTCCCCAGTCGATCTGATTCTAGTCGAAGCTTTGTGATTTTGAAAAAGATTCTTTAAAATTTGGGGGTACTTTATATGAAGCCCCCCGGGGATTTTCAACATTTTCTCAAAAACGGCTCCAAATTTTTTCTTTAAATTTCTTGTATGAATAGAGGAAAATACACTTTTTAACATGGCATAGGTCCGATTTTCACGTACAGCTCTGAATTTTCGAAAATTGTGAAAGTTTGAATTTTTTTCGGCGTCTTTCTCCAACTACAAAATTGAAGATAGAGATTTTTTCTTCAAATAAAATTTGTTCTGCATATTGAGTTCTTTAATAAAGGTCATGTAAATTTTTTTCACAATTTTGGTAGTTTTCGTGCAATATTGCGTGCAATATGTGCAATTTTAAAAATTACAAAAACAAAATGTTCTCAAAAACGGCTCCAAATTTTTCTTTAAACTTTTGGTAGGGATAGTGTAAATGTACTCTATCAATGACATAAAAGCCATTTTGGTCTATCGGTTGGTTTTTTCAAAAATTACCAAAATGTAATTTTTTTTACTTGTCTCTCACGTCGTTAATATTTACATTATCGGCGATTTTTTTACATTATTATATTTAAAAGTATATATGCTTAAATAATGTCAAGTAAAGTTTCTCGAAAACACTACCGTTTTCTGTGAAAAGTAGCTCAAATTTCGGCATTTTCAGAAATGCTCAAACGTCATTTTCTCGTATATGGCTGCAATTTTTTTCTTGAAACTTTTGTAACGGATAGTGCTAATTACACTCATTAGTATAGCGTGAAGTTTATTTTGAGTTTTTTTTTGTTTTTTTTTTTTCAAAAATTATATAAATGTAAATTTTTTGAAAGATCTCTCACATCTTTAATATGCACATTATCCGCAATTTGTAAAGATGATTATATTTGTGAGTGTAAGTGCTTCAAATAAAGTATTTTGAAAACTCAAAAATTTTCTGTGAAAATGAGCTTCAAATTTCGCATTTTTAGTAGTGCTAAAACGCCATTTTCTCTTAAACGGCACATAATTTTAAAAGAAAATTGCCATTTACGGCTAGGTTTTTGTGATCTTTAATATTCTAAAATTAATGTTTCTGTTCTACCAATAGGAAACCGAAAAATTAAGAAAATGACAAAAAAATGTACTTTTGGCGATGATAGATGGTAGCTGGCGAGAAAGTATGTGGCAATTCTGAATAGCTAGCGAAGACCCAGGAAAATAGAAAACTAATACAGGAAAGTCTGTGCCATTCTGTTTCTGTTTTTTGACAAATAAATAAATAAATAAATACGGTCATGCTTAATTTTTTCAAAATACGAGTAGTTTTTCTTTAATTTTGTGACAAACGTAATAGGCCGCTGTAAATTTACTGCGCTTCGGACAGCTGGATGCGTCGTAAATTACAATGTGCAATTTTATATATTATTTCTTTCTTCGTTTCTTACATTCGAACTTTGTTATAGACTTACACATTAATATTTTAGAAATTGTTTATTTTGAAATATTTGAAATAAGTAAAAAGAATTAATAGCTCTCAGAATAGCGACAATGCAGGGTCTGCAACAATGGAATTCACTTTGCGCTCGCGAATATCTGTGAATTAGTGACATTGTTGTGACCTAATGGAGCTGTATGAAAAGGAGTTATAATTGTCTAATTTATGTTGATATTTGCAGGCAAATATTTAGTTTTGCACCAAATGCTGTACCATTTGTAGTGAGTAGAGAATTTGTTGCATGGTTTTAAAATACTCTTCCCTAATCATGGCCCAATGGAAGGCATTTCTATATTTCCAGGGTATCATGCTTCTTTTTCCAATACAGGGTTACAAAACTTTTGCATTCTATTTTTGTGAAGTTGTAGAATTCACATAGTTCTGACAACACTGCAATGGAAATAGTGAGTTTCAAGCGAAGTTGTTAGTAGCGCATAAAGTGCAATATTACAGTACTACTTAGCTGTTTCCTGAAGTTGTTGTAAAGTAAGTGCTGTTGTAGCACCACTAGTTTATTTTATACTTATTCTTTCAGTAGCAGCTTTGGTGCCTTGAGGCAGAAGACAACAATTTAAAATTTTAAGCAAATTTGAGAATTTTGGCTCAAATGAAAGTTAATTAAGTTAAGATTTGTTTACAATTCCTTAACTGATTTCTCACTTGTAGCAAACTGTTTGTTATGGGCTTTCTGATCATCCAACGAATATTTAATTCGGGATAAATGAAGGCATATGCGTTCAACTTGGGAAAAAGAAAGTTGATTTTAGTTCACTCTGCTCCATAAATATTTTTTTCAAATAATGTTCTGTAGGTTGTTAGCTTGGAATTTATAAAAATTAACTTCAATAACGGGGAAAACCTCTTTGGATGTGATGTATTTGATGAATGTGCAGTAATTATTTGGAATCAGTTGTGTGCTCCCCCGCCCCCTCTCCCGGCCTCTGACTCGGAGACCTCGCTCAAGAGCCGTTGGAATCGTTAATCGTCATTATTATGGAGCGGACGTCTATGATTTTGCATATTTTTGTCCGTTGCTTCAGTGCATAGCGAAGTGAAATTTCTTGATATTTGGTTAAAAGATGATTCTGTAAAGATTATTATGTAGGTACATATTTGTGCATATTTGGACGATTTTTCCTACTGGCGCATATTCGTATAATTATAGGCGTATATTTTGCATATTTCGTTAAAACAGTGACTAATCTTTTTCTAGAATCTATTTATTTGCGAACGTTCGAAAGAGTTTGTCACATAATCCTTCTTTTTTTTGTAGATGATAAAATTCTCACGGAAATGTAGGATATTTCTTGAAAATATTTTTTTTAGAACCATTCAGAAGAAATACAAGACATACAATACAAGGTGAATATTTACTTCAATTATTTCTCTGGCGTAATAGGGTAGTTTATATTATGTTTGCACAAAAATATTTTTTCATTCCAAGCATGCTTCTCCTGAATTTTATCTATAAAGGTTTATAGAGGAAAATAAATATTGTTAATTTTAAATGTATATTAAAGTGCATATTTTTGAATTTTTAGGTCATAAATACATATTTTTAAAAGCATATTTTAAGTCTTTTTTGGTATAGAAATCCTCTCCCTAGTTATTATGATGGAATATCAATGAAGATTTTAGCCTAGCAAATGTGAATATGCACACGCATATTCACAGGACTACCTTGAGTACAGGGTTAATTGGGTACCTCTGCGAACATAGCGCCGAAATAGCCCGCTGTTCAGTTCCATCGTCTTCGAGGCTACTTCAAAACAACTCCAGGCGGATTGAATAGGTTGCAGCTCATTAACTTTGGCGTAAACCTAGCTGGCAGTTGTCAAGGTGTGTGGGGAAAAAGCTATTAGTTTGTCATGAACGTATGTATAATGAATGTTTGCGTAAGCCCATGTGCAGAGTATTGGCGAGCGTAAAATTTAGAGAATGAAATAACAAAAATACGTATGATCCGAATATAAGAAATATTTTCAAGTGAAAGATTGATTGTTTGATTCGTTATTCCCGGCGTCTCAACTACAGAGGTCATTAGTCCCGTACGTGTAGTGTGTGTTTTCCGCGGGAATTGGCGGTGATCTTTCCCCGCTTGATGGCAAGATTCGGCGTCGACCTATCGTCGACTAGCGTTTTTTTTCCAACCAGGTATCTCCCACCAGCGGGGTACCGCCCGAGCCGGGACAAGCTCGTAGCTCCCGACCAGTCTCCCCGCATGTGTAGTACTGTAGCGCATGTGACTGTAAGGGTGAGTGTAAGGGGTGAGGATAGGGCAACGAAGCGGAAAGATAACGCGTGGTCCGTGGCCCGTTTGTTAGGTACTGCTCCGCATTCGCCTGGTGTTGATCGGAGAAACCACGGAAAACTACCGATCAGAGCGGCCGGCCGCTAGAATTCTCCTCCGGACTGCGACTGAATTCGACCTAGCTGACAAGCTAGGTCGCCACCATCGGGACTCGAATCTAGGACCTCCCGGTCAGAGGGACTGCAGTGACATCAGTTGATGCACTGAACCATCTTCCCGGTTTTCTAGTGAAAGAAGTAACATTATCTTTCCAAAGTGATTTCTCACATCTATCTACGATCCATATCGTCCACAGGCATTCGGAGGGCACAGCGAAGGACGGTGCGGTCGAGGCGGAGGCGTGCACGGGGCGGGTCCGTGACTGCGGTGGCCGAGTTGAAAGGAATGGCTGAGAGCAGGACCCCTGACCAGAGTTGCCAACCGTCCCAATTTTGTCGGGACAGTCCCCATTTATTGGAATTTGACCTGCGTCCCGGCAGTAACCTAGTTGGGACGGTGACTGTCCCGATATTTTAGACTTTTCTTTTAAAAAATTCATTGTTATTTGTTGATTTGATCAGGGCTGAACTTATAGTTTCATTGAAGTTGGAAATTACCTCTTCGTAATTTTCAGTACAATACAAAAATAAGAAGCTTATCGCCACTACCCAATCTCAAAAGTAGTATACGTGGAAAGTATGAGATTTTTGTAGCCATTTTTCACTGATTTTTATGCTATTTTGCATAAAAAACTGTTTTTGTTATGTTTTTAATAATAAATAAAATGCGAAAATAAAGTTTATAGTTGACCTAATTATGCTTCTTTTTAAATCTTAACATCTATTTAATTGCATAATAACCACTTAAGTTCATGAAAACTAACATGTGAGTAAATTGTACTCAACATTACCAATAAGTAACTAAATTTAGCATTTCATTTCTAAGGTTAAATTCTGGAAAATTCCAAGCCTAAGGGAAAGAAAATGCCCAAAATTGCACTATTCTGCCCTTAATTTTCCAACATTTTCCCCGGACGCCCCCCTTTCGGATGGTTGAACCTGAGTCCCGATTCCATCAAGACAAGTTGGCATCCCTGCCCCTGACGTCTCTTGGAGACCCAGCTCAAGATTGACAACTCAAAGGAAAACATTTCCGAGTGACTGACTAACCAGAAAGTGCCCTGATATCCCGTTGTTTTTGCGAGATTAATTAGAATGGAAATAAGAAATTACCGGACAAGTGATATTTGGCAACATGAGGATTAGCGTATCCTTCTTGTGTACATCATACCTGTAATCGATACTTTATTTCTACAATAGAACTGTTTATTAGTAATTTGTTACTTCGCATTAAAATTTTGAAAAAGATATGCTCATCTCAAAGAGCGATTATTTTGATGTGAAAAGAATCATATTCTTCTTTATTGTATATTCATTATACGAATTCTTATTAATACCGGTATATCTCCGAAAGAAAATAGTTTAAATCTTGTCTCCTTTGGACCACACTTATCTGCCTGAACTCTTTTTAAAAAAGAATCATCACCATTTTATAATTTCAAAAAAATCATTGAATTTTTTCTCCAAATTTTGAAATACACGTGGTGACACATTTTAGGACGTTATGGAAAACTTCATGAAGTTCTAATTGTATAGCTGCAACAGTTTAAAGTGAAAGTTTCAACTAGCTACAGATTCGTAGACCGTGCCCAAACGGGTAAGCTGGGCAGCTCCGGAATCATTTTAGATATTCAACTACTATTAAACGTAATGTATGAAGTTGCGATTTGACAGTATCAGAATTTTTCAAAAATTGGAAATAAACTGTTAATTCATGGAAAATGTGTCGATGTGACTTACACTACTGTCTTCCAGAGGACTTCAGGTGCCCAGGGGCAGATCCAGACGAGGGGTATTGTAGATTTTTGTTAATTTATAAGCACATTTGTTATTATATTATATTTATGTACTGTAAATATGATACTACACAATATTATTGTTTAAATAATTACGTAATTCGAACATAAATATTTAAATGAATTTACCATATAAAGGAAGGTAAACGAAAATTTAGGTCTTTTCGGGCGGGGCCATGGCCCCCTTAGCCCCCCCCCCCCTGGATCCACGAATGCAGGTGCGAGGACAGTGCTCAAAATCGAGAAGGAAGCGAGAACGATCTCCCTCCGCCGATTCTCCGAGCGGGAGTGTCCAACGTGTCTTCGAAGCTGTTCCTCCGTGACGAGCTGATCATGTCCGCTGGCTGGCACGGAAGCCTCCGCCGCCGCGTCACACGACTTGCGCTGCTGATGCGTTGGCAGCGTGAGGTCGTGACGGCGTCATCACCGCTCCGCTCCAGCTCCAACGGCGCGGCCATTGTGCATCTTCACGCTCGCGCCCCCGCGGCCTCCACCACCTCCACTCAATGCAATCATGGGCCAGTCATGTGAAGGCTCTCCGCTATACGAGTGACGTCGCACCTCGTCGAGGGCAGTGATGCGAATGCAATTGTAGGCTTCCGCGGCCAGTCATGTGAAGGCTCTCGGCTATACGAGTGACGTCGCACCTCGTGGAGGGCAGTGATGCGAATGCAACCGTAGGCTTCCGCGGCCAGTCATGTGAAGGCTCTCGGCTATACGAGTGACGTCGCACCTCGTGGAGGGCAGTGATGCGAATGCAACCGTAGGCTTCCGCGGCCAGTCATGTGAAGGCTCTCGGCTATACGAGTGACGTCGCACCTCGTGGAGGGCAGTGATGCGAATGCAACCGTAGGCTTCCGCGGCCAGTCATGTGAAGGCTTTCGGCTATACGAGTGACGTCGCACCTCGTCGAGAGCAGTGATGCGAATGCAATCATAGGCTTCCACGGTCAGTCATGCGAAGGCTCTCGGCTATACGGGTGACGCCGCACTTCGTCGAGGGTTGTGATGCCGACGTTTCTACAAAATGATTGTGTCCTTCACTTTTTGTTTCGTAGTACACATGCCGTTATAGCAAATTTGCATATCCAGACACTAATAAAATACCAAAATACTAGTACAATACTTCAACAGATAACTGGAAATTAGTGCAGCCCTTTGCCACAGCATACTTCACAGTTTCTTTACAAATGTGTTCCATAATTTCATCACAAACAGCGTTAAATAATTGGAGCGGAGAAACGTTTTCAGAAACTTTGGAGAAAAAAACAGGAACATTTTTCCAGAGAGTATCAATATTTTTTTGAATGCACCATCATCCACATTTAGTTCATTTTTATTCCAAATAATTTGTTTCTGTGAAATTTACTTTTTTTTCTTTTTCAGGCATCTATAGACTAAGTGAAAAGCATAGAAACTCTTAGTACTAAAGGATTTGTCTTATGTTTTGTATTTTATTTGACGGCTCAGCTGAAGAATAGAAGTTCTCATTTCACAATGTTGCTAAAATCAAGAACTTTCTTCTCTTTTGTACGATGCTGGTGAATTATTCTCAAAAAATATTATTTCAGTACTTTCTCCAAGTATGCCTTTGGCTAGATATCTGAATTGTGAGCTACCTTCAATATCCGAGGGAGCGTCATCTTTATCGCTGACATGGCCGTCTTCAGAGGGAATCAAAGCAATGTCTAATGCCGGTGCATCATCCACTTGCCTCGATAGAAAGAAGGTGTCATCCTTATCAAGCGCGAGAAGGAGATTATACATCTCTTCTGTGTTTAATCTGCAACCGCGAGAAAAAGTTGTCATATCTCACAGTATGATATATGATACGCAGATTTTCAATTGACATTTTCCATCAAAATAAGAACAACAAGAAAATCTTTCTTCCTATGAATGAAATGATTTATGGTTAATAACTTAATGACCAGTTTCAGTCAGTAATGTTCAAAATAGAAAAACAAAATCCGAAAATGAAAGATTTGCCTTTCGCCCATGTCTACAGCGTCCGCTTTGCTCGCCAACATTGAAACATGATACCAGAAAAATACGGAATACTCAGGAAACAGCGTTGCCAGATCAAAGCTCAAACATCTTTCTATTTCTATCATTCTGTAGAAGCGATTCATGACATACGGCGTAATTTCATTTAATTAAACAAAAACAGCGTGTGATTATCACACGATGGGCTGAAATGGGTTCAGTATTAGTTAGTGGCACTGCGCCACCAGGCTGGAGCCGCATAAGGAACACGAGGAACTAGCCAAGCCAGCCCAGCAACGCTTAGCGAAGGGGCGAAGGGGAGGACGGAATGGCTAGAGATGACGGCGGTCTAGACAGAGGAGGAGGCGGAGCTGAAGAGTATGGTGGCGGAGGTGGAGACATGATTGAGGCGATGGCGATGGCGATGTGTGATGAAGGAGGGGGCGGGGGCGGGGAAGGGGGCAAAAGTGGGGGCAGAGGCGAGGGAGGAGGCGGAGGCGGTGACGGAAGAGGAGAAGATGATGGAGTTCTCATGGCGTTGGCGATGGCGATGGCGACAGCGAAGGCGATGGCGAAGGCGATGGCGATGGCGATAGCTGTGGCTGTGGCGGAGGAGGACGCGGAGGCGGGGGTGGGGGTGGGGGCTGGGGCGGGGGCAAAGGCAAGGGCAGAGGCGAGAGCAGAGGCGGAGGCGGCGGCGGTGGCGGTGGAATAGGAGGAGGTGGAGGAGCAGACCGGAGCGGTGGCCCGGACCGGTCCGACCTGCGCCGGGCACATGCTCTTACGTGTAAATGGGCCTTAACAGGGAGTACGCGCTTTTTCACTCATTGTCGAATGTCAGGAAGTACTGATATGTTAAAAAGAGCGTGTAAAAGTACCGTGCCCGCGGTCGTCGACGTCGACAGGTTTCAGAAAGAGACTAGAAAGACCAGGCCACGATCGGGCAATAAACAGCGCGGCCTGCGGGGGCTCCGCATGTTCCGAGTTTTTAAAGCGCTGTCCTACACGAAGATGTCGGATAGATTGTGAATCGTATGTAACACCCACGTTGCAATATTGCACGTACGTTTTCTCTTCCGTTGAATTATGTTGATTTGCATTTTCTAGACTGAAGTTGAGATATTCATATTGAAGATGAGTGTGACTGTGTGATATTCCTAAATCTAATGTTTTGGAAGTTATTTTATTAAAATATGTTATATTAATAAGATATTAATAAATGATATGTGATATTAATAAATATGTTATTAATATCACATATTTGAGATGTGATAATGTGATATTATCCCTAGAGACTGGAAAAATACTTAGTATAAAATGTGAAAATATGTAGTACATAAATATGTAATGAAAACAGTAAGAATATGTAATAAAAATGGAAAACCGGCTGTAATATAATACACTAATTGTACACTAAAATACACCAAACCTTTACATAATACGAAATTATATTTATAAAAATATTTCTAAACAAATTTTAAAAACAATACGTTTTAAACACGGTTTGGAAAATAAGGATAAAGGTCACAAAACACGGCGTCAGTGATACTTTTCTTACCTAAAGGTGAAATTGATTCAATCGCTGGCTCACAGTTCCTGCCACTCAGTTATCTGAAACAGGACTGTGCGAACACCCGACCGCGTCATGTAGCACACTTCCAGTAAACAGCACGCAGTAATAATGTAGGTAAAAACTGCTGCCTATTTTGAAAATATTTCTTTGCACAAAAAAACTAATAAAATTGAAACAAATTTAAAGAATAAAAAGAATATTTCGTGAAAACGGCAAAATATGTAAAATAGTACTAATTATGTAAAAATATGTAACAAAAAATTTTGTGACAATTTGCCAAGATTACAATTTTTAGAGCGATAAGTAGAAGGACAAAACATATGTAATTACATAAAAATCCGGTCTCTAAATATCACGTATCTCATATGATAATATCACATATTTTATTTCAGCGATATCTGATGTACGAATAATGGTTTGACACAAGTAAATAATTTCATTCAGTGTTGCTTAAAACTTTTCCTGAATAATCGTCAATTCATAAAATTAAACTTCTACAGAATTGTACCTCGCAAGGGATATTTGTATAACGTCTTAACAAGATGCGGGAGATAATGCTGTACTGCAAAACATCTCTTAAACTCCTTTTGTACTCGGGAAAATAAGTAATCATAAAATTGATTTTGTGTTTATATTATCTTCTGTCCGACAATAATCACTTAACTCGTAATGCTTTCGTTAACATATAATGGTAATTGAGTTATCTCAATAGACATTGCATGTTAACGGAGGATGCGCAACACAAGTCCTAAAATAGAAAAGTTAATGAAATCATCGTCATCCCCCATGTAATATAATTTCTAAATATTTATCAGAGCGTGAATGGTATTTTGGCAAAATCGGATAGACTTTCATTTCAAGTTATTAAGTATGAAGGCACGAATCGGATGACATTTAATGGAAATCACTTCAATAATACCCAAAATTTTTGAACAGATACTCGTAACCTGTTAATCGAGGGCATAAAGTTTGGTCGATTCCTTGCCAACTCCAACCCTAACACTACCATCAAAAGAGCTACTTTACGATGGCACGAGCAGCTTCGTGAGTCGCGTGTTAAGCCGGTAATAACAATTATTACATCTTCTAAATCTTCTTGCATTCAGTCTTCCACGACACCGATACAACAAAATCTAGATCACGAATACTTCAATTCATTCTTTTTCAACCATCTTCATTTGGTGATGCCTCACAACAGGACTTGAAACCATCTTGCTTACAGTAGGTCGTAATTGGGAATCGTAACCGCATCCAAGCATATTCGAATACTTCCGTTCATCTTCATTACTACGTCGAGGGGACTAATATAAGAGGTTATTGACTTCCGAATCACGCCTTTCTACTCCATTTCTGCTATCAGTTTTACGCATTCTTTGTATACTTGTGGTATGGGGTACTGCTTTGCGACAAAAGGCTTACTATCATTTAGTTCCAATTTGAATCTACAAGCCATTACCGATTCTGCTTATCATAACAAATAATAAAGAGAATGTATCATTATTACTCAGAGATCCCCTACCCCCCCACCGATTCACTATTTTCTCAAAACATTTCTGGCAGCCGTAAGCGCCGCGTGTGAAGCCATCGGAGGCGCCGCGCCGCAGAGCGTTTGCCCTCTTGAGGAGCCGTCGGGAACGCGTCATTTTCATCTGCGTCCAGCAGCCGCCGGATCGACGCCGGATCACGGCTGCGACAGCGCAGTGGAAATAACATTCATTAGCCACGCGTAGGGCTATCTCGCCTCCATCTGCGGAGAGGGCGCGATATCGGAGCATCTGACATTTGAAATTGCATGTGTACCCGGGCGCCGGGGAGGCCGCCACCGCCGTTCCCGTCACCCGGCTCCCGGCTCCCGGCTCCCGGCTCCCGGCTCCCGGCTCCCGGCTCCCGGCTCCCGGCTCCCGGCTCCCGGCTCCCGGCTCCCGGCTCCCGGCTCCCGGCTCCCGGCTCCCGTTCCCGTCTCCGTCCCCGTCCCCGTCCTACGTCCCCCGCCCCCGTCCCCGTGCCCAACCACCATCCCACATCTCCCGCCCACCGTCCCCCGAACCTCGTCCCCCGAACCTCGAACCCCGTCCCCTGTCCTCCGTGCCCCGTCCCCGTTCCCCGTCCCAGTCCCCGTCCCCCGTCTTCGTCCCTGTCCCCTTCCCCCGTCCCCCGCCCCCCGTGCCCCGTGCCCCGTTCCCCGTCCCCCGTCTCCTGTCCCCCGCCCCCCGTCCCCCGAACCTCGAACCCCGTCCCCTGTCCTCCGTGCCCCGTGCCCCCCTCTCCGCGTGCCGGATGCGCAACCGGATCGGGCCCCGGAGCGGGCGCGGCGCGGCGCACGTGGTGCTTGCTCTATGCTGTGAGGTGGCCGCTCCGCATATGGTTTGCTTCTCACGTCGCTAAGGTTTATCTGCTTGAATGGCCAGAGGGGTGAATACCTGACAATTTAGACTGAGGCGATGCGCATAAACTAGGGCTTGTGGACGGAAGCTGCACTGCGAGGGACGGAGGGGCGGTTGTTCGAATCCGGCGTGGGGTATGACTGCTTTTAGTTAGTATACCGACGAATCATCAACATACATTCGAATTTTCTGGGAGCAGTTTTCACGTAAGAATTACTAGCCGATACTTGACATACTACCGTGAATATACCTCCATTATTTAAAACAATGTTTGTGCTTACGACTTATGTTGTTGTTTTCAATTCTGGAAATGATCATTTTCACAACATAGAACGTAAATAAAAGAACACATCCTTTACTTCACGACAGTTCATGAAATAGAAGATATTTATATATATATATATATATATATATATATATATATATATCACCAGAAATAACATAATGATTAATTAGTCGATTGCATTGGATTTGTTAGAACTTTGATACTTTTTTATTTTTTAAAAATTAAGCGAGCAATGGGAGCCACTGGGTCCTTGTGTCGCCCTACTCAAATGAATAGTTTCACTGCGAATCGCTGATTATGTTCATATTTGCCGAATGTTTTTGTACCGTAATTTAGCAGTATACTCTGACTCGCCCTCACGTTGGTTGTAGTAATTAGGGACTTCACACTAAATCATTAGGTCACTGTCAGAAACGGAATCATCAGAATTATATTTTCAGGATTTATTTTCGGTGTAAGTAGGAGATGTGAAGCAGATTAATCAAACACGGATGGAACTCACAAACTCGACCAAAATTATTTCCGTCAAAAATGTTTGAAATACGAAATGCAGAGGGCCGTTTTTTAACCTCGGATGAACGATTACAAAAACGTAAAAGAAAAAAAATTAAAAATTAATTGCTATGTATAAAAGTGGATAATTTTCTAAATAATCTCTGTAAGGACTACCAAATCCTAAAATCTGTCTAGCGTCTGTTTAAATATTCTATCGGATGTTGTAAAGGTCGTCTTACGACATCCAGTGGGTTTGGTTATCAACACAATTTAAATCAATCATTGGATTTAATAGAAAAGTTGTACAAATTACAATGTTCTTCACTAATTAAATAAAAAGAAGATTGTAATGTTTTTAAGGTGTAAAGGAAGATGAAAATGTATTAAACAAAACCATTAAATAAACTATTTCCCTTGTTTCACACAAGATACAACCCTCTCTCAAAGATTGGAGAGTATTTCAGATAACAAGAGGTAGAGTTTTGATTTGGAAAACAATTTGATTTAAGTTTCTGAAATATCTAATGATAAATGAACAAATTCATGTCTGCCTGCTCTGTGGTCAAGTACGTATTTAAATATATTTTGACAAATCTCTGACTACTTAATTCGCCAAAAATAGGAAAGAAGATTTAGTTTTTTGTATAAGGTATGTATTGCAATTACGTCTATCCATGAAATATTTGGTTGTTGTCCTGTCGTGGAGGGAGAGGATTAACCGGGTCTGAGCGATCTTCCTCAATGCTCCCCCACCCCTACAGCTCGTCCATCGGTCATCGGGGCTCCGTCGGGCAGCGCGGGCGTGTCCCGCGGCGCAGGTCGGTCATTCGTCTCGGTCGTGGCGGCCGCCGCAACGCCCCCGCCCCCTCCCCGCCCCCGCCTCACGCCGTCGCCACTCGTCGCCCCGCCCAGTCGGCCGCCTGCCTCCGCCCCCGCAGGCCACATCGCTCCTTCGGCGACGCACCCCGCCGCCCCCGCCGCCCCCGCCGCCCCCGCCGCCCCCGCCGCCCCCGCCGCCCCCGCCGCCCCCGCCGCCCCCGCCGCCCCCGCCGCCCCCGCCGCCCCCGCCGCCCCGCCGCCCCCGCCGCCCCCGCCGCCCCCGCCGCCCCCATGGCCCACCCACCGCCTTACACCATCGCCATTCATCGCCCCGCCTAGTCAGCCGCCTGCCCCCGCCTCCACAGCCCATCTCGCTCCATCGGCGCCGCCGCGCACGCCGCTCCCGTCTTCACCTCCGCCCCCGCCCGACGCGCCGCGCCGCGCCGCTTCGCCTCCGCCCGCGCCGCTCGCGCCATCGGCGGCCCCGCCCCTCCTTGCACGCCCGTTGCCACCGCCCTCACCATCGTCGCCGCCGCCGCGTCAGATAACCACGGCTGCGGGCCGGTCACCGAAGGCCAGCGCGGCCGTCGCGGCGCGGGGCGGGGGCGGTGGAGGGGCGGGGGCGGCGGCGTGCGTGACTGAGTGGGCGGGCGGCGCCGCGTCGCCCGTAAGCTCCGAGCGCTGCTTATCGAAGGCGTTCCGCTCGCCGACGTCCGGCACGCGGCCACAGGAACGGAACCCGCCTTGCCCCCGCCCCCGCCCCCGCCCGCCGTTATCGCCCGCCCGCCCGCTGCGGGTCACCGCCCAAGTGACGGCCCGCTCCCGTACCCCAACGCGCGTTTGTGGTAGGGCGAAGGCGTTGCGTGAGGTGGTCAGGGAGGGGACGAAGCGCCTCAAAGCGATTTCGGATCTCCTGATGGCCTGCGACGGAAGCTGGCGGTGCTTCGCCCTCCGCGTGGAATCTCATTAATTAGAACAATACTTCTAGTAGATGGGATTGATTGATTAGTTGTTCAAGGCGTGTCAATTGCTAAAGTCATTAGATGCGTAAGTATAGTGCACGCTTATATCGTGAGAGGTGGCGGTGATCCGGCGCCGACCTACCTGTCGGCTTGCGGGATTCTCCCCGACCAAGAATCTCTTACCAGCGGGGCACCGCCCCAGCAGGGACAACCTCTAAGCTCCCATCTGGTTTCCCAACATGTGTGGTAGTCCATCGAAGTGTGTGTGTAAATAAGGGGAGAGGATAGGACCAGGAAGAGGAAGGAAAGATCGCGCGCGGACCGTGGCCCGTTTGTTAGGTTACAGCGCCTGGTGTTGATCGGAAAAATCAAGGAAAACTACCGATCCGAGCAGACGGTCGCTAGAGCAGACAGCGGCTGAATTCGACGTACGTGCGTAGCTAGTGTCGAAAATCCTGCCATAGTGGGGACTCGGGCCATACTCTCTCAGTCTGAATTAGTGAAAAACTACTGATTGACAGTGACTATTCACTGATGGTGTCAGTTATAACCCTGCCACTGACAATCAGTGAATTGATGTGAACAAATCAGTGAAAATCGGGTCAACTTTCTGAATCAGTTAAACTTCAGTTTGAATCAGTGAAATCTCTGACAACTAATTGAACGTGACGACTGAATGATCAGTGAGCAATGGTGGAGCGGCACTTTTACCACTGACGACCAGTGAAATGCTGTCGGTCATTATGAAAAGGTTCGCATATTCGCTGATTGTCAGCGAATCTACACATTTCAACTGAAGTTATCAGTGACTTCGGCTCTCACTGATTGAATCAGTGACAATTTCACTGATTCAGATTCAGAGAGTAGGACTTCCTGGTCAGAGGCACTGCGGTGACGTCAATTAATGCCTTAAGCCACCTAAACCGGTAGTAGGTGGGAGGTACTAACTATTTTAAGATACGTGGTTCAGGCCAGGCGGTAACTTAACTTACAAGTTAATTGAGATGTTGGTAAGAAAGAAAATCGTTTACAAAATATAGATGTTCTTGAGTTGTGTTACATGCAACGGAATTTACTGTGAACAAGAGGTGAGAAAAGAACCTAAAAGTAAGAAAAATATTGACTGCAGGGAAAACACTATCCGACGCAGTCCTTCACTGTGCAACTTGCGTGAAGCACAAAATTGTGTATGAAATTTTCTCTCTTTCCCAATAACTTTACAAGTTTTTCAAATAAATTAATTTTGAAAAAAAGAGTTCTCAAAAGAAGTATTTTGTGATGTGCTTGTAAATTGAGACAGAATGTCTTTAAAATAATTTGATCAAACTTGTTTTGTGCGAATGTGCTTAATTCAATACATCTGAATTCTTTCTTTCTTTCTTTTTTTGCCAATTTTATTTCTCTCCAATTATGAGATGAAAAATAATTAAACACTACTGTATGAAGTTAAACACTGCGGTTTCCTTCATCTTGTGCGTTTCTTTCAATGTCAGTGACTCCTCGCATTGGACTCAAGGAAAGCATTAGTCTATCGTGGTAACTCGCTTATCCAGGGGAACGAGAACGTATGACGTCCAAAAAGCTCAAGCAAGTCCAAACATCTAGCTAACGTCACTTTCTCTTACTGTTTGTAAAACAATAATTGTTATCTATATCGTCTTTACAACATTCTTTAAAGATATACCGAGAAGCTTTCAGAAATTTTTTCGCTGAGTCCTAGCTTTTCTAAAGGTTTTTTGCTTTCGCACTCACCTCTCACGTTCAGTCACGTGTCCATTTTAGATATGGTTTAAATAGCACGGGAGATTTTTCTTCGTCTTCGACTTTTTCTTCTGCCTATTCTTTCTTTGTCGTATCCCAAAGGAGGAACTGCAAACAAACAGACAACTAATCTTTTCTGGTTTCCTTGGCAATTGTGAATGATGGATTTAGATGATTATATGGAAATATTTCCAAGTTTCTTTTTGCTTTCACGCCATAATCAAAATTCAACCTTCCATATGTGGAATTCGAACCCAACACCTTGGCGAAGAGCACATGCCATCGCAATTGCTCACGTTTTTAAGATCATCTACGTTACGCTTACATTTGGGAAATGAACAAAACGTAAATGGTGCAAAAGTGAACATCCTTGCTATTTTTTTTTACATCACCTTCGTAATAGGGATAATATCATATTTCTTCTTAGAATGATGTTTTGAGGTCGTATTGAAAATTGCAACCCAAGACTCAAAAGGAAAGGATTCAACGGTGCATGTATCACCACGAAAATTATGTCTTCAGTTAAACCAACGAAACCCAGTTTCTTACACTAGGCGAGATTTTTGGTTCTCGAGACGTTGAGTTTATTGTCGTTAGTTGCAGATTGTTCGATCTCCGAATTCAACTTGTCTCCTACATTCAGTCCTTAAAACAGAAGCAACCGAATCATATGTGTATAGCTAATAAGAATCCGACGTTTCCAAAGGTTTGTATTGAGGGTCACTACGCATTTGGCATATAGGTTGTGCGATTTTTAACTGGTTATAGTACTCTTCTACCTTCAACGTCTATCAAGAGGTGGAGTGCACTGTTGTAGTACTGATATGTTTGACTGCTGGGAAAAATTACTTCTGAGATGATTAGAGGGTACAGCGTCTATTACAAAAGACAAATGTGGCTGATATCAAGATAGAAGAATCTTGATGTCTTGATACACAACGGTACATTGTGAGAAAAAAGTGTGAGATGACATGGGTACATTTTCGCTTGTAAAACAAAAAAGGGGTTTTTTCGTAGGTAATACTATTTGCCTCTGATGTGCACCCAAGAGGAGCGCGGCAGATACGTTTTTTTGAGCAGTGAAGGTTTCAAATACCTGCCGTACATCTGTGCATATGGGGTTGCTTAGCGATAAAGTGTAAATATGAAGTATATATGCATACCCATCCGTTTTATGCGTTTTTTCCGTGAATGTTCATTGGCAAAACGTTTTGACCAATCTACAAGCCCAAGAAATCGGAAAAATACTCTGAGAGACCCTGCGTGTAAGTCCCACAAGGTCCTAAATAATAAGTCAAAATCTTGTGTATATTAAAGTAATCAGTGATACACGTTAACTCATTCACAACTGAATTATTAATGTTCAAGCTTTATGAATACAGGAAGTTTGAACATTTGAAAAAGTTAGCAAAATTATTGTTCTACTGCAGGTAGAGGATACACGAACGAGAGCAGCTTGTGAGCGTTACATCCGCTGCTTGTTGCGAGAACAGTGATGTGTCAGGCGCCAGCACGGCTCGCAAAAAAAATCTCGCTCGGGTATGTCTACGTTTAATGGAATTAAACGTTCATTACCCTCCATTTGTGGTTAAAGGAATCGTTTCCCAAACATTCCCTTAGTAACATATAAACGATTATAGCAACATTAATGGAATTTTGCATGAATTACGTTAGGTTGCCGACGCTGATTATTTTTTCTGAACTCACCTCTGCTTGCTTTTTAATTTCGGGAAAACTACTAATAAGCTCCGTTGCGTTATTCATGTCGCTTGTACATTACTTCTTTACCACGTGATTTTAATTACGTTGGTGATCATTCTACGCAACTCTTTTACGGAACAAAAAGCAAACAAAAACAACAACAAGAACCCCTTCCCGCAGCCAGAAGTGTTCGGAATGAGCGGCCAGTGCGGAGCCGGCAGCTGAAGGCTGTCCATCGGAGCCGGGGCGGCGACTCGGCGGCGGCGGCGGCGGCGGCGGTGGGGCGTGAAGCCGCGCGGCAGGGAGGGAGGGGGAGAGGGGCGGGGTAGGGTGCGCGGGGTCACTGGAGCATGGCTCACACCAGCCGCGGAGGCAGGCGGACGCTCCGAGCCAGCGGACGAAGCGGAAGCACGGCTTCGGCACAACACGGAGAAAGTGGTAGCAACCACAGCGATGGCAAATTTCACCAAAACATCGATACATCGCTAAAGGGTTTTCGATGTTGATGAAAACATCGATCTTTTAAATACTGGCTAATAAACACGCCACTTTTCTATCCGTTTGTAATTACCGTACGCAAATGAGGTATATTTAACTGTTTAGTTAGCAGCATGTTAGTAGTAGACTACCACGCTAATAAAAATTACTATTGAATGTAAAGAAGAAAATTAAAATAAGAGGACATCGTGCTTCGCTATTTTAGCATCTTAATATTTTAATCAATATTCTACATGTACCATACAAAATACCATAGAAATAACGAACATTCTTTAAAAAGCATTGTATGAATAATAAATTCAAACATCGATGTTTTTGCAAGAAAATATCGATGTGAAGAAAAACATGGAAACCAAAATGTCGATGTTAATATATCAATGTTTCTGGTGGAAAATATCGATATTTAAAAAACATCGATGTTTTTTGCCATCCCTAAGTGGCCACGGCAATGGAGGCGATGTGGGGGTGGAGCCAAGAGAGGGGGATGGAGTGGCAGAAGCTGAGTGAGGAGGAATTTAAGGTCGGGGCAGAGGAGGTGATGTGAAGGCTTTTGGCTGTCCGGGTGACGCCGTAGAGAGTATGCCTGAGTATGGTTGTTGCCGACTATTCCATCCTCAAATCACGGTCTTCTTCAAGGTTAGAGAGCAAAAAAGACCATGATTTGGGGTCATCCATAAATTACGTAAAGCGAAAGGGGAAGGGAGGGGGTCTGAGGCAGCGTTACGCTGCGTTACATAGAGATAGGAAAGTGCGTTGCAAGGGGGAAGGGGTATTGAAAATTCTCGAAATTTGCGTTACGTAATTTATGGACGGCCCATTTGCACTCCAACCCTGAAGAACACCACGATATAACGATTTCACAAAATGCAATCCAATTAACCCTAAACATTTCGCGGTCCAACATCGCTTGGGGGACGTGCCCCCCAAACATTTAAGTTTTAATAGTTTAAAATAAAATATTGGTCTTGTAAACCAAAATTAAGAATATCTATAAGGAATAATAATTTATATATTTTGGGATTTTATTAGTTTCTGTATATGCAAAACTACCGTAACGGCATATGTACTGGGAAACAAAATATCTATCTTGTAGCAAATTCCATCTCAACCGCAACCCTTTTGATGCTATTAAAAAATATTTATATTTCAATGATAATGCTAATATCGACAGGATAGTCAAAGTATATAAAATTCGTCCTCTTCTGAACATCTAAACATACTATTCCGTTCATTGCTCTAGTCTTTGTGTTGGGTAATGTGTTCTCGTTAGATGAGGCAACGAAACGAAATTACGGGTGCAGTTCAATAAAACGATTCGGCGATTCCTTCAGCCTCCTCTCCTACAACCTCAAATATTTGCGCGATCCGTGGCCCGTTTATTGCTCCGGCATTCGCTGGAAGTGATCAGAAAAACCACGTAAAACTACCAAGCCAAATTCTTCTCAAGACAGCGATTGAATTCAACCGAGCTATTTAGCCAGTGTCAAATATCTGGCATCTTTGAGACTCGATCCCTAGGGCCTTTCAGACAGCATCGCTGCAACAAAAAATATATACCAGTATACTAAATATTCATAGAACATTTTATGCTGCAAGATATAGATTATATACATTGTAGACATTTTAGACTACATACATTTTATTTGTATTTTTACTGCAGAACATAAAGCAATTATTAAACCAGTAAAACATATATTTCATGTATACGTTACAGGAAGTGTGTAATTTTCTTCTGATATAGCGACCAAGATGGTTTTGATCCCTATTTTGTATTTTAAAGAGGCAAGTAACGTAGGTTTTTCTCAAAAGTATCGTCAATTTTATAATTAAATTACAACGTATTATAGAAGTTTGTTGAATTAAATTTAAGATCTTTTACGAAGAATTGTCGCTCTGAACTTTGTTAATATTAGGGTAATGGAAATATGTTTAAAAAATTGTTAGTTGTAAGTTTTTTTGTTATTACGTTTTTTGTGCGTAACTGTATTCTCATTGATTTGATTATTATTCATTATTTCTATAATTGTATCCTGGCGTATAACTGAGGTTAAAGCCAATAAAATAAAATAAATTACTATAATGACTGCAAGACATAGATTATTCCTTGTGTTGATTATTGCTCAAATTATAATTGTCAGTATAAGAAGAAACTAGAAAGCATGCAGGATTGTTAGAAAGATCACTCATCATCCGAGTATGAATCGGAGAAAACCAAAACGTTCTATGTCCAGGAGCTCCAACTTATAGAGAGCAAACAAATAGATTTTTAAATGCTGGACAGCGAACATTTTTGATTGCCACTAAGACAGGGAGGGCTCCCTACAGTCATCACAGATGCCTCGGACAACACACCTTTAAGTACGGCAGTATTCCATTTCATGTAATAATAATAGTTTCCCACCATTAACTGAAACCCCGAAAAAAACGTTATATCGAATCTTTTTGACAGACTCGATTCAGTTGTTTTCGTTATTTGTATACTTTATATCAAATTGGTTCGCTGGGATTATGTGCAGTACCTATGGATGCGAAAAAAAAATACTGGATTGCTTGATACAAGACCGCGGGATGTAATTGCGTTTTTGGAGTGACTGAAACATATGCTGTTGTCAAGGTTTATGACAAATTTTACAAAACGTACGAGGTGCGGTATTTTTAATTTATAATACGAAACAATTATAGTGTGCCAGGAAGGTCACTCCGTAATGGCACTGGTCATTGGCTGGTGAGAGTGCTAGCAACAGAAATTATGTTGGTAGCACGAATTGCAGCTTGTAACAAATGAAAATGTAAATTGCGAACTCACCACAATCTTAACAGATGCTGGAAGTGTTGTCCCCTTCACTTATTCCCAGTGATCTTGTTGCTACTAACATTATTGCGATTTTTAATAGGAGCACCTGATTTGACTCGGTACAGTGAGACTAGCATGCCGCACTGTTCAATAGTACTAAGATTATAAATTATAGTAGGAGTAAAATATGGAAAACACAAAATGCAGGTGAGATTTTCGTTTTTTAACAATTTATTGGAAAAATCTCTCTTACTGACAGTTTTATGTCATTAAAAATATTTTGTTAGATAAAACACCTTAATATAACTCTTGGATTACGAACCAGATATGTTTTCCATTTCCTTGCTACGCCGTTTAAGCACGTAATAAGGTTTCAAACTACCTCCCCTTTGCAGTGCCTTTCTCTCTCACTTTCGAAGGCGTACAATAATATAAGGGATAGCGTGGGTTATCGTGAGAGATGAAAGGTGATGGAGAGGATGATACCTAATGGGTTACAGAGCGGTGAGATTCGCCAGCCATGCTACAACCAGAAGATGACAACATCCACAATCTGTAAGGGCTCCTATTTAGTCTACACCACCGCCTACTTGGACGTAGCTCTTGGACGCTGTGCTAAGGCTGATTAAAAATAGTGTATTGTTAGTATAATAACGTAAGTACTGAAAATACGGTTTCCTATCATGGCTGCTGACATAAAAATGACAGTTCGCACAACAATGTAACATCCATTTAGATTGACATGTCTCTTTATTTATTCATTACAAGGCTGGTGCACTTTGTTAGAACCGGCCCGGGCAAAACCTGAATTCGAGAGGTCCAAAAACGGTTGGCCAACCTGCGTCTGCAAAAGCAGCGCTGGTGCAGCGTTTCCTCGTGACTCGCCCGACCTCCATTTGGCGCCCGCCGCCCGAGGTTCTCTGATTATAGCGGCAATAAAAGAGGTGTCAAAAGCAACGAGCGGGGGGGGGGAGGGTCCCGCTGTGGACAAGGAGCGGCGAAGAGACGGTTTTGTAAACGCAATACAGTCCACTCCGCTTATAGTGAACTTCTGGGGACTAACATGTTTGGTTCACTATATCCGATGATGTGAAAATTAAATGGAATTTCTCCACAATGATTGATTTTATTAACTTAGAGATACAGAAAAAAATAATTAAGAGCACGAACTGAATGTTTCAATATCTTGATTTGTCCTTAAAAAATCAATTATTTTCAATTGTTTGCTTCGTACATTTTTCATTTGTATTTTCTTTAGATTCCTCTCTAGAGTTCGTGCTCTCTCCATACTTGATTTGCATTGCCCTCTGTCTCGTAAGTAGTATCGTAAGTCTAAGTAATGAAATCTTGATACGTTTCAATGCCTCTTGCACTGTTGGAACACCGTCCCACTCTCGCCTCACAACTTTTACTCACCGAATAACACACGAGATCCAATTAATTCCCAAGTCTTATTTCCTACGTTTACTATAGCCGAGATTTAGGTTCACTATAACCGAATCTTCTTATGCTTATTTGTAATGTGAGCGAAACTGGACTAGTGTTTTACGTTCACTATAAGTGAGGGTTCACTATATCCGAGTTCACTATAACCGGAGTCGACTGTACTTCGTCTCGGCGGACACACTCGTAAAGTTAAGGATTATGAGACTGGATCCGGAACATCCCGAGCCCCAGAGGTCGGTTTGCATAAAAGCACCCGTTCCGTTGGATTGGATGGACACTCGACACGGCGGCGCCGGAGCAGGGACAAGTTTTTATCCACAAAGCGAGTAACGGAACCGTAAATTCACTTTCTTACTTCCAGACCCTCTTCTTCCACCACAAATAGGGAGCCCTGCTTTCTGTTTTTTCCGGAACCGGACATTTAGTCAGTCCAATATAAACATCATGAGAACTCTTAGGTGTTCATTTTATAAACATGAATAGGTCTTTGCTGTGATGAGATGTAACTGTCGGGTCTCTGGAAAACAGTAGCGATTCAAACTGAAGTCTGAGGTGTTCACCGACAGGAAGATGTGATTTATTCAACAAATTTCGAAATCATGTTTTCGAGATTGGTAAAATTACAGTCACAAATACGTATAATTTTTCTCACACCCTGCGATTGGCAAGTTAAGACATGGCCTCCATTCACAACATGTCTCAAAAACACGTTTAGCACTTCTATAAAATCACAGTCAGTAAAGAGAATGCAAAAAAACAACAACAAAAAACAACACAAACTTTGTTTACGATATCAAGAGATAAAACATAAAATTAGTACGTTTTTAAAGAAAATATTTGAATAAAATAATTTTACGGAAAGGAGATATGCTTTTCTCTATGGCAGTACGATTTCCTAATTTGCAAGAGATCGTTTTGGAATCAAACGTAAATGATAATGGAAATCAAAGTTTTGAAATTATTGTTAGTTGATTCTCAGAACAAGGTCCTTTTTTTACTGGGACATCAAGAACATTTAACATTTTGTAATAACATTTTATAATAATATTTTCTAACTGTTAAAGACTTTTTTGTTATTGAAGATCGCATCAACATCTAGGTCATTAGCGACCACTTTTGGGTTTAACTGTTGCGGTAACTGTGAAGAAGACATGATATGATGATGATAGGGGGTGAAAAGACGAACACAAATGCAACAATGCCCGAGGCGGGACTCAAACCCGCGACCGAGATCGCTACGACACTACTGCCGTAAGGATCTCGGCCACCGAGGATCGGCTAAGATTATTTTTTGTGTTGAATTATGACCACTTTTATATATTTTATTATTATGGATTCTTGAAGATAAAGGTGGAAACTCCTTAAAACAAATATTGGAACAATTATGGAAACAAGGAAAAGTACAAAAGAACGAAAGTGAACTCCGTCAAGAATTCGAAAGCTGAAACAACTCGCTGTCAAACATTCGGAATGAGCATGTCCGTCACCGCTTAAAATATGAATAATGCGTTAACTTGGTGTAACTTAACCTTCATTCAATAAGGCCGCTGGGGCGAGCGAGGTGTTTGTGAAGTCCGGAAGACGAACCGTTAAGACATCTCTAACGATCTGTCGTTGTATAGGGCTGTGTGGTGAAAGGGCCTTTATGGCTTCTTGCTTCAATACCGACATCCACCCACACCTTTCGGCTAACGGGAACATCCTTCAAGGCTCCGTTGTCCGCGGTGCATCGGAAGACCGAGACACCTGGCTGGCTCAGGCACTCAGCGCCGTGCCCCGGCGTTTCCACAGCCGCCTAATGAATCATAGAGCGCCTTCCGTAACCAAGTGCTCTGAATGGGGTCAGCCTGCTTACTGGACTCAGCGGACAGTGACGACAGAGTCATTGCGTTCGCAAGGATCACTTCTAATGCAAAATGTCATGTTATAGTTTACTGTTTTCCAATTAGTCGTGATATATTTGACAGACATTTCATTCTTATAGTTTCGTTTCAAGAGGCAAGGGTGGCGTCGATTGATTCACTGTTTGTGATTCAGGGCGCGTCAACTAGCGCCGAGGTCATTAGTCCCGTAAGTGTAGTGCGTGTTTTCCTTCGGAGGTGGCGGTGATCTTTCCCCGCTGTAGGGCGAGATCCGGCGCCGACCTTTCGTCGACTAGCGAGGTTTTCCCTCAACCGGGTATCTCCCACCAGCGGGGCACCGTGCCAGCCGTGACAAAGCTCTAAGCTCCCGACCGGTCTCCCGGCATGTGTGGTAGTGTAGTGCATGTTAGTGTAAGTGTGCGTAAGGGGTGAGAATAGAACAAGGAAGAGGAAGGAAAGATCGCACGCGGCCCAAGGCCCGTTTGTTCGGGTAATGCTCCGGCATTCGCCTGGTGTAGATCGGAGAAAACACGGAAAACTACCGATCAGATCAGCAGGCAGCTAGAATTCTCCCGCAGACAGCGATAGAATTCGACCTAGCTGAGAAGTTGGTGCCGAAAATCCTGCTTCGGTCGGGACTCGAACCTATGACCTCTCGGTCAGAGGGATTGCAGTGACATCAGCTGATACACTGAGCCCGGTAATCACTTGTAATACAAAATGTCATGTTATTGGTAACTGTTTTCAAATTATTCATGACATACGTAACAGAGATTTCATTCCGATAGCTTCGTTTCAAGACGCGAGGTTGCTGTCCTTAAATCAGGTCTATTCTGTCAAGCTGCTTGAGCTTGGAAAAGAGGTGCCCGGAAGTACAGAAACTAAAGTAAGAAATACGTATCTGTAATGGTATACATGAGGTCACGAACACGCTCTAATTTGCGTCCACGGTCACGTGCTCGATTCTCGAAGGCAGCAATCAATTTATGATGTTGATCCAGTGTCGTGAAAGCAATTAGGAAGCTATCTCAATGTACTTGTTGCGAAATTCGGTCATGAAAGAAAATTATAGAGTAGTGGGAATAAGATTAAAAGATGAACTCTCCATATGAAACCTAATTACAGTTTGATCATATTCTCCGTTCAGTGTGACATGTTCACACAACCACAACTCCCTCTATAATATACGTTTATATAAACGATTACGTAGTGGTTGAAAATAGTATCAGTTATGAGAAATACAAAGAACAACATATCAGATTCTTAGAGACTAATCGTAAGTTTCCCTCCAAAATTATTGAATTGTGTGTACAAGGATCAATTCGCTAATTTTTGGGATAAAAACTACAGGAGCGTATCCAGAGACACATTTTGGGAGAGAAAATGTTTTTATTCAAAATGCTTTGGTCGCATGTATCATCGTACAGATTATGTAGAACGACGCAGGCTAAACTCTGCTCATGTTGCGGATCAATGTTATTCGCTTTAATTTTTATTCGAAAATATTTTTCCTTCAAAGTTTCGTGACAAGTTAATATTAACAGTTACTGAAAAATTTTGGGAGGGGAAATTTTCCTTATTTCCCTTCCCGTGGATCCGCGCCTGAAAACTAAAAGTTTCATTCACGATATTCCGAATTCAAATAAGTATGAATATTTAAGGATTGTTCCGCCATATTTTCTTGGTTCAGTTGCCGTAAAATTATGTGATGTTATTAGTTATTTCATCATGTAGCACGAGCAACCCGGTAGCGTAATATTAATGTATCCGTGGTCGTCATTGGAAAGTGCGGGTTGACACTGGGGCCAGTAAGTCAAGTCCATTCATCAGGAAGTTATCGCGCGGTGGAGCGGGCCATGGCGAGGGCGGAGGCGGCGTGTAGCAAGTGGCGACTGCGGCAAAGGTCTTGCGCACCGCTAATCTCTCCTGCTGCCTCCGCCCCGCCCCGCCCCGCCCCGCCAAGCCACGCTCCGCCCTCGCCGCTGCGAGCGCGAAACCGCTGCGTCACCGCGACCCGCGGGCACCACGCCCTCCGCTGTGCAGCCGCCGACTGCAATGTCGCCGCCGCACACTTCAGCGCCGCCCGCCAGGCGCATGTCTGTCGAATCTCGTCGCAACATAATAATAATAATAATAATAATAATAATAATAATAATAATAATAATAATAATAATAATAGTAATAATAATAATTTATTACTGCAAAAGAGCGCACACTCGGTGATATTTTATAAAAATAAGTAGAAAATGAATATTAAAAGAAACAATACATACAAATATTAAAGAAGATAAATAATGCGACTAAACAAACAAAAATAAAATACAAAACCCTTGTATATATATACATATATATATACATATACATATGTATAAATATACATATACATATATATATATATATATATACAAGGGTTTATATTTTATTTTTGTTTGTATTTGTTGTTTGTAAAAAAAAAGTGTCCTCTACTCCGTATCTACCTCTTCACTTCACTTCACGGCACTGCACTGCACTTCACTGCATGTCCCTTCCAAAACCAGTACGTAATTCGTACACTAACCGTAAGAATACGCATCGCCCTTTGCCCGCACTTCTTTTGCCTTCCCTGCACATTACTGTACCCGACAGCTGTGCTCTTAAGAACTCGAACTCAAGCGACCGTGAACCGCCGTGGCGGAAACAGTGATGTAATATCGACAACAAAACATCGACGATGCCAAACATCGATGTTCAAAATTAAAAAGTCGATGTTAATAATATCAAAATCCACCCTGGTGTAGTAACCTCTGAAATTACTTTCGTGCGCAACAAAACATAATTTGACAACGGCCGTGAATATTCATTTATAATTAAAATTTAACTGAAAACAAAGTTGGATACGCCTCTCCCTATGCGAAATAGAGGAAATATGATGGATATACTAGGATTTCAGGATCATCTCGGGGGAGGGATAGCTTGCTCGATTAACGTAGTTCAAACCGAGATCGTTGATTCGAACATAGCGGTACCATCAGTTATTATTTCACATGTTCACTCTTACTAATTGTGTTACTCTCTCTAATTGTGATTATGGAAATTTTTCGTCCATAAACAAATATCAAAAACATAACCTGGCATGAACAAATGTCTAAAACGGCACCTCGCATCTTTTCGGGCTTTCGCCTGCGCCTCTCGTGAATTGGAATATAACTGCCGCACATTTCATCGTCCAGTCTCCAGGTTTAAGACTGATAGTAGCCAGTCCTTTGCTCTGTCGCAGTTGAATAGTATTGGTGATTGTCTTGTTTAGCAGTAACTTGTCCGCTTTTTCACCTCACAATCGTATTTTCTGAGCTTGTTTCCATGTGCGACTCCTTATTTTCTATCCCTGAACACCTCTTATCGTTCTCGTCTGTTGATCAATACTTTTCTGCAGCTATTTCCTCTCCTATCTCCTCCTTGTTCTATTTTTTTCCTTTTTTAATATCTGCATTTGCCCGCTTTCGTTTGCGACATTGCCATCGCTTAATAATCTCGAACGATTCATCGCTTCTGTCCACAATAGAGTTCGTGCCAGTCTTAGAGGACAGCACTATCAATCTATTTCGCATGCGCTGATCCACTAAAGCAGGGGTCCTCAAACTACGGCCACTTGCGGCCCGCCGAGAACATTTATACGGCCCGCCGGGTCTTTATGGTTTAAAGATTTTTTTTCTTAAAATCCGCACATTTTTTTATTATCTGTTGGGGTGTCTAGGGATGGCAAAAAAAATCGATGGTGTTTGTTGATTTAATTTTACTTCCTTTTAAATATTGTGTTTGTTCCCGTTTTGATTCTTCACGTCAAAATGAGATATATGCAGTGTGTATAAGAATTTGTTCACAGTTTTTGTTTTTACTATAGTGCGATTTTTCTAGCTTTGCCTCTCAAGGCCTGTCTTCGCGATGGAATATGTCTTGGTACCTCGAGTCTTTCTCAGTCATGCCGCTAGATATAGCATGATCGCGACCGTATCAAGCAGTGCTTGCGACCATGCGACATCTAGCGGCAGGACCGAGAAAGACGCGAAATGCCGTGTGATCGTCCAAAGGGGCTTGAGAGACGGAGTTAGAAAAATCGCAGTATATAATCCGGCCCTCCGACGGCCTGAGGGACAGTGAACTGGCCCCCCGTTTAAAAAGTTTGAGGACCCCTGCACTAAACTGATACGAAACTTGCTCTGTGCATGAGCAGAAGATCGATAATACTTAAAGTTCGAGGGTGCAAAAACTACCTTATCACTACTTTTTGCCACCTCGTACGGTAAATCACAATCCACCTTCTGTTCATGCGCCGTTAAAGTTTTGCATCAATTTAGTGCATCTGCGCATGCGCAGAAGATCGATAATGCTTAACGTTCGAGGTGGCAAAAACTCCCTAATCTCTAGTGTCCTCGTGTCCTTTTCTGCACTACGTCGACCTTGTCGTTATCGACTCTCTCCACGACGTGACGCGACGCGACGTCGAGTCCCATCGCTGACATCCGCTTCCTCCTCCTCGTCGACATCTCTCAAGACACGGACGGTTCCTTCCCGTCCTTGGCCGCCATCCTCTCCATCATCTCAACTTTCATCGCCTACGTCGTGTCTTCCTTTATCTCCTTCAGTGTATCCTCCGCTGTGACCTTCATCGTCTCATCGTTTGAGTTGGCTCAGAAGCAAAATTACTAGGTCGCGGATTTCCATGATTTTGCATATTTTTGTCTGTTGCTTCGATGCTAAGTGGAATTTCTTGACATTTAGAATTAGATTCTATGTAGATTAATATGCTGGTGCATTTTGACCGTTTTTTCCTGTTCGTGTTTATTTGTGTAATTGTAGGAGCATATTTTGCACATTTCGTTCAAATGGATACATATCTATAAATCGTTTCATATTTTCATAGAATCTATTCTTTTGTGAGCATTCGTTGATTCGAAAGAGCTTGTCATAGTTTGCGTTTTTTTATAGAAGATGAAATTCTTGCGCGTAGGATATTCCTTAACAACATATTTTTTCAAAACAATCAGAAGAAATACAAGACACAATGCTCTTCACTAGGGTAAATAATTACTTCAACTATTTCTCCCGCGAAGTAGGGTGGATTATATTATGCCTGCACAAAAATAAATTTCATTCCAACCATGCTTCTCCTGAATTTTATCAAGATGGGTTTATAAAGAAAATGAAATAGGTATCGTTAATTTTAATTGCATATTAAAGTGCATTTTTAAGAACTTTTAGGTCTTAAATGCATATTTTTAAAAGAATATTCCAAGATTTCATGGTATAAAGTCCTCTTCTTAAAGATTACTGTTGTTGCAGCAACGACTGGAACCGGGAGGTCCCAGGATTCTAACCACAACGGTGATAAATTTTCGGTACTAGTTGCGTCAAATCCTGCGACTGTCTGTAAGAGAATTAGGCGATCGGCAGCTCTGATCGGTAGTTCCCCATGGATTCTCCGATCAATACTAGATGAAAACCAAGATAGAATCCTTTGAAATGGGCCATAGGCCGCGTGCGATCTTTTCTTCCTCTTCCTTGTACTATCTTCATTCGTTTTCACACTTACATGCAGGACTCTACCACAAAAGTCCAGAGGTCAGTTGGGAGCTTACAGCTTGATGCCGCTGGGAATGCGGAATACCTGTCACAGCCAGACACGAGGAGGGGGAATCTCCTAAAGCCGATGTGTACGTCGACACCGAATCTCAGGTTCTATCCGAGAAGGGGCACCGCAAATTCCACGGATAATACACGTAGTACAGTTGGGGATTAATGAGTATGGAACGGATTTCTATGATTTTGCATATTTTTGTCCTTTGTTTCAGGGCATAATTAAGTGAAAGTTTTTTACATTTGGTTAGAATTGGATAGTACGCAAAATAATATTACATTAGTGTATATTTGTGCATATTTGGCCGATTTTTTCTCTGGGTGCATATTCATGTAATTATAGGCGCATATTTTGCATATTTCGTTTAAAAAGATACTTATCTGAGAATCGTTTAATATTTTCACAGAATCTCTTTATTTGTGAGATCATTAATTAGAAAGAGCTTGTAAGAGTTTGCAATTTTTTGATTTTCTATGCTTGTGCAAATGAAGGATATTTCGCGATTCATTTTTAAACTTGACAGAAGAAAAGAAGACCTCGGGGCAATAAGAAGCTTTGCCACAATACGTAAGTTTTGAGAAAAAGGCAAGTAAAGGTTTAGACATATAGGGATAAAGAACATTCATTTATGAATATATACTGCCATGCCGAGGCGAATCTTTAAAATAAAATTCCAACATCTAGATACACCTACGGGGCGTCGAAATATACTGCTCGTAGTATCTCAATTTCATCAGAAATGTGGCGTAGCAAGTTATTGCCCCAAGGTCTTCAGATGAAACAAGACATTCAATATACTTCACTAAGATGCATATTTACTTCAATTACTTCTCCCGTGAAGCAAGCTAGGTTATATTATGTTCGCATAGAAATATATCTTTTCATTCCAAGAATTCATCTTCTGAATTTTATCAAGAAAGTTTTCTACAGGAAATGAAATATTGTTAATTTTAATTGCGCATTAAAGTGCATATTTAAAAATTTTTAGGCCATAAATGCGTATTTTTAAAGGCATATTTCAAGATTTTTTAGGGCATGAAAATCTTCTGGACCTGTTAATGAGGATAGCAGTTGAGACGCCCGGAAACATGAAACAAACAATCAATCAATCAATCAATCCATCCACCGCCTCCTCCAGCCCGTTGCCGCGCCCAGCCCGCGAGCCGAGCCCCGCTCCCCTCCGCTGCTGCAGGGTCAGCTCGCGCTGCGCCTGGGGTCTCGCGCCTGTCGATCACGCCGCTGTCCGCCCACGCCGCCGCACCGCGACGGGAGCCGACGGCGAGACGACCGCATCGGACACGCCAGAGGATGCGCGCCCACGCTGTGCTTCGCCTTTCCACAATACATGAAGATTCGGGAGCAGTGGCGGATCCTTTTTTATTATTATTATTATAATTCTCCTTCATCGGCTTTTGTTGCCTTACAAAGGTTTTTAACAATATTTACACTAAACTTATACATAATTTTTCGAGGGTCTTCCAAGGTGGGACCTCTTGTTAACTGCTTGTTAATTTAACCCTGAATATAAAAAACAGTAAATGTACAAAACAATGACTATTTATAGCAAAGAGTTTCTATTCTGTCTTAATGTGGGAAGAAATGGTCTGTAGTAATAATTAGACTATTACGATTGCAAATTATGGAGGATGAAGGAGATCTTTGCTATGTCAAGTCTTAAGTCTGGGAAAAGGATTTGAAGTTTTGCCAAGCCAAATGGCGGATCCTGCAGGGTCCATACGGGCCATGCCCCCCCCCTCCAAAAGACCTTTTACCATCCTTTATTTGGCAAAATTCATTTAAATAATTACAGCCGATTCCTGTTATAGTGAACTCGGATATAGTGAACCCTCGGTTGTAGTGGACTTCAGTCACTGGTCCCGTTTCAATTACATTGCAAATAAGCATCACAAGATTCGGTGATGGTGAACCAGAACCTCGGCTATAGTGAACGTAGGAAAAAAGTTCTGGAAATTAATTGGATCTCGCATGTTATGAGGAGAGCACAAGGACCTTTGGAGAGTGGGACGGTGTTCCAATAGTGCAAGAGGATAAAAGGGTGTCAAGACTATATTACGATACTTTGACACAGAAGACAATGAAGAATCAAATATGGAGCGAACACGAACTCTGCAGAAGGATCCAATGAAATATGTACGAAGTAAACAATTGTAAATAGTTGATTTTTTAAAGTACAAATAAAGAAATTGAAATTTTCAGTTCGTGCTGCTAAAGAATTTTGCTGCACAATAACAAAATCAAACATTGTGGAAAAATTCCACTTAATTTGGACTTTATCGAATACAGTGAGCCTCTGATATAGTGAACCAAATATGTTAGTCCTCAGATGTTCACTATAACTGTAGTCGCCTGTATTTTTTGTTCGAATTATGTAATTATTTACACAATATTATTGTACAGTATCATATCTACAGAACATAAATAATATAATAACAAATGTTTATTATTCAACAAAAATCTACGATGTCTCCCCGCAAAATGATCGGCCGCATCCGCCACTGGGGATATTACTATCAACTACTAACGAAGAACAATAAAAGCGTTATAGATTAATTAGAATCTAATTGTTATTATGACCTAATTGCAAAATATCAAGATTAGTTACGAACTATGTGAAGTTGTGTGCTAGAGAATAGTAATTTTTGTGGATTCCTTTAAGAAGACAAACTATGTAACAGTGAAAAGGAAAAGTGTGTGTGAATTGTACGAACAAGATATTATTGGAACAATTAATTGAGAATTAATACAATTAATTTGAATTAAGGAGCTGTCGAAATTACGTTAAATAGTCATACTAATCATGAAGTGTGGAATACTGATCATCTCTTATCAGGAAATGGTTACTCTTTTCCCTGTATCAGGAGCTCTTTCCCATTCATGGAATGTCAATAGCTGAATAATAAATATCAACTACATTATTATAGCCCTTTAGTAGGAATATCAGTGATCAAGTACCCAACAAGAAAAATGTAAGAAATAAAATTTGAATATTTGTATTTGGTAATTTTTTCGAGAAGCAATGCATAGTACATTTTTTAAACTCTGTTTCGGCTTACATTTGATGGGCAGTTTTTTCAACTAGAAACTTCAACTTGTAACAGGCTTCGTTTGCTTCAAGTTCACAAATGAAATTTATGGCACGTTCTTTATGAAAATACTTCTATTGATGTTAAGAAGTAAGTTTTTCCGAAAATGAAGGAAGGAAAAAACCATTTCCTCTTCTCCAGTATCTGCTGTCTGTGCTCTCCTCTGTGCTGTGACCTTCTCCAATGTGTGGAAAGCGCGCTCTTCCGCTTCTGTGGAGTAATGACGTGCTTCGGCTTTCTACATGCTCATTTTTCCGAGGTTTCAAGAAGGAATATTTGATCATCATTGCACAAAACCAGGTAGTATTTACAAGAAATATTTAAGTTTGATAATGTTTCGGGAAGAAGTACGTGACAAATTCCTTTAAATTCTGATTCGAATTTTTAAAAAATCCATTTTACAGTTTGTGTACAGAAATAATACATATTTACTTCTTTTATGCTACTATTCCTTATCAGTAAAATAAACATTTCTTCGTAATTTACACATCAAGTAAGTCTGCAAGTGACATCATAACTAGGAGCACTTGCACAAATGAAAAGAAATATCTATTAAGGCAGCACCTACTGCTTATTTCTGACACGCCATTACTTATCTATTTTTTCCCTCTAGCTCAGAGCAGCAACTCTGTCGTAGGCTCAAAGACTTAAAAGAAGCCATTTAACTCGCAGGCCCTCTTGACAGTGAGTTATCTGAAATTCCCTTCCGACAGAGACTTATAATTGCCGTTGTGGACTACGCAAGTGCTGATAAAAAATGGAAATAGAGTGTTTACACTTTGCGTGCAAGGTCGAATCACTCCCACACACTTGTGGCTCGCACTCTGAGTGTGCCAGAATATTCTCTAAGGTCAGCAGCTGGCGACGGGCGAGAGCCGAACCGATGGCCTTCGACTTGAGATGGTGATGAATAAGGCATGACGGCCACTCGAGAGCCGCCGTCAAAAGTACCGTCGGAGAGGCGATTTCGCGGAGGAAAACTACTACAGATGATTGACTCAGGACAGGCAAAGTAGAGAGCTCATAATGGTGGGATATGTGCACTAGTTTGCAATGAACTTGACGAGTAATGAGAACAGTCAACATATTACGCTTTTTACTGCCCGGTGATCGCCGACGGCTTTGTAATTGCAAGGAGCAAAACATTTAGCGACTGCACTTAACTGCACTCGTGTTAAACGTTTTCAAGGAGCGAGCTACCTGTATCGTGCTTGTTGCCTACACGGTATATGTTGGGTCTCCGTTCGTATGTTCTATGCAATTTGCAGAAATAATAAGGACAAACTTCATTTAAAAACATACAGCTAGGAGAAAAAAACGTGATTTACTGTTTAAAAACACAACGTGGCTATTGTTCATTTGCAATGAATGACGGGCCATTAGGACGCGTCCCAGAATGTAAGAAATAAACTGGAATGGTAGGGAAGCAAATAATATGGAAACCAAACAGTCGAAGATGCCATGCGAAAGTAGAAAGTATTATTTATTTGAGAAATCCAAAGAACTATGTAGTTAGCAGACCAATGGGGAGTAAACAAATAAATAGCGAACATTTAGTCAATAAATTAATAATTGTAAAAATTTATATCGTATGGAATAGTGAAATTTTTAATTAGAGAGAACATTCCTATACTTGGTAAAGGACAATTGAATGTGTTGCTATGTGATGTACGATCACATAAACTTTAATTTATAAGAATATTCAAGTTTGAAACGCAAGAAGATTATAAATATTATTGTTTGGATTTCTATTTTGACGTTGAAGTTATTGAGACAAAGGAAGTAACGAAAACATAATTATATTTGTAAAATGTAAAAGATATTACGATTATGCCAAGGGGACTGTTTTTTGTATTAAACTGCGCGGCGAAAAGAAAGTTGTAACCAAAGACATTGTAATAGTATACTAGACCCACGCACAGCGCTAGTGTAGCGTTGCAAATTGAATGCAGCCATGTTGAGGGCAAGCATGTGGACACCAAGTCGCTTTGGTGCCGTATATCATTATTTGTGTGCCTTTTGCGGAAGGGGGAAGATTCTATAAGAGGAAAAAGTAAAATGGTGAAGCAGCGCGCGGCTTACGAGTGTAAAAATCGTGCGACGAAAGCCTGTGTGATGTAATTTCACAAGTGCATCGTTTAATTATGTGATGTAACCTATTGAACGTACTGGTTACTTTTACTAATTAATGTTCGTGAATTTGTTATTGCTCTTAAAGAAACATTAGTTAAACTCTGAAAGTAACCATTTTTTGGAGATAACTTGCCATTTCTCCAGGGTAGATATTCCCTAAATTCGAACCTAATACATTAATATCGAGAATTGTATAGAGGTTGATGGAATCATCAAGACCGCGTATATTTTAATACCAATTCACATGACCATTTAATCCAGGTATTTGCGTGCTCTGTACGGAATTTTCTTATGTATCGAAAGTGTATAAAAATTACTTACGTTTATAATTTAGTAAAGAATTCTAAAAAATAGCGTAATATGATTTACCCTTTTACTGAAAAAAAGATGCAGAATTAGTCAAGATATACAATTTTGAATAGAATAGTATTCTCTGAGCTTGTTATGAGAAGACTTGAAAGAAAAATTTTACCTGCATTAAATATATATTTCTACAAAAGGTATGTAGATGATGTTATAATTATATTGGATAGAGATAAAACCAACCATATTTTAGAAACTTTTAATAATTGCGAACCTAAAATTCAATTTACAATTGAAATAGAAAATAATTGCTGTTTAAATTATCTTGATATAAAAATCATACGAAATAACAACCTGATAACAACTGATTGGTACCAAAAACCTGTTGCCACTGGTCGTACACTAAATTACCAATCTAAACATCCAACGTCAATGAAAATTGGAGTGATTTATGGTATGGTAGATAGAATGGTTAGTGTATCGGATAATGAAAATTCCAAATATAATGTAAATAAAATTGAAAATTTTTTAATTGCCAATGACTATTCTTTAAAATTTATTAAGAAATTTATTCGAAAAAGACTAATGTTCCACAAAAATTTAAGCGTTCAGAATAAGTCTGATATTGAAGACGTAAATGATAACACGTTAAATTTAGTCATTCCACATATTCATGGTATTAGTAATAAAATTCAGAAACTTGTTAGGAACAGTTTCCATGGAAAATACAATATCCGAAATAAAATTCTCAATATGATTAATATAATTAAGAATGTTAAAGACATCATTCCATATGAAGAAACAGAAAATACTGTATATAAGATTTCTTGTCAAATGTGTGACAAAAAGTATATTGGTCAAACGAAAAGAAAATTACAAATGAGGATTAAAGAACATAAGAGGAATATTACGGAGCCATTTAACAGACAGAACTCCGTAACAACTCACAGATTAGAAACTGGGCATGGGTTAGACTTTGATAATGTTAAAATACTTGATCAAGAAACCAGGGACTTCCAGAGGGCCGTGCCAAGTAATCGGACTGTTTTCGCACGGAGAATCAATATATTTACAAAATATTAGCGAACCAGCCTGCCACTGGTAAGAAAATCTGACATTTATCATAAATTTGTTCAAATCAATTGCAGACATAAATAAATCCAGCTGTAACACACTCTGTACGTGTTTCACAGTTTCCCCTCCGGGGAGACTGTATTGGGCATTGAAATTATATGTTCCATCAAGACCTGCAAATAATGCAGAAAAATAATTCAAACTTACCTGAAAACCCTTACCCTTACTTACGCTTGCCCCATCTGGTCCAATGCTGCCAAAAATAAATTACAAATTCTCCAAAATAAATTCATCAGGAAAATATTTCACGCACCCTGGTATATTCCCAACTCTCAACTCCATAATGAACTAAAAATTGACACTATCAACTCCCTAATTCGTTCACAAAGCCTTCAATTTTTTAACTCCTTAGATGACTTACAACAGACCCGCACTTTCAATTTAGGTCAAACATATCATTTTCCTCGACGTATACTATCAAAATTTCCTAAAGATATATTTCATCCACCATAATTACTACATTTACAACATATTATCCTTCTATTCAAAATCTTTTTTACAAACTTCTTTTTTTTTCATAGCATAACCTTTTCAAAAATTTAATTGTTAATAATTCCTACTACAGGTTCCAGTGAGTATCAAATCGCCAGTTATTTGTTTGTAATGTCCAAACCCCTGAAAGACAAATATGTCGAACAGGTAGAAATAAATTAAAAAAAAAAAAAAGAAACCAGGAGATTCCCAAGAATCATTTCAGAAACCATTCATATTAAATTAAATGACTCAATGAATTCAATAGTCGAATGTAATAACTTCACCAATGCGTATGATAACATATTAAACAAAATAAAATAATATTTACTATTTTCTTCTATTATTGACCCCTGTTTATGGTTACCTGAACCCCTGCCTCTTTATTCTCTTCGTTTGTTTTCTAACGTACAACCTATATTCAATAAAAGGTAAAAGATAACATTTTATAGAACACATTTATTTGAAAGGTAAGCTTCCATTATTTTCTGCTTACATTATATTTAAAAGGTTTCATTTTACTCATATTTATGGTATAAATTTGATTTTAGTACAAATGTACCTGATGATGGAGAAAAAATATATCTCCGAAACGTTGTGAAACTCCAACTCTTCAATATTGTATTAAATATATTTAATTATATGATTATCTTTAATTAATGGAACTTGATATAATATAATTTTGAATAGAGTTTGGATTAAAGGAGTACACTTCAAAAATGAGGCCGAAAGTGTCCGAAAGCAATGTCCCGACATCTACTACAACATGATGTTTTGTGAGGAACAATATCCTCAACCTATCAAAACTAAATACTTTCATAATAACCCCTTTAGTGTGTTCAATAAAATATGAACCTATCACTGACTGAACAACATCATGGAGTAAATACAAACCCATTTTTAGAGTAAAAGATTATATGCTTATTTTTTGCTTTCAAAAGTGCTGTTACACGTTCCAAAAACTTCGTGGGCGACGAGCATTAAACAACAGTGTTATTTGTGCTTTACAAAGCTCTAGGGTAAATATGTATGATAAAGACGCGTGATATTATGTCAGAGATACATAAACGTTTCGGCTTTTTAATCTTAGTTTTGCATATATTACTTTAAACAATGAGTTAGTATTTCAATAAGTCTCCCATTCTATGTATTCAAAGCCTTGAAAATGAAGAAAAGTCTGAAAAATTTCGACGTATTTGAATTATGCGCGTAAATTTGCCCCCAACATGGCAGCCAGCGGAAGCTTCAATTTGCAACGGAGAACGACGGCCATTACCATAGGATTGTGGGGCCTTGGTTGTAACAATGCAGGAGTCAGATGGCTGTAGTGCTTGGACGAGATGCATCGAGTACAATGGAGCAGCTGATCTCGAACAGGAGCTTAGATAAAAGTTTTTGAGTAAGTGATATTTAGTATTAACAGTAGTCTGGGAGTGTGGAATCGGAATCCAGATAAAATTGGAATGGAAAATGGAACTGAAGGCGGACGCAGATGCAGACATTTCGGCAACAACGCGGCGCATTTTAAAACCCCTTTGTGTGATGTCCTTTACCGAACTTCCAAAAGTAGCAGCAGATTCACCAAACTATTGTTGTTTTTTTTTGTTTTTTTCGTTATTTAAGGTCGCATCAACATAAAGGTCATTAGTGACCACTATTGGGTTTAACGTTATGTAACTGAAGATGACACGCTATAGTGATGATACGGGTGAAAGGACGAATACAAACACAACCATGCCAGAGGCGGGACTCGAACCCGCGACCCTTCGATCTGGGATCGCTATGACACCACTGACTCAGCGATCTCGGCCACCGCGAAACCAATCTTTGATATCTGTCACAGAAATTGAATATTTTCTTTTGGAAAGCATTCATTTTCTCGCACGCAGCGCCCATCCGCTGAGTCTGCCCTACAACAAAGTAGCGCCGTGGGGAACGGCAAAGGCGTACAACAAAGGCAGGGGGTTGACGCAGCTGTGGTGATAAGACGAAGTTGGGATGCGAGAGTTAGTGAGAATTTGTTATTTAAGGTCGCATGAACTACATCATTAGCGACCACTATTGGATTTAACGTTATGCAATGAGGTTGAAACGATATGGTGATGATAGGAGATGAAAGGACTAACACACACAACCATTCGCGAGGCGGCACTCGAACCAGCGATTCCACGGTCCGAGATCACTACTGCACTACTGGCTTAGCGATCTCGGCCACGGGGCCGACAGTGAGAATTTATTGCTCCCAGGCGAGTCAATTATACTGCAAGTTTCTTAACTCTGCTCCTGATCGGAATGAGCTGTTGACGGTTTCATCCAATCGGGAGCTTAAACGTCGTTACAGTGACGTCACTATGGTGACGTTCAAGGTCCCGATTGGATGAAACCGTCAAAAGCTCATTTCGGTCAGGAGCAGAGTTAAGAAAATCGCAGTATAGTGTACACACGTTTAAGTGTAGTTCACATATCCGGGGAGGTAGTTGCGTTCCTGAACGCTGACACATCCACATTTACGTCTGCTTGCGGGTTTTCTTCTCGAGGTATCTCCCCAACGGGTCATCGTCTCCCTATATGTGTGATATTGTGCATATAATAGAGTGCGTATGTCTGTGTGTAAGGGGAAAGGTTACGATAAGAAAAGGAAGTAAAGGAGAATGCGGTCCGTGGCTTACTTGTTAAGGTTGTGTCATAGAGGAAAGACTTGCTTTCCTCTATGGTTGCGGTCTATTGATGGGGGAAACCAGGGGAAACTGCCAACCAGAGCTTCCGACCGACCGCAGTCTCCTCCAGACTGGTCGAAATACTACGTAGCTACAGTGCGATTTTTAAAACTTTGCCCCTCAAACCTCAATGGCCACAATGGACTATCCCATGGCATTTCGTGTCTTCCTCACTCGTGCCGGTAGATGTCGCATGATCGCAAACACTGCTTGATACGGTCCCACTGCGATATCTAGCGGCACGACTGTGGAAGACGCGAAATACTGTTGCATATTCCATCGTGAAGACGGGCCTTGAGAGGTAAAATTACAAAAATCGCACTATAGTGTCGAACGCCCGCCTCGGTCGAACTCTGGAATGAAGGGTGCCGCAGAGCCATCGGTGTTGCAGCTCTGATATCGCGAGGGGTACGAGGGACGCGAGTGGCAAAGGGGGTGGGGAGGGAGGGGTGGCGGGCGCTGCCAGTGACAGCCGTCAAAGTGACCGCGCCGCAAGAAAGCGGCTGGGCCCGAGGGGCGTGGCTGCGCTGACGTCGCCCGCGCGAGGGAGGGCGCGAGCCCTCCAAGGCCACGGACTCCCGCCCGTGCAAGTAGCAGGCCCAATGGGGCGGTGGCGGGGGCTGTGGCGGTGACGGAGGCAGAGGTGAAGGCGGAGGCAAAAATGGAGGCGGAAGCAGAGGTGGAGGCGCAGGCGGAGACGGAGGCATAGGTGGGGACGTAGACGGGGGCGGGGGCGGCGGCGCTGGAGGGGGCTGTGGCGGTGACGGAGGCAGAGATGGAGGCGGAGGCAAAGATGGAGGCGATAGCAGAGGTGGAGGCGGAAGCAGAGGTGGAGGCGGAGACGGATGCGGAGGCGGAGATGGAGACAAAGCCGGAGGCGAAGACGTATGCGCAGACACTAGTGGAGGCAGAGGCGGAGACGAAAACGGAGGCGGAGGTAGAGGCGGAAGCAGAGATAGAGGTGGAGGCGTAGACGTAGGCGGAGGCGAAGACAGAGGCGGAGGCGGAGATGGAGACAAAAGTAGAGGCGAAGACGTAGGCAGAGACAGTGGTGGAGGCGGAGGTGGAGGCAAAGACGTAGATGGACCAAAGACAAAGAGGCGGAGGTAAGGGCAGAGGCGGAGGCGGAGACGGAGTCAGGGACGTAAGCAGAATCGGAGATGGAGGCGGGAGCGGTGGTGGAAAAGGACATTGAGACGGAGGCGAAGGAGGTGACGGAAGTGGAAACGAGGCGGAGACGGAAACAGTGGTGGAGGCGCAAACGGAGGCGAAGGCGGTGGTGGGGGCGAGGTCGAGGAGGGGAAGTAGGGGGGCGGTGGCGATGGTGGCGACGGTAACGGCGGCAGAGGCAGCGGCGGAGGGCGAGGGGGCCGCGGAGGTGCCGGTTTCGGTCGCAAGGCGCTGAGGGGCCCGTGACGAGGGGGCGGCGCCGCCGGAAACAGAGCGATGAGGGCGCCGTGGGGATGTAGAGTGGGCGGGTGAGAAGTCTCCGAGGGAGGCGGCAAGAGGGTCGCGAAGTGGGGAGTCGTGAAAGCAAGGAGCAGAAAATACGCAAAGAATGACACAAAGCAAAAATATTACAAAGATCCCTGGCAAATAAAAGGAACAAGCCAAGTAAATATGGAGAATTCCGGAAGTGTAGAAGTGAAAAATTGAAAGCAAAAAATAAAACTCAAAAGTGGCTGTAGGTATTTCACAAGAAATACTTATTTCGTCTTTAAATTCTCAGAATTTCAACTCAAAATCCCCATTTAACCATTTACATTTAAAGAAATAAGCAATTTCTTTCATTTGTGAGCATTTAATACATTCATGAGGGAGGTATATCAAGCGTTCAGTTGTGATTCCCTGGTATACTTTCCTCCCTGAGAGATTCTTTCATCACTTTGAACGATCCAGCCCAGATGAAGAGGGTACCATATGAAAAAAATCGGAATGTACAAAATTTCATCATTCTTTCAGTGATTATAGATCACAGTGAACTGGGCAAAATCAAACTCTTCTTTCTTCTTTATGATCACCTTTTGTTTCTATTTCTGATCCTTTTGATCTTTTTGATTCTACTTGATCTCTTTTAATTTTTTAATTTTTCGTTTTCTTTTCTCTGGCCTTCTCTACTTATTCACTTATTCATTATTTTTACTATTTTTTTCTTTTCCTTCTCTGCCGCTCTGTGTCCTTATTTCTTTATTGTTTTCCTCCTCTTCTTCTTCTCCTTCTCCTTCATTTTCTTCTTCTCTACTCTTTCATCTATTTCTCTTTATTTTTTCGATGATTCTCCCTACTTCCCATCTTTCTCTGGCTCCTCTTTGCCTTTTTTATCTCCTCCTTTTTCTTCTCGGTGCTCCAGCTAATAATAATGTCGCGTGGCAATTGTAGGAGTCTTCGGAACGCATTACCGACAAGTGGGTTGCCTCAACTAACAGACGACAGCAACTTGCCCTGCTTAGCTAATATTACTAACGGAGTTAAACTTCTGTAATCTACGAATACTTACTGCCCTACAAATCGGAATAAAGAATGTCGGAAGAACACGGAGTCTCTATTACATTAAAGTGAAACCCTCACGCGCTATTTTGAAAGATGAGTGAATCAATGACAAGGAAGAGGTAAATATAGAAATTTAGAAACTGAACAGTTAAGTGTGATTTGAAAACAGCAGAAATTAAGAAAATATTTATTTTAACATAATATCATTATTTCTTACTACTAGAAATCAATAGCAATAGAAAGGGAAACAGAATTGCTCTTGTACATACAGAGATGAATACACACACACATACACACAAGCTAATACATAGTATGTAGGAATCAGAAAGAGAAAAGCGCAGTTTTGTGGACTACTATGTGCGTCTACAAAAGCTTAGAGAAAGCGAAACTCTCCAGCGCAGAAAGGTGAATAGTAGCAATGCCGTAAAACGCCTGGTGAGTTTCTGGCAGGAGCATCAAGGCCAAGGATGACGCAGCCAGGCGCGGGGGTGGCTGCCCGCAGACAACACATCTAAGTGCGGGCAATTGACGCGGAGAGCGATGACGCCGAGGGGCTGCGAGGCGGGGGCGGAGCGGGGGCGGAGCGGGGGCGGAGCGGGGGCGGAGCGGGGGCGGAGCGGGGGCGGAGCGGGGGCGGAGCGGGGGCGGAGCGGGGGCGGAGCGGGGGCGGAGCGGGGGCGGAGCGGGGGCGGAGCGGGGGCGGAGCGGGGGCGGAGCGGGGGCGGAGCGGGGGCGGAGCGGGGGCGGAGCGGGGGCGGAGCGGGGGCGGAGCGGGGGCGGAGCGGGGGCGGAGCGGGGGCGGAGCGGGGGCGGAGCGGGGGCGGAGCGGGGGCGGAGCGGGGGCGGAACGAACAGAAACGGGAGAGGGCCAGAAGGCTTTGGACGAGGGGGCTTGACGGTAAGGGCGGAGCGACACGGCACAAGACGGAACGGAACAGCGGAACGGGACACTGCAGGAAGGGTCGGCACGAAATGAAGCCGAGAATCGATCGAGTCATAACGGGACGGAATGGAACGGGAGAGGACGGGACGAATTGGCAAAGGGCAAAATGGGGAAGAGCGGGATGACTTGGCACGTGACGGAACGGAACAGAGTGGAACGGAACGAGATGGAATGAGAGGAGTCCGAACGGAACAGAACAGGACGAGATTGGATGAACAAAAATAGGATAGGATGGAACGGTACGGGACACAACGAAAGGACGGAATGGATTGGGACGGATTGAGATGGCAAAGGTCGAGACGGTATAGCGGTCGGAACACAACAGCGAAAAGGGACGGAGTAGAACGGGACGAGACAGGTGCAACGAAATGAGGCCGAGATGGGGGGTCAGAATGGGTTGAGTCAGAACGAGACGCAATGGAACGGCAGACTACGGAACGAATTGGCAAAGGGCGCGACGAAATGACACGGGACGGGACGGGACGAGACGGGACGGAACGGAACAGAGTAGAACTGTTTGGAACAGAAAGGAATGAGATGGGATGAACCAGGATAAGATGGGAGCGTACGGGACATAACGAAACGATAGAATGGGACGGATCGTGATGGTAAAGGACGGGACGGCACGGAACCGAGCGTAAAGGGATAAGACATGATGGTAAGGTGAGGCGTGGCGGCAGGGCGGGGGAGAGGAGAGGAGAGAGCGGAGAGGACGTGCGGCTGGGGCCGGCCGGTCATTCGCTCCGCTGAGGCGATAGTGCGCTGGCGCGCTCCGCGCCGCGGGAACGACTGCCCGTGAAGCGCTTAAGCGCACGCCCGCGGGGAGGGAAGGGCGGGGAGGGGCGGGGCGGCCGGCACGGAGAGGCGCGAGGCGGCGCGGGGCGAAGCAGAGGGAAGGGTTGGGGTGGGGTGGGGCGGCGAGGGGGGCGACGGGGCGAGGGGGGCGAGGGGGCGAGGGAGGCTAGGAGGCCAAGGGGGCGAGGGGGGCGAGGGGCCGAATGGGGCAGAGCGGGGCGTGGCAGGACGGGGCGTGGCAGGACGGGGCGGGGCAGGACGAGGCGGGGCAGGACGGGGCGGGGCAGGGCGAGCCGGGTGGGGCGGGGCGTGGCGAGCTTGGTGGGGCAGGGGGGGAGGGGCGGGGCGAGCCGGCCAGGTTGGGGAGGGGAGGAGCGAGGCGGGACATTGCACTTTATAGCGGGGGACGCCATGAAATCCCGGACGCAGCAATTGCCGGAGGAATTATTCTCTTCGGACTGTTCCCAATGTAGGAGGATCCTTTGAGGAATCAACGAATGGAGTGGAAGTGAGTGAACGACTGTGAAGAAAGTAATATCTCCTAGAAAGAGATCCATTGGATAACATACCCATTGGAAGTGTAGTAACATTGCACAATACGAAGGAAAGGAAAATGATACCTAGCTGAAATTGTGAATGTTCTTGGCTGTCCGGGTGACGCCGTGTGGATGTGTTGCCCACGTTTCGACCATCTTATCGTGGTCTTCCTCAGGGCTGGTCGCTGTACTGAACTTTCCCTGAAAAACCGCCCCTGAATGCTATTTATTCAATTGTCACTTCAATGGAGAGGTAATTACGTAAAAAATTTGTCCCGCATTGTAAACGTTTCCAATGTTGCTTCCCGTAGGCCATGAGATGTGACGTTTTTACAGTAAAACAACAGTATTTTATTCATTACATTTGATCAAAGAACCCGATTCGATTCCAGGTCTGGGCGACAGTTTGAACAAATTTAAGGAAATTTATTTTCATTTGATTTTAATTATTAAATATGCTGAGATGCTACTCCGCCAAAGTAATTCAACCTCTCATCTCCTGTTTCCACATGGACAGATAAACAGATAGATAGATAGATAGATAGATAGATAGATAGATAGATAGACTGATAAATAGATAGATAGATAGATAGACAGATAGATAGATAGATAGACAGATAGATTTATTACAGTTCGCTTTGAGCTAATGTTCGGTGGCAAACATGATAACAAATAGAATTAGAACAATTACAAACATTTACAATTAGAATAACCATTAGAATGAGAGGATGATATCCTAGTTCTAATTTCTAGTTATGTCTTAATTGACGTCTAGTTTACCTAACACTTCACTTCACTACACTATGCTACACTCTCCTTTACCACACTACACTTCGTTGTATTACGGACATTACAATAATAATAAATATAACAAAAACAATATAAGCAATAATAATAACTTAAAAATTACACCAAAGCTAAAAAGTGTTAACAATGATATTTATATCAGTAGGAATAATAATAATAATAATAATAATAATAAATAAAACTGTCTCAGTATTGTAACTAGCACACAATCTGGGAATTGTTCCGATATCGTATGTGATGTTATTCTAGTCAGCTGCCGTAACGTTACGAGCCGTTATGTTATTCCAAATATCAGATAGGGGAAATGAAATATTATCCCGCGGCATCGCGTGCTCTGAGTGGGTGGGTGCGTCCGCGGCGTGTAACACACCGAAGCGCTCAACCGCCCGGGCTGAGCCCACGGCGCCCGCGGCCGGCCCCGCCCGCCCGCGACGAGCGTCTTAATTACCGTAATTAAGGGCGACGTGGAGCGACGAGGCGGCGCGGGGCGTGAAAAATGGACCGGGACGCGCCGGAAACGAAAACGTCACCGCAAACAGAGCAAAAGAAAGCGGCCTGCGGCGAGCGCTCAGAACACCGCTGGTGCACTGGAGCCCACGCTCCAGGCATACAAGAGAGAAAAGAGTTAGGATGGGCAGGTTCTTAGAGAAATCACAAATCGGAAGGGGCCGTCCATAAATTACGTAACCCAAATTTGAAGTATTTTGAATACACCCGCTCCCCCCTGTAATGCACCCGTAACGCGTGATTGAACTCCCCATAAATAATGACGTAACGCTTGCGAGAACCCCCCCCTCTAATAAATGCAAGAAGTGAAAATAAATTACTGCTCAGTCAAAAACTTGTATTCATTTTTTGGTTGTTTATTAAAATTTATGATAATTAAAGTGTGAATTAATTGTCGAACGAGCAATAAGATTGGGAGCAAATTTTGAGTGAAGGAACGGAAGAAAATGTCCGATCATAAGCCGTGCACACGCCGCCGTTTTGGATGGCACATGAGAGAGGCACACGAGAATCTACTACGCCAATTTAATTGTATTCTACAAGAAACTTTTGATCAGTTTTGAATATGTTCTTCGTAATCTTACAGTTTCAATACACAATTGAAGAAAAAATTAATATTTCCATTTATTGAAACATCTAATTACTTTAAATTATTTGTTTTAAAATAAAATAATTAGATAATATTTTAATGTTTTAGTATAAGACAAAAAGGAATTATTTCAACAAATGTTAAAAAATGTTTTAAAAAAATATCAGCATTACGTAACACTAATCGAATACCCCCTGCCCCTATGTAACGCTGCCCCCAACCCCCCCCCCCCCTCTTTAGCATTACGTAATTCATGGACGACCCCTAGAAAGAAATAATCATGAATGAATAAGGAATGATATTATGCACATGCAACACACGATGTATGTAACGTTTTGAAATTTATGTGTTTTTCTGTCTATACTTTCGGAAATAATCTATACTTTCGGAATAATGAAGTTATACGTATTAGTTTGTCACACGGATTAGACGACTCGTAGCTCAAAAGAACCTTTAACGGAGATTTTATGACCGAATTATCGAGATCGTGTTCCAGTACAGTATAAGACAGTTTAGAGAAGAAAAGTATTATATATCTTACAGCACCTTTTGAAACTTCCGTTTCTTTTTGTAGAGATTCATAGTTTCTCCCCAAGCACTCGACCAAACCCCCACCTATAGCGCGATTTTTCTAACTTCTCTTGCCCCTATGGCCACGATGGAATATCACACGGCATTTCGCGTCTCTCTCGGTCTTGCCGGTCGAAGTCGCATGATCGCAAGCACTGCTTCATACGGTCGCGATCATCCGATATCTAGCGGCACGACCGAGAAAGACGCGAAATACTGTGACACATTCCATCGTGAAGACAGGCTTTGAGAGGCAGAGTTAGAAAAGTCGCACTGTAGCAGCTGAACCGCTTGATCGATTCCGTTGCTCATCCTAGACCAGGAGGGGCGGATCCGCCCGAGAGGAAAAGTACTAAATAGGTTCCAGCACCTTCTGATACTGCTCTGTTTCTTCTTGTAGATCTTCATAGTTTCTCCCCAACCACTCGACCAAACCCACTCCTAGCAGCTGAATCGCTCCATTGCTTCCGTTGCTCATCCTAGAGCAGGTGGGGGCGCGTCAGCCCGCCCGCCCGAAGTCTCTATTACTCAGCGTCGCCAGCAGCTAATGAAAAGCGTGAGCGCTGCCAGTGTTGCAGGCCTGAGCCGCCGGCCCGCCGCGGCGCGTCCACTCGAGCTGAAAATCGTCTTCCGTTCTCCCCGAGCGAGCGTGAGCAAGCAATCGCTCGCCGCGATGAGTCGCCACCTCGTCTCTCGAAGCCTCTCCGACGCCGCCTGGTGGCTCTGCCTTGCGTTCGGCGCGGGGGCGGCGCTTTCGCTTCAGCCGACCACGTGGCTCAGGGCATCCAATCATGTCACCGCAGCGCCTCTGACCGGGAAGTCGAAGAGTTCCACTCCTGACGGTGGCAGGCTTTTCACACTAGGGAGTTTTTGCACGCCATTGCGAACAGCACTATCGATCTTCTGCGCATGCGCAGTACAAGTTTTGCGTCGCTTTTGTGCATCTGCGGATGCGTAAAAGATCGATAGTGCTGTCCGCTATGGCGTACAATAACTCTCTACTACCTACGTCCTACATGATTACGTAGGCTTCCGCGGCCGGTGTTTGTATTATCTAGACTATCCGGGATAAGCCGCGTCTCTGTGGTGATGGCTGATGTTGCGGCCAACATGTTGTGGCCTTCTTCAGAGCGTATTGGTCTCTACCTCAGCAGCTTATCCCGGATAGCCTAGATAATACACTATCTACATAGCTAGCGCGAGTTCACCCGCTGTCTCTAGAGGAGAATTCTGCCGACCGGCTGCACTGATCGCTAACCGTGATTTCTCCGAACATGAGGCGAATGCAGTACCCTGACAAACGAACCCGGAGCAGTACCCTAACAAACGGGCATCGGGCAGCGCAGTATCTTCCTTCTCTTTCCTTGCCCTATCCTCACTCCTTGCGTACTAAGACTCACATGCACTACCGCACGTGCCAGGAGACCAGTCGGAACCAGTTCAGAGAGTATTGTTGAACGTTATCTTCCTCAGCAGTATGCTCTGAGGAAGGCCACAACATGTTGGCCGAAACGTCAGCCATCAGGACAGAGACGCAACGTATCCCAGATAGCCTAGATAATACACTACCTACATAGCTAGCGCAAATTCACCCGCTGTCTAGAGGAGAATTCTGCCGGCCGGCTGCACTGATCAGTAGTTATCCGTGGTTTCTCCTAACATGAGACGAATGCAGTACCCTAACAAACGTACCCGGAGGAGAACACTAACAAACGGACCGCGCGTTATCTTTCCTTCCTTTTCCTTGCCCTATCCTCATCCCTTACGCACTAAGACTCACATGCACTACCGTACATGCCAAGAGACCAGTCGGGAGTTTAGAGATTGCGCGGATTGGGGCGGTGCCACACTGGTGGGAGATATCTGATGGAGATCCCCGCAAGCTGTGGGATAGACATCTGGGCCGGATGACGCCATCCTGCGAAGAAAGATCACCGCCTCCTCCAGCGTTAGAAACACGCACTACACTTACGGGACTAATGAATTTAGGCGTTGAGGCTCCCGGAATAACCATTCAATTGCTTCCGCAGTCACTGCTGCTGACGGCGACAATAATCTTCGATGGGATGTATAGCCGGCTGTCCCATGTAGAAGATTTACTGCATGTAAAATATACTCAAGCCTAAAAGAAGCCTTTGAGCTAAATTCAAATCGGCTGTTTCGTCGTCCGAAATAATGCCTTCTTTCTCTTCTAGATGGTGAAAGGGGCGTAGCAAAATTTGCGTGATCAGACGCAAAAGAAAGCGTGAAAGTAATGTTAGGATTCTGCAAGGCGTGAACATTTCTCTTTTGTAAGATCATTTAGATGTTCTGTGCCTAAATGTTTGACATTACTACGTTAACAACACCGTCTCTACAGCCACTTGTTACGTTAGAGTTGGGAAAACCATAAGAGAAATTTTAAAGTGTATTATATGATCGAATCTTACTAAGTGACAGATAAACATTTTCATTTGACTGGCAATAACGAATTAACGATACACGAAATGGCTCTCTTGAATAGTCAAAGATTAAATTAACCCGCTAACGAAGGTGGGAGAGATTTTTACGATTACGGCTATGTTAATATAGCAATCTTATTACCAAATTTTCTCGAATATAAACCTTTTTTCTTTCTTTGAAAACTGGCAACAATTCGAAAATTAAATGTATCATTTAAAATAATGAAGGAAGATACACATAATTTTAAAAGATGCTTTGAATTTTCCGATTGCTATCCACATCAAAGACATCATGTAAAAACATCTCTGCGTTAAGCAAAATTCAAGTTTTCCATTCACGAAATAGCTGCAAGTACCATTAAGTTGTGAATATTTGGGTGAACGGTCGCACCTACCTGTCGCAATCTAGGTTTGAAATACTTGTCCATGCTTCTATTGCGTTATTAACTGCCATTCATTAACCATTTCACAGTTGGAATAATAGTAGTAAAACCTCTTCAAAATCCAAGTGACTATAAACTGTCAATTTAAAATGTAATAATTTATTTTTAAAACACATAAAACGCTAATGTTAAAACTGTCAAACTAATGCAAATCACAATGTTTTGGGGACACTTCATTTCACTTGATGAAAGGTGAATATACGTGTATTCATCTCTAATTATTTGTCTTTCTTAGTTCAGCAATGCCATTTCCCTTTCCCCCAACCCCAGAACCCAATCGAATTTCTTCACCGAATCAGCAAACAATGTGAAGACTAGGACCAGATGCTGTTACGATATTTATTGTTCAAACATTACTAGAATGCAGTTGAGACACTAGAATTTGCCAGTGCAGGAATAACGCTCATTTATCTACATTTTAGGTAAATTGAATAAGTGTGAATAACTTGTGAATTACATTTATATTACCAATAAACGTTTTACATTAATACTGATTTCCCACTGATATATGTTATTGACATCATTTTAATATAGGCGAAATTTTTTATTCTCATTGTTAGTTTATATGTGCAATTGGAAGATCTCTACCTAGATTGTCTCTTGGATTTTCATACAAGCAAGTTATCGTATTATGCAATCTCTTTTATATGATACAGTGTATTTCATTCTTTGAAAATACGCTTACAGTACAAAATCTATTTATTTTATGGTGTCAAAAAGTGCTTAATCCTCAACGAAACTTGAAATACGCAATATTTTCTATTTTTAAAATACAGCGTCTACACGTTATAACAAGGCGCCTGGGGAAAACGTGTGATTTCGGTCATCACGGTTCATAACACCCTCAACCCTTCGAATTCCCTTTGATGTCAAAATTGTTACGAGCGCTACTAAATCCATTTTTCACTACTACTTCAGAGAGATATTACGAAGCATGTAGACGCAGGTTACTCTAAGGTTTCTCATTTCCTCGAAATATGACATCCCGCCGTAAAGTAAGCTAAGATGCAGAAGATACATTTAGCAGTAAATCATTGAATATGGTGCAGCCTGAAGTACGAAGGACATGCGTTGGTAAAAATATCGGACTTAAAATATGATACACGTTTATTTTACTATGTTGCGAAGATAACGTCTCGTAATGTGCATTGCCCTGTTCGCTGGGAACTGGTCCATAAATCTAACTAGCATATTATCCTTGAGACTACACTTTCCTTACTTATACTCCCACGAAACGCGAGCTCGTAGTTCGAATCACGTTTTATCTCAGAAGGGGAATGTTGTCAAGTCCTTGAAAACGCGAAAATAACTTCTGATCAGCATTCTTTCATGATCTTGAAAATTACTTAAAAACTGAATAAAATTTAATACATGTAGAATACAACTCTATGAAAAAGTATTCTGATCTGTTATAAATTTTCAATAACCGTGTATTTGAAATTAGTTGGTCGTACATCGTAATTACTGAAAATAATACAAAATCGAAACTGATGTTTTATATGGGAAAGTGAAAGGAACTTACATAAGTAATGAAAATTATATCCTAGTTCAAAGTTTCCCCGTCATTATTCCATTTAATTGTATGGGAAAGAATATAGTGCTTTATAAAACACGATATTAGTTGGATGCTAATTAAATATAAGTATATAAACTCTGAAAACTTTCACGTTGTTTCCATGACTTTCCCTTGCGGTATCTCAAAATTCTGATAATTATCTAATGGACACAGCAGTGATAATTAGTTTTCAAATAAATCATTCACTTGTTGTATGGTGTAATATATTGAACTTACGCAGTTACTAATATCCGAATTTATTATTAAACTTTTATAGCGTCGTAGAAGTTGACATTACTTTATGACTCGGGATCATAATATTTCTCTCAAGGGAACTAGGCTTATTACCCCATTTCATATAGATAAATGAACCTCATAAATATGACACTTAAAAATAATATGACTATATATCTTTTCAATTTGGACTTACTCTGCACATATGCACTGACTTCTGGAAAATGAACATTAGAAATTACGGTAGTGTAGTAGTATGCAGTCAAAGTAGCATTAGAGACATTTGCCCAGGAATGATTACACAAGTCTCCATACAGGTAGGAAACATGTGAACAAACAGCAAGAATGTGATATAGTCGTGCAACAGAAAGTGAAGATCTGCAAACCTATTTCTGAGAAATACATCTTCACTAATTTAAAATATCAACAAAAAATAGAAAGCGATTTTAAATATTCCTTGGTATATCTAAATAGTTCCCAACAAATATATTTCGCGGAAAATAAATCTAAAAAAAATACATCAACATTTTAAATCGTGGGAAAGGTTGCGAAGAGCACTGTCGGATTTGAAAGTAACGATTTCATTCTAATGTATACCATTATCTATTATTACTTCCCGGCCTCGCCTCAGGAATGGAAAGAACACTTATCTCTTCCAGCAGCGAACTTACCTCTTTTAAATGCTCCACGTTCTGGTCCGGGCTCCCTCTTTTTCCTCCATCTCCCAAAGACGAGCTAAGCTGGCACGCACGTACCTAAGAGGCCTACAACCGAGTATGGGCATTACCCGACGACGCCGTTCAGATTAATGATGCAGTGTGTGAAAGCAGACATGCGTTTATGTAATGCGCCAAGAAACCCTGTCAAGCTGTCACCTGCTCGGCGGTGGCGCGGCGCGGCTCGACACCATAACATACACAGGCAATTTACCCGTACAGCACGCGTTCAACTTTATCAGGGCCGACGCATGATTTAGGCGAGCAGAAGCCGGTTAGCATTAAGCTGTTGAAGGCATAGTTACCGCATGATATACGAATCCACAACAGCCAACGAACGCATATGCTGATGAAGGAAAGATTGCGAGCTTAACCCACGCGATAATCTAAGAATGATTGAGTTAACGGCAGGTAGAGTCATCATGGATGTAGATGGCCCCTTGCGAATATTAACGTATTATTGAGGACAGTTATGGGAAGAAGCAAATCCCAAAGCATGCGAATTGACATAAATGTAGAGTAACAACAATAAATATATAGTAAAACATAGAGTAACAAAGTGCTATCTAAATTATTTACAAGAGAGTCATTAGTTGATAAAATGAAGGATGTTAAGAAGTACACATTCGATATAGTTTATTCAACTACAAATCACTTTGTGCCTTCCGCATTAGTAACAGATATCCTTTGAGAAATGTGGAATGGGGTAAGATAAGAATCATTATCCTAATGTGTTTACTTAATAGAACATTTACCGTTTAAAATTGTAAGTATTGTTCTTCTAGAGAATCTCCTGTTAAAATAAAATTAAATAAAATTTTAAAAAAAAGAAGTGCTAAGAACGTTTACGAGTAACGTCGCATAGATATCATTACGTTTTCTTCCATTTTCATCGTAATAAAGCATATTTCAAATTAACTAGAAGGCTAAAAACGCAAGCATTGCATCTTTACTAATCAAATAGAAATATTTACGCACAAACAAACGTACAAATACACCAAATGCAATATTCGTTGCGAAGAGCTTTCTGGGTTTTGAAAGCTCTTTCATTTCACTGTATGTAAAAAAACGATTACATCACAACATTGCGATTCTCTCAAACACCGCGTCCAAGGTTCGACGAAGAGCAGTCCAGATATCGTAATTTCCGAAAAAAGCCTGAATCCGTCATCATCTGTGAGTCGTGAACGTAGATAAGCGACGAGAAAAAACTAAGTGCAAACAAGTCTTATGCCTGAGAGCTTTTCACGCGGAAGAAAAGAGTTCCCTCTTCAAAAGGTCAAGACTCTCAATTCGAAAATAAAACTTCAATTACTAAGCAATTTTTGTTACATTGAAGTAAGCAATATTTAAAGCATATATCGCTTTTCTTTGCTCGTTCTCTCTAAGGAGTAATAAACGAAATAGGAACGATCAAATACAAGCGAGGATATGCCTTATCAATAGATAATAAAAACGTGTGATGTAGTGATGGGTTTTGAATAATATTTGTGTTAGAAATTGGAAAACATTTCCGCTATTTGATATTTTACCTTTAGCCTGTTATGCCATTAACTTTAGCATTATCGTACATTCTATAATATTGGTAGTTGTTCGGTTCATTATCGCCCTTTTTCCTCTCTTGTTTGTATAATCGTTTAAGAAGTTTTGGGCATATTATTTATTAATTAATCTTGTTTTTCAGATACTTGAGCAAATATTAAATAGAAAATGAACCCTAGTAGATAAAATTAATTTCCAATGATCACAATGCGATACCACGACAGGAGACATGATTTTGGCCGATTCGGCGGCCGGAACACACACATTTTTTTAATGAACTTAAAATTGTATTGAATAAGGAGTCAATACAATATCTATGATCACAAATAATTGTATGAAGAAATTCGAAAACATGGAATGAACGCTTCTCCACATAGAACACCACACACAGTCTTTTACAGTTTTGGCCATTAAATATACAAAACACAAATAAATACAACTGGCAGCGGATCTTCCCTATGCGGAATTAATGCAAGTCTACGGAATTATCTCCATCTCGTCGAGTCATGAAATGAAACCCCGTTGATAGCATCAAACGCGGCTATCTGGGAAACAAATCAAGCTGCAGCGATGTGAGGGGGGTGGCGGAAGAGGAGGAGGGGAAGGGAAGGGATGGGAAGGGAAGGGGAGGGGAGGGGGAGGGAAATGGGAGGGGAGGGTGTGTAACGTTTCGTATATTCCTTACATGTTTGTTTACGTTTCGTAACAAAGTAACGAATGTTGTACTTCACTTGTTTGGAATTAGAATAGCAACGAAGATATTCAGTATGAATGTAGATAGAACTGATTATAATTCAATGTCCCTGTAACGAAAATTGTCATATGCTAATATTGTGCATGGTATAAAGATTGCAACTTGTTAAAGAACTCAAGTGCATTGTAATAAAGATGTTGGAAAGAAAATCTACAAGAGGTTGAAATAAAATATTATAAAAATAAGAAATTAAAGTATTACTACATTAGAAAATAGGTAGGAGCGACAGATGGTACGAAACAAAATTGGTGGCAGACGCGGATCGTTACAGGGGGAGGAGGGGAGTGGGAAGGGGATGGAGAGGTGCGGAGGGGAGGGGGCAGCGCGACCTCGGGCGTCGGCGGCCGCTTCCGCGTGCGGGGCGCCTCGCTTCCGGTGCGGGCGGCGCACGGGGCAGCGGGGCGAGATGGGGCGAGGCGGTCAGGGTCAGCGGCAGGGAAAGTCGCTTTGCGTCGCGTCGCGTCGCGTGGCGTGGCGCGCGTCGCAACGCGTGTTGGCCAACGCACGCACGCGCACGCACGCATCGCGGCGCGGCACTGGTGGAGGCCGCGTGCGCGACGGACTTCCGCTGCCGCGCCCCCTCTAACGTTCCGCGTCTGCCACCAATTTTTACTTTCCCGTATACGGACGTACACTAAGTGATCAAAAGTATCCGGACACGTGGCTGGAAAAGGACTTACCAGTTCGTGGAGCCCGCCATCGGTAATGCTGGAATTCAGTAGGGTGTTGGCCCAACATTAGCCTTGATGACGGACAGCTTCCACTCTCGTAGGCATATTTTCAATCAGTTTCTGGAAGGTTTCTTGGGGAATGGCAGCCCATTCTTCACGGAGTGCTGAACTGAGGAGAGGTACCGATGTAGGTCGGTGAGGCCTGGCACGACGCCGGTGATCCAAAACATCCCAAATGTGTTCGATAGGATTCAAATCAGGACTGTGCAGGCCAGTCCATGACAGGGATGTTATTGTCGTGTAACCACTCCGCCACATGCCGTGCAGTATGAACAGATGCTCGATCGTGTTGAAAGATGCAATCGCAATCTCCGAATTGGTGGGAAGCAAGGAGGTGTTTAAAACATCAACGTAGGCCTGTTCCGTGATAGTGCCACGCAAAACAAGGCGTGTAAGCCCCTTCCATGAAAAACACGACCGCACCGTAACACCACCGCCTCCGTGTCCGGATACTTTTAATCACATAGTGTATACATATGGAGGAATATAAGTAGTATAGGGAAAATTGTTTAATGATACGCGAAAAAACGGCGGATTTTCGGCGGAAAAATTTCATTTTCGGGCCTTGATAACGAAAAACTGGATACATCAAGTTGCTAAATTGAGAAAAAATCCCCTAACACGTGGCGTAGACAGAATACGTTTTGTGGGTCCATAATACCGAAAAAAACAATTGAAAAACGCACCCTTAACGCGCGCTTGAACCCGTACGAAACGCAGCGTAACGCTGCCTCAGACCCCCTCCCTCCCCCTTTAGCATTACATAATTTACGGACGACCCCTAACACCAGATGCATTGAATGATTAGTGTCAACAGCTACAGTCATTAGTCCCGTAAGTGTAATGCATGTTTTATAGCGGGAGGTGGCGATGATCTTCCCTTCTGAATGGTGACATCCGGCGTCTTCCTACATGTCGGCTAGCGAGTTTTCCCCAACTCGGTATCTCCCACGAGCGGGGCACCGCCCCAGCAGGGACAAGCTCTAAGCTCCGAACAGGACTCCCTGTGCTAGGATAGGGTACAGCATGTTAGATGTGAGTAAATGAAGGGTAAGGATAGTACACGAAGGAGGAAAAATCGCCTGCGACCCATCGCCCGTTTGTTAGAGTACTGCTCCGGCAATCGCCTGGTTGTAATTGGAGAAACACCGAAAAACAACTGATCAGAGAAGCCGACCGCTAGAATTCTCCGCCAGACAACGGCTGAATTCGACCTATCTATGTAGCCAGTGTCGAAAATCCTACCGCAGTCGGGTTTCGAACCTAAGGACCTCCCGGTCAGAGGCCCTGCATTGACATTAATTGAAGGGCTCTGTAAAACAAGGGGCTATCCCACATTTTTTGTGAAATTAAGTTAACAGCATTATACAAAACTTCAAATATTATTTTAGTGTAATATGTTATTTAAATCCAGTATGGACTTTAATGCAAGTGTACAGTGTTTAAAAGTTTAAAAATGTATTGAGTTATATGACGGAAGTTCAGCTAAAACTTTCATTATCTCAGAATTACGTCAATGTACGATAGTGCTTTGTTTTACTGAGCCCTTCAATTGACGACCTGATCCACCTAAGGCGGTACCAGTGATCGACGTATGCGTTCGTGTCGTAGAAGTGTACGCCTGGGATGTGCACCAGTGCTTGACAGCTACCTACAACTCTGCGTCGCTGTCACACGCGTAATGCTGACTGGTCAGGAATTTGTTGAGTTGTAAGAAGACAAAGCGGACATCACTCGTGGCGAGATTCAGACTATATTGTGGATGGTCAAACACATCCTAGCGGAATATATATTTATGGAACCTTCCTTAAAAGAATGCTAGTTATATGTTCTAGGGCAGGGTTGTCCAATTGGCGACTCGCGGTGCCATTTAGTGTGGCTCGCGAAAGCGTATTAATGAAAAGTGAAAGTCTCTTTTATTCATGTCGGGCGAGTGAGTAAATTGTGCGCCTAGCGCACGCACCCTACCGAGGCCAACACACCCTTTAATGTAAAAATTGGTTAAGTTTAGATTTATGGAAGTATTTGTAGTAAAATTAGAAATTCAAAATCATCCCAATGTGTTTCACTGCTTTATGAATGGTTCGGGCTGATATCACGTATAGTTTCACATCACCTCTGCCGTTTCAGGGCAGCCGGGCAAACTACCGAGATCAACATTACGGGGAAGTCAGTTGTGGATCGCCCGAGTAATGAAAATGTGGCCTGCAACCATATTCAAGATTTTAGTTGTGGCCGTTGAGACCCTGCAAGTTGGACACCCCTGTTCTAGGGTGATCTGTAGTGAAGAGTTCAGGAAGACAAATTTGCACTTTTGGGTTTCGAGGTTCGTTTCCCGGTCGGTCAATGCGAAATAGGTAGTGGACGAAGGTGATTTGCGGACGGTTTTCTTATAAATGTTTGTTTGTTGAGCCTCTTGTTTTACCATTGTTTACCATTCACTTCACACCACATCATTACCTTCTAAGCATTAATCTTACACGTTGTAATAACTAGGTCACGTAGGATCACATACTGTAATAATAACAATAAAAATCAATAATATATTTAGAATGTGTCTACAGTGAATGACATACAATAACTCCGCATGAGATATTTTATATTCTCTTGAAATTGTTCAAAGTGTACGTGTCTACGAAAGTAAAAGCGTTTCTACATCACACTGTAAGAATTAAAAATATCTCGTAAAAGTAATTATTCAAAATGAAAACATTGTTCGTCACTAAGCATTACAAATGTTTCTTGTAACGACATTATCCCAGCCATTCAGAAAGATTTCAATGCACAGATGTTTTGAGGCTGATACACACAAAATGTGTGCCATCTTTTCCTAACCACATCGATGAAAATGCAAGTTACTTTATTGGTTAGTGTAACTTTTTGGTTGGGAAGACAGAAGTCTTAAATGTGAATATGAAATAATAGTCTCAATTCTATTTTTTGAAACAGAAATCCAGGATAAGTGCGCGAGTATTCAAATATCAGAAGTTAGCCTGCTCGCAATCCCCGCGCATTTTAGTCCAAGTCGTACAACGGATTGCTTATTATAAGACTACGTAATGTCAGCACTACTCCCAAGAACGAAACATTAATCAGTGGAATTCCTGATCTCCACGCCTTCACACTCGGAAAAATATCTCTCCATGGCTAAGCAAGCATAGCAACCTTGGTACCAGTGCCCTAGAAATACTGGTTTGTAGCCGTTATGAAGTAAGGGTATTTTATTTTCGCTTTCGTTCCCCGAGTGGAGGTCAAAATCGCCCACATCAATATGCAAGGCAAAAATATTACTCAATATTAGTCCCAGACCATAATGGGTTCATGCATATTTCATTAGTGACTATTCTATTTAGAACGACGCAGTTAGCAGATCTCGGGCAGTAAGAGAATCAGTAACTTAAGACTCAGGGTGGACTCCATAGAACTGCTAACATACCAAATTTTACCCATGAATCAGCTTTTAATCGCCCACCAAATAACATCCCGACATACATTCCAACTCACAACCCACAAAACAGGCTCCCCCAAAACTTTCTAAGTACTCCTTTTATTCATAATATTATCAATCAAATAATAACTCATATAATCAACATCATCAATTCAGTCATCCCAACTATTATTCAAAACATTCAACAAGCAATTACTTCTAATTTTAGTTTCCCCAATGGCACAAAATAATTCAAATCATAGGTTAATCCTAATGAACTGGAACGCATGTGGAATCAGTAATAAAAAAAACGAACTCCATTATTTTCTCCAAACCAATAATGTTGACATTGCTTGCATCACAGAATCTCATTTAAAACCTCCAGCTACTTTCAAGCTACCAGGTTACAATACAGCAAGAATGGATAGGGCCAACTCCCCAGGCGGCGGAGTGATCATACTCATCAAAAACACTATCGCCTATTTCGAAGAAAACACAACATCCATCAATGGCATCGAAACAATAGCAGTTTCACTTACCAACACCTACCCGAATTTTACTATCATTGCCGCGTATAAACCCCCCAACAAAAGAACAAATTTTACAGATCTAAATAATTTACTTTCGCGCTTATCATCTTATATTCTTTTAGGAGATCTAAATGCCAAACATGTACAATTTGGCTGCAGAGTCACCAATGCAGCAGGTGCCCAACTCTTAAAATATGTAGTAACTAACGGAATTAAAGTGATCTCACCCCCAGAACCAACCTATTATCCCTATGACCCAATCAGGCTTCCTGATATACTAGACATAGGAATAACAAACATTAATGTCAATTTTCATTCAACCCCGCATTTTGAACTCGATTCTGATCACATCCCAGTGTTAATTTCTACAGATCAAATTCCCCCTCCCCATTCACCCACTCCTGCTTTAAATACTTACAATTTAAACTGGACAAAATTCAAAAATTTAATCCAAAAACAAATACCCAATTTTAAAATACTTAACTCCCCAGCGGAAATAGACCAGACAATAAGTCAACTAAATAACATAATAATTAACACAATAGGCAAACTCAACCCCGTACGACCGACCACTCTTCGGAAACACACAGCAGACAAACTACCACAAAGCATTATCAAAATCATAGAAACTAAAAATAAAACCAGGAGACTATGGATGGCACTTAGAATCCCTTCATTAAAAAAAGAACTCAATACTCTAACCAAAATCAGTAGAAAAGCACTTGAACACTATAAACAAACTAAATACAATAATATCATTCATTCATTAAATACAAGTAATAACTCACTCTGGAACTTCACGAAAAGAATACTCAGAAAAAAAACTATAATCCCCCACTAACAACTTCAAATGGGAAAACACACGCAACTGCTGATAAAACGGAAGTATTAGCCGACCATTTCGCATCAACTTTCACACCAAACCTCACATCTCCCCACCCAGATCACACTCAAATTCAACTCGTCGCGAATTCCCCTAATTTTAACGTTCCACAACAAATTAAGTACATCACTCCACAAGAAACTCTAAAAGTTATCAAATCCCTTCCAAATAAAAAAGCCCCCGGTCACGATAAAATAAACAATGTAATTCTCAAAAACCTACCCAATTCTGCCATAGCTTTCATTGTAAACATATATAACTCATCTTTAAGAACTGGCTACTACCCTAATACCTGGAAACATTCTATCATCCTCCCTATCCCCAAACCCAATAAAAATCATAGCATCCCTGACAACTATAGGCCCATAAGTCTCCTCCCCACATTAGCAAAAATTTTTGAGAAATTAATTCTAACAAGATTAAACCAATACCTGAAAAAAATACACCTCATACCATTCTATCAATTTGGGTTCACAAATAAACTATCCACAGCACATCAACTTTTGCGCATATCTGAACATTTCCACTCCTCCTTCCAAAAAAAAACAATTTTCAATAGCAGTTTTCATGGACATCGCCAAAGCATTTGACAGGGTATGGCATGAAGGACTAAACTATAAACTCTTATCAATAGGCACCCCTACGTACCTCTTCAAAATAATCAAAAGCTTCCTAACCAATAGAACCTTCTCAGTTGCAATAGAAAATCATAATTCTAACCCCCGACCCATTACAGCAGGACTACCTCAAGGATCACCTCTCTCTCCATTACTCTACAACTTATATACAGCAGATATGCCTACATCAAGATTCACTCACATAGCCCAGTTTGCAGACGATACGGTAATCTACATGTCCCACTCGTCAATTAATTACATAGCCAACGAAATTCAATCCCATTTAAATGAAATAGAAACCTGGGCAACGAAATGGAAAATCAAAATCAATCCCTCGAAATCTACAGCTAAAGTCTTCACTTTCAGACCATATTCCTTCCCTACGCCGTTTAAAATGAACAACAACATAATCCCTTGGACTCCCCATAACAATGCCGTTAAATACCTTGGCCTCCATATGGACACCACATTAAATTGGAAAATACACATAGACACCAAAGTTCAGCAAGCCAAAGCAAAATTAATACAGTTAAAACCACTCTTAAATCACAGGAAACTCTCACTAAGCAATAGCATCATCTTGTATAAAACCATCATAAGACCTCTTCTTCTGTACGCTTGTCCAATTTGGACAAATGCAGCAAAATATAACATCAACAAAATACAGATAATTCAAAATAAATTTCTAAGAACCATCACTCAAGCCCCTTGGTTTATTTCCAATAAGCAGTTACACCACGAATTTAACCTTAATCCCATCGCACACCACATAGCATTCCTGGCCAATAACTTCTATTCCAACCTAACCCTCATCAACCAAGATAGACACATCAGCATAGGTAAATTTAATGAAACCCCAACAAGAATAAAAAATAGATATCCTATCCACTCATTCCTAAACATTTTTGCAAATATTAATGCTTCTTAGAGGTGCTCGGTGAGTCCCCTCGTCAATTGTAGTGTTCAATAGATTTAGTTTATAGTATTAGATGTAAGTCAACAAAGCAAATGGAGAGTTGTAAAAACTGAACTTTGTATAATAATCCTATTTAAAATAAATTTAAAAAAAAAAAAAAAAAAAAGACTCAGGGTCTAGAGAGCGCGAATGTTGTTATTTTGTAGAAAGATGAGACGGCATCTACCAAAAGCTGACGTTATTAAAAAAAATTGCAGATTATTGTAATGTGAAAATATTAAATTGCTTTCCAATAATCGTTTATAAAAACAAAAATTGATGAGAGATTCTGAGAAGATAGTAGTCACAAAGTAGTAAAAGGGTTTAAGTGACTTTTTTTCATATCATCTACATTTCTAATTGCCAATGCCCGCAAAAACCAAAACAAACAAACAAAACAACAAAAGTCTATGCAGCCTCCAGCCATGTTACAGATGTCTATCGTTTTGTTAGACACCCAGGATCTTGGGAAGGGTTCAAAACAATAACACCGTTTCGATTTTGACTGAAAACTGCTTATTTGAATAGTATTACAACGCCTACTCTCATACCGCGCCTTCCTACTAGATTATCATCTTAAGTGCGCCACTGCTGTTGGTAACAGCTGAAATCTCTTGAAAACAAAGCTCCAAGGAAGCCCGCCATATTTTGGTATGCTGTGCTATATTACGGAACATTCTTTTATATCCATAGTATACAAAAACTGTTGTAATGTACAATATTATGTCATTGAAGATTGTGATAAAATACGTAACTTATTGCAGTCAAACATGAGAGTATTTTGTTGTTCTTGCGAGCGCGCTACTCTTTGGGTAACTATTTGGTTCAGCTGGATTTTTGCTCCGACAGGCCACTAGTTAACATACATTCATGCGTTTATCGGACGACAGAAACAAGAACGACACGGGACCATAGTCAAGCGTGAAGAGTGCGATTTTGTGCTGTTGGAGACGCCAATTAAATGATGGTGATTAGGACTCAGATTTTATCAACACAAATATTGCGGCAAGAAACACAATTAGGTCAACACAACAGTGATATCAGCCTCAAACACTTCATATTCAACATCGTCAAGAACGTAATGAGCCGTAATGTATTAGTTTTCGAATGAAATGATAACTATGATCCCGTATTAAAATAACGAAGATATCAATCACTGAAGAAGCGGAGATCAAATATCGCAAGAAATGAGAACTCTCTTCCGTTCCTCATCGCACAGAGCAACTTCTGCTTCGCCTGTTACTCTGCCGTAATCAGGATTCCGCGCGTTCAACCTTCTGGAGAATGAATGCGAACAGAGTGTGCAACTGACTACCACCTCCAAGCGCCTACACCAGGGGTGCCCAACTCGCGGCCCACAGTGCCGTTTATTGTGGCGCGCGAAAGGTTATTAGTCAAACGTGAAAGTCCCTTGCATCCTCCTCGGGCGAGAACATTATGCGCCTAGTGCACTTGCCCTGCCGGGATCAACTCGCCCTTAATGTAAAAATAGGTTAAGTTTAGATTTAAGGATATTTTTTGTAGTAAATTCAGAAATTAAAATGATGGTTCCATCCCTCACCCCACCCCACCGTTCCAGCACAGCCGAACAAACTGTAAAGATCAACAATAGAGGAAGTCAGGTGTGGATCACCCGAGTAATGAAAATATGGCCCGCAAACACGTTTAAGGTTTTAGTTATGGCCCTTGAAGCCTTGCAAGTTGGACACCCCTAGCCTACACCAAGTGATTGCGGAGCCCAAGGTTACATCGGTGTAGTGGAGCAGCGTGAACCTTAATAACATATTATAATCCGCGGCGCGATAAGAGCGCGCGCGAGGTGTGTGGGAGTGGCGACGGCGGCGGCGGCGGCGCCGAGACAGCGCGACGCGCCCCGACGCCGCCTTTCACCGCGGGTCGCCAGTTCACGGCTGCGCCGCCGCCCACGGACGCCGGGGAGCGCCTCTCCGCGCCTGCGACGCCGCCGCCACCGCGACCGTGGACGCTAAAAAAGACACAAGCAGGGGACGGGATTTAATGATGCAAAAGATTGCCAAAATTGATGAAAAAAATGCTCTTAAAAGGTTTTTAAAATGCCCTAATAGCAAAGAAAAATGATATAACAATCCCGTTAGGACGAACAACTCAAGTTGTTGAATACGTTAGTGATGTAGTCGAGTCTTCTATTCGTTCAAGTGCATTAAGCTTTCAAACGTTTGGTTTGGATTGTTCTTTTCCAGGAAATCTTTGTCTTTAGTTATCCCGAAATTGGCTGAACCGATAGGCGTCACAGGCACCTTAGATTACATACAACTGCTGACGTTACAAGTTTTGGGCGAAGAAAACGAATAGGCTACTCAGGAATTCTGTGGAAAATATTTGTTGCATCTCGTGAATATTATTCGAAACAAGTACCATTAAAATGATATTAAAATAGATGAAATCAGCGAATATGCATTAAAAATGACGGAAAACATAAAAAAAATACTTATTAATCAAAATAGACGCGAAATACAAAAACAAATGTATAAAAATAGGTGGTTTTTTGTCATAAATAAAATTAATTTCTATACTAAACGAAGATATTCCAAAAAGAAAGAGAAAAAAATATAATATTTCGGGCATTATTTAAAATCCGCTTCCTAAACATCACTTGGCCCAATTCATTGAAACAGACACACGAAACATTTTTTTCAAAACTGCATTTTTTGTTTCAACCACACCATCGTGTTATTTCCATTGAAAATGGTTACTTGATGCTACTTTCAAAACGTTTTTTTTACCAATTTTCGCTTGCCATGCAGCATGGCGGGCCATGTCTAGCCAGGCTTTTCAAACCACGTGCCCGAGTTGGGGTCAAATGGTTCGTGACGTGTCTGGTGTTGCGCGGAATGAGCAAAAAGAGGTGCGCCGGACCTACACATCCATGTCTTTTCATCATGAGTAGGGATGCCGACGTTATCAAAATATCGATGTTTCTATAAAAATATTTAAGTCGATGTTTTTTTAATCTCGATATCTTGTGCTTGAGTTTTTACGTTTTCCATGTTCTGTTCGTGGATGCAAAATCCTACATTCACAATTTTGTAAAAGTTAAAATATTAAATAATCACACAGACGGAGTTTGTACTACCTCAACCGAGCAGACTACCCTTCGCCCGAGATATTCCTGATATCCTGGTATTTTCTTCATCTATCCTCGTATTCCGACAGGGAGAGGTTGCTAACTTCTTTTCAGTTAAATTTTAATTATAACTTAATGTACTCGGCTACTGTCATTGAATTTTGTTGCTCACAAATTTAATGTTAGAGGTTACTAAACCAGATTTTAAACATCGATGTTTAAAAACATGGATGGAGAAATTTAAGTAAACAATTTCTGCACGCGCATCGCAGGAGAAACACAATTGAGGAGTTTTTTTTTTTTTTTAAATTAAAGCCCGGGGTGTCCAACGTGCAAGACCTCAAGGTCCAAAACTGAAACCTTAAAATAGTTGCGGGCCATATTTTCATTGCTGGGGCGATACACACGTGACCCCGTATTTTTGATCTCGGCATTTTGCCTGGCTGTTCTGAAACAGGGGGGAGGAGATGGAACCATGCGTGATATCAGGCATGCATAACGCAGTGAAAAACTCTGGGATTATTTTACTAGAAAAGATTCGTTGAATCTACACTTGACCTATTTTTACATTAAGGGAGTGTTGACCCCGACTGGGTGTCAGGCGCAATATTCTCGCCCGACGTGGATCCAAGGGACTTTCACGTTTGTCTAATAAACTTTCCCGGGCCACAATAAATAGCACCGCGGGCCACATGCGGCCCACGAGCCGCCAGTTGAACAACCCTGCTTTAAGCGAAAAGCACATCATTTCAACTTCTGGGGAAACATCATAACCACCAGGAACAGAGTCGGTACGTGGGAAGTCTTGAGGACAGTATGAGAAAACTTCTTTGGAGTTCACCACTTCGGAAAATTTCTTCGCTTGGGCTGCCATCTACCCATTTGACTTCGTCATACGACGCCAAGGCTCTTCTCTCGCGTACTTCTTGTAATTCCTGTCGGTTCACGACATTCGAAACCACGTTATATGAGCATTCTCTAACGTCGTTCTGCCTATTGGATTTTCCTGATCTATATATAGGCAGTGAGTCATATGCAAGGTTAAAGAAAACATTATTTTAAATAGCAATAAATAATCAAGCCTTGACTTTGAGAGAGATATATTTATTACTATTATTATTATTATTAATAGTAATCAACATAATTTTCTAATACTCTCTTTCAAGCAGCACTAATGTCTGATTATTATTTGGAAGCGATCTAGTATGCAAATATAAATTAGGTGTACCTAATATTCATTTATAACTATGAAATAATTCTATTTGGATATAGCAATGTGTTATTTAAGGTCACATCAACAACTAGGTCATTAGCACACACTATTGTGTTGAACGTTATTGAAGTGTAACTGTGTAGATGACACGATATGGTGATGATTGTGGGTGAAAGGATGAACACAAATACAGTCGTGCCCGAGACGGGTCTCGAATCCGCGACCCTTCGGCCCGAGATCGCTACGACACTACTGGCTTAGCGATCTCGGCCACTGGAGATCGGCAGAATGGGGCTTATGACGCGGAGAAGTTGCAACTTAAACAGCGGACTCGTCGCGTAGTCCCTAGTGGGGGGAGGGGCGACCGTCGAAGGCAGCCGGGCGTGATGGATGGGCCGAGTCGGCGGAGGGCCTCGCGAAATCGGGACTCCCCATGACCGCGAGATTGAGATGTTTGGAAACCTGCGTGCGCTTTGGAGTTATGTTGTAGTGAGAGGAGTGATGCCAGCCCCCTTATTATTGGCAGCCGACCAAGCCCGTACTTTTTACTACGAAATATCACCATCATTACCTTTGAACTCAAGGTTGAGTAGCACTAATGCGCCAATATTAGTCATCCGATTTCTTATAAGAACTGCGTTTGTGCTCTGTCATTTTACGCAAGTGATACGGTAACGTCAAAGTGAACGTGACGCGATGTAGCTCATTAGTATACTTCTGCGCACCACTTCCTGACTGTTTCACAAGTTGTCAATCCCAATGCCTCTGCTTACAATTATCGTTTATCGACTTTAAAAAAGCATTTATTACATCACTCATTTTAGAAATACAGGATGAAAAACATAGACTTACCAAATGATTAAGGATGAGTCATTTGTCTCAGATTCACGGTTGGACGTATTTCAGGGCCGTACTGCAAAAAACATACGGACAAATATAATATCCTCAATATATTATGCATGATATAGACAAATATATAAAATGTCATGAAAATTAAGGAAATTAACGGTGACACTGTTTCCAGCAAATATCTTAACTGTATTTTGGATATTCAAAAGTAATATTGGATGAACATTTTTGAAACCTAGTAAATTTCTCCTTGATACACGCCAGCGCCGAAATAATTCTACTATTTGTTTAAAATAATCTATAAACTGGATAATTAGGAGAAAACGTCAATATGATTCTTGTAGATTCCACAACTACTGAATTTGTGGCATTGCAAAAGATTAACTCCACAGTAATGAATCATGACAATTTTACGGTACTTTAGTATCCTTTTCACCATATCTGTCTCTGATTCCCAAAACCAATGTGTAATGGTTTTATCAATTATTGAAATGTCCGCCTACGAACTTCCTTTCCGGCAAATTAAAGCGTAAATCTAGAACGATCGTCAGCAACAGCACATATGGTCTCAACAACCTTCGCAAAGCAATTTTTGTCCTTTGATTCCTATAAATTTATTTTGAGACGACTGATTTCCTTTTAATACAAACGCAAAACGAAATTGCAAGTGCAAGTACAATACTGTAAAGTCGGCCCCGCGGCCGCGATCTCTAAAGCAGTAGTGCCGTAGTGATCTCGGACCGAGGGGTCGCGGGTTCGAGTCCCGCCTTGGGCATTGTTGTATGTGTTCGTCCTTTCACCCCCTATCATCATCATATAGTTTCTTCCTCATACCATAACTGATCCACTACTGGTCGCTAAGGACCTAATTGTTGATGCGACCTTTAATAACAAAAAAACAACAAACAAACAAAAATCTATAACGTCCGTGACAATTTCCATATCCGGGGTTGGATCTAGGATGCACTTGCAATAACTGCGGATCACTGGAGACAACAGATATACATGAAATGAAAGTAATGGGAGAAGAAATAGTAGAGGTTTCAATGCAGTCATGAAGAGGTCAGCCACTAAATGGAGGGATCAAAGAAGTGAGGAACAGGCAGAAAAATTATCGGAAAGAAATCATCAATCGTTATTGGATGTAGTATACCCGGGAGTGTCCACAATAGATCAGTGAGATCCAAGACACGGCAATTTTATGTTCCTGAATTACTGTGATGTATTAGTCGTCTGATATTTCATATATTAATTCAGTGTACTTTTTTGAGAACGCCTGACCTTCTATTTTTATCCTTACGCTGAATCATTTCCAGTAAGCTTGTTGAAATTTGATCGCTGCGCTGCCCGGTATCTGTCAGTTACATTGCATTAGGGATGTGCCCTTAACGGCTAAACTGTTATTTCTTAACAGTTAACGGCTCGAAACTGTTACGCGAAATAACAGTTATTTCATTTACCCTGTTATTAGCTGTTATCGCTTCCAATTCATTGTCCTGCGACCTACTGGGCACCAACTGAACTATAGGCTTTCGCGGCAACCGTTTTGTACGATAACAGTTTCACTGCACTCTACCAGTTGTGATGAGTAAGTGTTAAGCGTTGCTGCCAACTCCCGAGTAGTCGTGGACGTTTGATTTATTAATTAGTTGTTCAAATAGCTTGTAATTTTTAATATAGTGTTTATTTACTTTAGTGAAGTGTATTAATAGTAGTATTAGGGAAGTAATTAAAAAAATACTATTCCATTTTAAAACAAGCTTTTTTGTGTGAAAACTGAAATGAGTTCTGGAAACAAAAGGTCCAGAAGAAGTATTTTGTGGAACTACTTCACTCCTGTAGATGATGATCAAAAAATTGTTTCATGCAATGTTTGCAAAACCAAAATTTCGTATGCCAGTACTGTCACAAATATGAAATCTCATCTACAGAAGAAACATCCTACCATAAATGTTAGTGCTGATATTATTCTACCTACGGTCCAAACCATACTATCTCCATCAGAAACAGCAACTACTACATCTTCAACTTCTGTATCTTGTGAAACACCTTCAACTCTTCTGATTCAACCTTCAACTTCTAATTCATTTTCACATTCAGGCTCACACACCCAAACACAGATTACACCTTACCTCCCCCAAAAAATCAGTGAAGCACAGAGAAAGAAAATTTACCGGCATTTAATGAATCTCTTCATTCTTGATTTCCAACCATTTTCAATAGTAAATGACTCTGGTTTTGTGGAATTTGTTCATGCACTAAATCCATTATATCAACTGCCTAACAGAAAAGCCATTACAAAAGCATATCTTCCAGCAACATATGAACAGTGCCTAAATAATGTGAAGGGAAAATTGTGTTCAGTAGAAAGTGCTTGCATTACTAGACTGTTGGACTTCAAAAAATAATGAGTTACTTGGCTGTAACTGTTCATTTTATTTCTTCTGATTTTGAGTAACGTTCAGCTCTCTTAGATTGTGTGTGTATTAGTGGATCTCACACCCGCAGCAATCTGGCAGAAGAAATAAAGATTATACTGCATAAATTTAATTTAATGGAAAAAGTGTTCATTGTTGTAACAGACAATGCATCTAACATGAAGGGTGCAATTACTGAATTTCTAAATTTAGATCAGTTTAGCTGCTATGCACACACTTTAAATTTAATTGTTCAAGATTCACTGAAACAAATAAAGGACATCTATGAGAAAGTTAAAAAAATAGTCACACATTTTAAAAGAAGTTCTTTAGCAAATGAAAAATTAATAAATTATCAAAAAAGCACTGGCATCCAAACACCAAAAAAACTTGTACAGGATGTGGCCACAAGGTGGAATTCAACATATTATATGTTGCAGAGCTTTGTGGAATTAGAGGACAGCATTAAAGTCACTGCAGCCCTCCTTAATAAGAACTTGCCTATATTGACAGAAGAAGAATGGGCAATTTGTAGTGAATTATGTATTATTTTGAAACCCTTTGAAGAGATTACAAAAAAATTAAGTGGTGAAAATTATATTACAGCAAGTGAAGTAATTATTCTTACTAATGGTTTAGCCTCAGTTTGTAAAAAGATCACAAAAGAAAAATTTTCAACCATTTCACTGAATGTAACACAAAATTTATTAGATGGAATTTCTGAGAGACTGGGTCACATCGAGACAGCAATGCCAGTTGCTCTTTGTACTATTTTAGATCCCAGATATAAATTAATTGGATTTTCAAACAGATAATACAAAAGAAACTAAAGATTTTTTAATAGATATGGTCAGAATTCTTATAAATGAAGAAAAATATACAAGCCAGGAACCACATGAATGCATCCCAGTTTCAGAAGTGGAAAGTGAATTTTCTATTTGGAAAGAGTTTGAAAAGAGAGCTGCAAACATGCAACACACTTCAGGTAAAACTTCAACAGATACTCCTAAAATCATGTCACAAACAAAATTTAACAGTTTCTTCAGAATTTAAATAAGTTGTGATTTGTTATTAAATAATTTAATACTTTTGAATTTTTTAAATAGGTACATCAACAGCAGAGGCAACTGTTGAAGTGGAGAGATTTTTAAATCACAAACTTTTGCCTAGAAATCACGATCCATTGCAGTGGTGGAAAAAACACCAACATTTGTACCCAACACTGGCAAAAATAGTAAAAAAAAATTATGCATGGTGGCATCTTCAGTGCCTTGTGAAAGGGTATTTTCCAAGGCAGGCAACTTTATTACTGACAAGCATTGCAGACTTAGCACAACCCACACTAGTGAACTGTTATTTCTTAATTCAAATTATAGATTCATTAACAAATAATTGATCATTATTATAAACACCATACACCACAATTTTTTATATAGGACCTACTTACATATTACTTTATTTTTATAAATTTTTATTTTCAAAAAACAATAAAAAGTTTCTTTTACATTAAATTTGTCCAATATGTTTCTAAGTGTTTTCCTACATATGTGAGACCCACTAAAACACCCTAAAAGTCAGATACAATAAAATGATACGGTCAAATAACTCACATTATGTTTGGATGTCCAACAGTCCAGCAGCTGTAGGTAAGCAAACACAAACATTTTTCTCCTTGTCATTATTAGGCACTCTTCTCTGTTCACTAGTAATCCACTCGAAAAGATTTCTGCGATCTGAATAAGGATTTGACATCACTGACATTTGAGTTAGATTGTATACACAAATTCTATTGTGATATTTCGATTACTATTCTTTCTTAGTGTTAACAAATGTACCAGCCCGCACCGAGTTCTTCGATACAAATCAGCTGTTTCTTTTCTTTCACCATGTGGGATTCCCAAATTCGGCAAGTAGTGCGAAAGAACGCCGTAAGATAGCTGCACAAGCCAAAGGAGCTACCAACCACAGATATATAGTAAATATATCTATGCTACCAACGTTATTACATCTGCGTGGTGTTGGCACAACTGTTTTAACTCATAGCCAGCTCGTAGCAGTCGGCCATGTTCATGAACATGTTATTGATAACTGTTATTGGTAACTGTTATTACGAGCCAACAGTTATTCCGATAACAGTTACTGAAGAAAAGCTGTTAAGACCATCTCTACATTGCATGCACTGGCGCCGGTGCATTGTGAACTCCCGGCGTAAGTGGGAGTATCATCGCATCATCGCATTATTTTGTATCATCGCATTATTTTCAGTCGTGTCTACGACAAATACCTATTCGAAACTGCAATCATTTGTCTTATCTAGGATGGACTGTCACAATTACTTCCCAAAGAGAAAGTGGGTTTGCAGATGTCTGTAGTGAAATGAAAAAAATGCGAACCTTGCAAAATGGAAAAAAGACAAAGACTTTCTAAATATTTTTGTGAACATTGTAAAATATATGTTTTTTTAGATTAAAATAATTATTTTTATCAAATCATTTTTAAAATCACTTAAGATAGTAAGATGTTTAATGATTTTTGCTTATACTTTGTCAATTTTATCTTTCACACCATAAGTATTCAGACAATGTTTTTGCTGTGTAGGATATGTTAACAATTACATTGGGGGCATGTACAAACTAAATATAGTACGTATTTCAGTAAATAGAGCTTCAGATCATTCGCTTTCACAAAAAAGTTGCAGCTATATCTGAGAGAAACATTGCGAGCACAAATGTGAATCTACCTATTGCGAGCACTCCCAGGGGGTAACAAATAAAGTAAATAAGCAATTAAAAAGCAATAAATCCAAATAAAGTTTACGGCAAGATACAGCGGTGGGACATTAAAAAATAAGTCATCTTCACCCATTACAAAAGAATCCCGCCCGAACTTGTGATGTATGTAGTTGTACTGTACTATGGAAGACATCATTGAGTCATGCCACAAATTTTCCTTACAGCGAACAAACCTCTTGCGGGGACTGGACGTTGTTGCACTGTTGTATTGCCCCGCCCATCAAAATCAAGTGGTTAAGTTTTAATCAAGTGGTAATTTGTAGGAAATTTTAGCTCAAACTATCACGTTAAATATTGTGAACAGTATTGTATTGTATTATTGTAGAATTGTGGCATTGTAACAATATAGTGTTGTATTGGAGATCTAAATTTTAACTTGTGTATTGGATATTATAATAACTGTGGTCGCTAATGACCCTGTAGTTGATGCGACCTAAAATAAATTAATAATAAAGAAAAGATCCAGCAGCGATTCTACAATCGTACACCACGTAGTTACTGTTCTTGTTGGTGCTTCGGCAGTGTATCGTTGTACACAGCCCGCACCGCCTTGCCTGCAGGGCTCCCGATGCCTCCGATTCGAGGCCACACTATCAGCAGGCGTCCGGGCGGAAGGGCAGGGCGAGGCGGAGCGGGGAGGGGCAGGGAGGCGCGGGGCCGCCCGATCTACATCTCCGCCGATGAAATACGGCGATAGGCCCACAAAAAGCCTCGCCGCCGCCCGTTTTTCGGCGTGGCCGATTACCGGCGCGAGGGGCGTGTGGCGGGGCGGAGATAAGGCGAGGGCGACGGAGGGCGGGGGCGGAGGCGGAGGGCGAGAGGGAGGGGGCGCTGCGAGGCCCAGGAGGAAGGAGCAGGATGTTGCCCCGGAAGGGAGGGAGGGAGCGGGGGAAGATCCGGGGAGGGGAGGAATGAAAGGGAAGATGCTGTCGTAGGAGGTGGCCAGAAGCATAGGGGGGGGGGATGTTGGTAGGGGGGCCGTGAGATGATGAAGCTGACGAAGACGGAAAATAGAAGATGGATACGGGTAGAGCCCAACGGATCTCAAGGCAGGCCTCAGAGAATGAAACAGTGGGGAAAAGAAATGTGAAGAAGAGATTGCGAATAGTGAAGTAGGCGAGATTGCAGGGAAGAAAGAATGAACCAGACACAAGAATCCCTTTAACTGAAGATGTGAGAAAGTGTATAACATAGCGATGACAAGGATTTCAATTAAATTTGACGTGTTTTCTCACAAACAAATATTTCTTAAAGATGGTATATTTTATACTAAAATTTGCACTACAAATGTTTTATCCTGAGCAGCTGATTCTGCCCAGCTGGCCTGATTGCAGGCGGATGAGCGAATGGAAACTAGTAGCTCAGAAATAGATTGAAATATTTTCACTAGTTGAACGGGTTGAAATGCAAAAAATACAATAATAAAACTTATATGTAATTTAAAATTAGATAAGGATGAATGAAGAGCAGCAATTAATAATATACAATGAATCAATAACAAATAAAGACAGCCGAAATTTCGTTATTTTATTTGCACCAATAAAGTTGTTTGTTGATAGAGTTCTGTTTGGATATGATGCGATTATTACTTTAACAATACTAGGCATTTGAAATTTGCAGTCCAAATTATATTGCTGAGAGAAATTCAGTTATGGAATGTTCACCAGATGTTCAGTTAAAGAAGGTTGTTTCTTGTTACTCATCAATGCAGCCAGGATAGCAGCAGTCGTACTTTACTCGCAGGTCGGGAGAGTGAATGCCAGAAATGGCATTCGGCAGCAAATTCTGGATGAAGGCGAAACAAGCTCAACGTCGACACTAGACGAGTGGGCAGCACTCAGCAGATAGAAGAGGTCTAGAAGTTCTATGAAAAAATTCGAAGTTCTGGTAATTGTCAATAGTTGTGTTCCACTCCAAATTTCAGATTGTTATGTTTTTGATGCTGTTGATCGCCATTTACGCACGTTCACTATTAACTTATATAATATTGCACGTGTATGAACGTCGCAATAAGTTTATAAGAGATTTCTTGTATAAGAACGTCTCATTTAGTTAAGTAGAGATTGCACTATTAGAACGGTGCAATTAGTATTCACAGCAGCTCAGGAGAAGTGAGCTCACAGCTGCGAACTGGAGCCAACGAAAATTTTGAAGCGAGTGGTGGTCGCTTGTTGTGGGGGAAACGGGGCTGGCGGGGTTGGCGAAAACTGTCGTAATATTTGTGTCCGTGTGTGTGTTAGTGTAAGTGGAGATGCGTTGCCGTGGGAACAATTGAGCCATTGACAAGTCTGTCTGGGCGCGACGGCGCCTGACATACGGGGGGGGGGGAGTCGGCGAAGTCCGTGGGAGACTTGAAACATACCGCTGATTAAGATTGACCAATAAATTAGCGGGTAAATGCAATAATTGCATGTTTTGGTACAATTGCTGTTAAAAATTACTAACGTTTTTCAATCACAAGAGAAAAGGTGGTTAGGCGGAAGAGCAGGCCTTATGGCCTGAGCCTCGCCAGAAATAGACATTTTATTATTATTATTATTATTATATTATTATTATTATTATTATTATTATTATTATTATTATTATTATAAAAGGGGAATAAACGTATTAACAGGATATTTGAGGATATGGAATAAATATATGCTCGGGAAATAAGAGAAATTAACCGAAAAAGAAACGAAATACAAGCGACATTGAGTCGGAAATAAACGTAAATTTCGCTATCTTTTAAATATCCATCGCTTTAATTTTACCATTTCTTGTGAAAAAGACTCTCTTATTTCTTTCATTTCCCAAAAATGTCGCAGTTGGGTTCCCACGGCCAATCAGGGTCCTGCTGGCCGCCATTATCGTCTTTAAAAAGCATCGGGAGCCTGGGGCACCTCCTGACGGAGAGGAGGCGGCGGAGGTGGCGGTGATGTCGGGGGCGGCGGGGTGGATCCGCGGAGACCGCAGGCGGCGGCGGCGCGCTTCAGTGGCAGACGGCGGCGCGGGGGCGGAGCGGGGGCGGCGCGGCGCAAAAACCTGAGGAAGCGTCCGCCGGAAATGCCGCGAGCCGCGACTCGATCCGCTTCGATCGCCCGCGGCGGCCGCGCCCGCGCCGCCCTCCTCGCCGCCACCATCGCCGCCGCCGAGCAGCGCTTGTCTCGCCAGACGTCCTTGGCGTTGCGGATTCGGTGGTATAACGGTCAGCATATCGGGCTGTCCTACGAAAGTTTGTGGATTCAAACTCGATGGAAGCCGTGGATTTTTGAAGGCGAAAAAATCCTTCGAATGCCTTCCTTCGGATGGGGAAGTAAAGTCGGCTGTCCCATATAGTAGATTTACTGTACGTAAAAGATCCTCAAGGCTAAAGGAAGACTCTGAGATAAATTCAAATCGCCGCTTTCGTCGCCCGAGATAATACCGTCTTTCTCATCTAGATGGTGAAAGGAGTATACCGAATTTTGCGTGGTCAGACGGAAGAGCGGGCCTGATGGCCCGAATGTCGGTGTGGAAACTAAGGCATTAAATAACATCCTGGCCCCCAGTCTTTCTTATCGCCTAGTCCCTTTTCGTTCCCGTTTCTCTAATAGCTCTGGTTCATTTGGCACACTTCTCCATCTTGTCACCGTTCCCCATCTTGTGACTCTTGTCTGTCCTGTCGCTCCCGTCGTCTCTGACCATTTTGTCCTCGTTGACGTCTTTACTGTGCCAACTCTCTTGTCGTACACGCTGTTGTTGCCACCCTCATCCGGTCCCGTGCGGGTCCTGTTTCGCCATGCCCTTTGTTGTCCATTTCGACGTTATCTTTCTTGCCGTCCTGCGGATAGCCGGAGCGATAAGGGAGAGAAGTTCAGCTATCCTTGTCTCCCTTGTAAATGGCACCTCTCCTTCACCATCACATTTCCTCCATCCTTGTCGCGCACCCAATTATGTCTGTTTTATCAATCCCATATTCGTTCCAACAATTTCCTGTAGCAACTAACATGAAGCTCGCCTTTTCGTCCGCTCGATGACGCGCATTCCAGCCTCGATTGATTGATTAGAGATTCCGGGCGCATCAACTGCTAAGGTCATTGGCCTCGTAGTGTAGTGCATGTTTTATGATGGGAGGTGGCGGCATTCGTTCCCCGCTGGATGATGAGATCCGGCGCTGACCTACATGAGAACATGCGGGGCTTTCCCGTCGAGGAATCTCCCATCCACGTGGCGGAGCCCTATCCCTCCCGAGTGATCTCCCGGCATATGTGGTAGTGTAATGCTGTAAGTGTGTGTAAGTAAGGGGTGATGATAAGAACGAAGGAATGTAGCGCTTGTAAGAGTTTGCGTTCTACTTCCTTTCTGTACATGGTAAAATACTAGTGCAAATGTAGGAAATTTCTTGATGTCATACTTTTTTAAACCAGGCAAAAGAAATGCAAAAAAGCATACAATGTATTTCACTAACGTGAATATTTACTTTAATTGTATTTGTTCCGCGAAGTAAGGTAGTTTTCATTATGTTTGCACAAAATTATATCTTTTCATTCCAAGCATGCATCTTTTGAATATTATCAAGAAAGGTTCATAGTGTTGTGACGTGTTGTGAAGTGTAGTGAAATAGAGATGTAGAAAGCGAAGTGAAGTGCAAGTGTTATGAAGTGGAGTGCATTGTATTTAAAAGGTGTTTTTATTACTTAGAATATCAGTGCAAGACTGCCATAGAATGTAGAGTTAATGCTTTTATTGTTATAGTTGCTTTTATTACAATCATTTTATTATTATTTTTACTATTGTATTAAAATTAATGTAATATGTAAATTGTAGTGTTCGGTCACCAGGTTGTAAACCTACCTGCAGAAATGATAAATATCTATCTATACAGAAAATGAATTAATGTTAATTTTTATTGCATATTAAAGTGCACGTTTCAGAAATTTTAGGTCATCATTGCATATTTTTAAAAGTATATTCCAAGATATTTTAAGGCCTGAAATTCCTCTCCCTACTCATTATGCACATCTCTTCGCATGTCTGGATGAGCAGCGCCTCGGCTATTAGAGAGTTTTTGCCATCTCGATCTGTAAGCACTATCGATATTCTGCTCATCCGCAGTTCAAGTTTCGCCTCACTTCAGTGCATCAATGCATGCGCAGAAGATCAATAGTGCTTAACGTTCGAGGTGGCAACAACTGCCGCTCGCCACTTGACCGCCACTCGCTGCCGCGCCCTGCCGCCCACGCCTCCGCCACCGCCTCACCGCGGCGCGGCGCGGCGCAGCGCGGCGCGGCGTCCTTGCCGTCCACCGCTTCCCAGAAGGCCCCGGCGTCTTCCGAGGGCGCTGGGAGCGAGCGGAGGGGCGGGCGGCCAGGAATTCGCCTGAGTAACGATTCATTTCGCGCGTCCGTCGCGCCACCGCAACGGCCGAGCTGCGGGGTCTTTTTCGCCTTCATCGCGCCCCGAGCGCCCGCCTCGGAGCCAATTCCGTTCCCTTCTGCGAATCCCATGGCCGATGAGGTGTAGCAGCCGATGCGTGATTCACAGGCGATTTTAGTTACAGTGCGATTTTTCTGACCGTGCTTCTGTCAGGTATCATGTGTTGACGGTTTCATTAATCTGGAGCTTATGTGTCACTACGTTGAAGTCGCTATAGTGACGAAATTAAAACTCCAGATAGGGAGAAACCGTCAATACTTGCCAGAGGCAGAGTTGGATAAATCGCAATATAATCGTAATAAATCGCAGTATAAACAATGTATTGCCGGCCTCGTTCGACGGATCGCTATGCCAGTAGTGCCGTAGTGGTCTTGGACCGCGGGTTCGCGGGTTCGAGTCCCGCCTCGGGCATGGTTGTATGTGTTCGTCCTTTCACCCCCTATCATCACCATATCGTGTCATCTTCATGTTATAACGTTACTCCAATAGTGGTCGCTAATGACCGAGTAGTTGATGCGACCTTAAATAAATTTAGAATTAGTGAAGAAGGTCATTAGTGAAGAAAAAGATTTTTATCGCAGGAGGCGGTAGTGATCTTCCTCCGCTGGATGGCGAGATTCAGCGCTGACCAACACGTCGGCTTGCGTGGTTTCCCGTAACCAGGTATCTCCCACCATCCGGGCACCGTCCCAACAGGGACAAAGATTGAATAGATCAGAGCAGCTCGCCGCTGCGCCGCTAGGATTCTTCTCCAGACAGCGGCTGAATTAGACACAGCTATCAAGCAAGTGTCGAAAATCCTGTCATCATCAGGTCCCCAACCACAGGATCTCCCGGTTAGATGCTACAGTGATATCACTTGATGCCCTGAGCTACCTAAGGCGGTGTAAATGAAACAATGACGTACGTACTCTAAGAAATATTCCTGCCTATGTACACAAACCACAAATTAATAAATAATTAGTAAATAACCCAAACTTATGCTTTTGAATCAAACAGTATTAACTCAAATAGAAAATAAAAAGGGTTTGAAGAGGTCATGTTACAGGAGTTACATTTTCTGATTTAATACTTATGTTTTCCTCGTTATTGAATTGAACTTGATAGGTAGTAGGCATAACTTTAGCGTAAGTCCAGAAAATTTAAAAATATATGTCGAAACAAAATTTAAATGAATTGTGAAGTTAACAAGTTGTTGAATTTTGAAGTTAACAACCGAAAACAAACATAATAAATCGTGTTTCGCGCGCGATGTTAGAAAAGTATTTGCCAGGCGAACTAAAATAAAAATATTTCATTTTCGACGATAGAAAATCTGTTAGTTTTGGAGCCTCCTTGAAGATGTGCCCGTAATGCCATCTGTCGTCTGTCATCTGTGACATCTGTGTCATCTGTGCCATTAAATGCCATCTGTCGTATTGCAGATATTTCGCAAGTGAATGAACGAAAACAGTAGTACGTATTCGTCACTACACCCCATCCCGCGAATGATGTTCCGAGATCAAGGCAACAGCTGCGTCAACGGAAGCGCAGTGTGTCAGGCGTAAGAAACATGGTTCCGGAGATGATGAAACTATATCGCGTTTCAGACCCGCTGGCAGGATATCATTTGATGCGAATCTAACCCTGGCGATCTGGCACAGTGCCAGAGTCGATCGTGAAGTGTCGATTTAACGCTCGCTGGGAAACGTGATTGCTGGTCGAGACAACTCCCCAGCTACTTCTCCGCCCGGGGCCCGCGCCGCTGCCTTCGCCACTGTCCTGGGCGCAGCCGTAAGCTTGTCCAGGGCCTTATAACTCTCCATCAAAATCGGAGACAAGGCTCGAGGCTGCTACTGTAAGAGGCGCCAGTGTTGCCTGGTACAGCTGCAGGTTAGGCTCGACAACATCCGCACATAAAAATTAGCTAATTTGTGAGAAATACGAAAACTGTCTTCTAAATGTTCAATTATTCGTAATACATACATATAAGAAACCGCTGAAGAGAGCGCGAACATTGGCACTATCTTTTGCAACGCTACGCGCCTGCTTGCTTCTCGCGAACCTTCGTAGTTGCCACGGACGTTTGAAGTATCGTTGGCGGCAGTTCGAGTTTTAGTTCCCGTAAGAAGGAGATACACGAGAGCGCGCCACTGTAATGGTCTCCACTGGTTATATGGGAGTTGGAAGGCCCTGAGCTTGTCGCAGCTGCCGTAAAACGCCGCTTCGTGTCGCGTCGTGGGTTACGGGTCTATCGCCGCTCTCGGTCAGATGAAACGAGCCTCGCGGCGGACCAAGCAGAATGCAGGATTTTCCGCCCCGCAGAGGTCTGTCACGCGCCGGAGGCCGGCCTTGCGCTCGGTTCGCGCTTCCTGCCGGGCGCGGCTGCAACCGCTTGGGGTTGGACATTTATTTTAGAGTTGAAGAGATGGTAATGTTCACGAAAAACCAGATGCTATACATCTTGTGTATCTGAGCATCCAATTCTTCAGCACAGCTAAATAATTATAACTCAGAATAAAGTTCCAAGGAGAAAGATATATCAACCACGATAGTATTACTATTGTGGTTGTACCACGATAGTATTACTATTGTGGTTGTACCACGATAGTATTACTATTGTGGTTGTACCTCTTTATCCCAATTCTACTATTGTGATTGATACCTCTTTATCCGTGGAACTTTATCATGGATTACCACAAGATCTCTGCTGCCACCACAGAATTTATAACTCGGAGTATTATTTTTTATTAATTCATTCTACTACAAGCTATTTCTCTTGCCTATTCAGCCCAGTCGAAAGAGATGTATGATATTTGAAACTTTTGTTATCGAAGGTACACCAACAGTATTTATGGAACGTAAACGACGATTCGAAAGACATTGCGCTTTTGTTAAGTCTCCAAGAAGGATATTTTAAATTTTGCTTTTTTCTATGCGAGTGGGATAGCAGAGATCGCAAAAATAATTTTCTGAAGAAGCACCGACATGTGATTCCTGGACAAAAAATGTAACTTTGAAACCCCTTGTAAAGATGGACTCGCATATCTTCCATTCTTGCACACCAAACTCGGACTGATGAAAAACGTGTGAAGGTCACGGATAAAAGTGGGCCAGGTTTCCCGTACAAATGACCGTTAAAGTACAACTTACCAAGGATCATTGAGGCGAAAATAAAGGTTTATTTGTAAGATCAGAAATGAAGCAGCTTATGAGGGATCATGACATTGAAGCAAGTTTGAATAGTGTTGAAAGGTTGAAAGGATGGTGCTTCAAAAGGTCGTAACGGAATTCCCTGGTAACAGAAAAGCTGACCCCTATGAAGAAATAGTGTCGGAATTCCTTCAAAAATTGTGAAGATCTGCAATGTGACATGTTCCTCAATATTAATTTTTTATATTCACACAGACTTCTTTCCTGAAAATCTCGGTGCTATGAGCGACAAACACGGAGCGTGATTCCACCAAGACATTGCAACTATGGAAATATTTTATTAGGGAAAATGTAATCAAAATATGCTTGCAGTTGGGCACTAAAAATAGATATTCTCAAACCAAATACAGGGAACAATCGTTCAAAATTGCATTTTGTCTGAAATTACTTTAAGTAAAGTAAAGAAAACCAATAACTTATTAACAATAGTATCTACTTTTTAATTGCCTATTACAAAAAATCCTTACCTGGTACAAATAAATGCCCCACAAATTTGGAATCAGAAGACCAATTTCCATAAGAAACAACCATTATATCCTATTTAACAGACACAAAGTTAAATATTATCGCCCAGTGTAATTGGAACAATCCATGATTAGTTCACAGGAATACCTAAACTTAAATTTAAAAAATTAAATTTGAGTAATTTATGCATTGGAGACTGGCAAAAATGAGAATGACGAAAACAATAAAGCCAAACTGAGACTTCTCAGGCATGACGCATAATGCAGTCAGTTGCAGAAAGATCCCATATCCATTGTATCACTTCTAATATCAACACTTCCACAACTTCGTATTTTATCTGTTTGGTCTCCTCCCACTAAATTTCGCCATCGTCTTATCTGCAATGTGTCCTTTGTCATCGCTGCTTTATGCGACGCATTCCATGATAAACTGAAGCGTCTGGTTGTTTTTCATGCCCCTTCTCCGAAAAAACATAAAATTTCATTTTTATCGCTATAGTAGAACTTGTAGATTTTTTTAACTCCTGCAGTATCCATTGATAATTATTAATGGACACCGCAAGTGTTAAACATTATTATTATTATTATTATTATTATTATTATTGTTATTATATTAAAATTAATAATTTGATGATGTTTCATCACACATAAATTATAATTTATATGTAAAGAGATGAAACGTCATAAAATTATTAATTTTAGGATCAGGACCTAGATCAGATGAAAATGGATTGCGTGAGTAGAAAGATTGGGTTTCCTCACACCCACTGATTTTAAGTTCATTTATTGCAAGGGAAGGAATACTTAAGGCAGATTGGACCGGATTCTTAGGTTTGTGGATGCATTTTTATCAAGTTTGAAGATGAATGAGCAGGGGCATTTGTTTAGGTTGTATATAAAATTGATCGATAGCTCTGACAAGAATTGAAATAATCAAGACATTCTATTTAGTTCCCAGTGACAGTGGTCGTGCCTCATACACCAGGGAGTTATAATTGCAGTCCTAGGACTTTTTTGTAACGTTTGTAATTTTAACGATGGCGTTGTGATGGTTTCTCCCCAAATGACACATACATTATGCCATTTATATTCTTACTATGAAACTAATCGTTCAATTGCATTCATTAAAAAATGAAAGGATGTTCAATTTGTCGACCTTGAAAAAAGAAAAAAAAAATAACATGGAGATCTCAAGAAATTCCTGAAGGAGTTCTCCTTTGTGGTTGTGCCCAAACCTTCGCAGGACCTTCGCGCACGTGAAAGCGAGAGCCGGGTGGCAGACCGACATTTTTCACACGTGCGGATCCGGGGGCGACCTCGCCGCAGGGTCTTCCCGGAAGGCGCACCCGCCGCGGAGGCTTCGCCCCCCCCCATCGCCCCCCACCCCCGCCCCGTCACCCTACCCTCCCACGCGGGTGGCTCAGCCACGGCCGCCCTGAGACAGAGGAAGATCCCAGGGAAGAAAATGCCAAAGCTCCTCATAGGGGCGCATTCGCCCGATCATTTGAGGGGGGGGGGACATCGCATATTTTCGTTAAATAATAAACATATTTATTACATTGTATATTATTTATGTAATGTAAATATCATACCATACAATATTGTTGTTTAAATAACTATATAATTTTAATATAAATAAATATTTAAATCAACGGTGCCATATAAAGGAAGGTAACAAACGAAAACCCTAGGTCTTTGGGGGGGGGGGAATGGCTCCCATGCCCCCCCCTGGATCCGCCACTGGGTCCTCATTCTCTCTATCAAAAACTGCCTACACTCCACATCACACGACTATTCTTTTAACGTGCAAAATGACAAGATGGCTTGCTTTCAAGACCACATAGATCCCAGAACCTCGACTTAAACACTGATTGAATTTCCTCCATCGATACTGTAATATGTGTAATATGTCTGTTGCGTATTCCGTATTTTCAAGAAACAAGCGAAAGAGCCAAAGGCTTACCGATGTATAATCACATGCCCAATTAATTTTTTTTTTGTTTTCTTTTTTTGAAGAAGAAGAAGAAGAAGAAGAAAAGAAAGAAAAAAAAAGAAAAAAAAAGAAAAAAAAAAGAAAAAAAAAGAAAAAAAAAGGTATTGATATCAATTCGAAGTACATCCTCTCCAACGCACTAGGAAGACTCTTCCTCATCAATTCGAGAAAATACTACAAAGCAATTTTAGGAACATTTCCTTGAAAGGATCAGAAATTGCAACTATGCAACAGATCCCTCGCGATTGGAGCCAAATGCCTGAGACACCATCGTACTTCATGAATCAGCATCAACTGTCACCGACACCGAATGCCTGGAGACATCTCGTTCAACGTCGAAGGGGAACTTGCTGGAGATCGCTGCTGGTTATGGTGGGATGCTAATGACATTCGAAATTTTAGCACATGTGCTGGTCAAGTTTTTTTTCTGTGGGGTTCAACTGTAATTTTCGCGGTCATTTTGCAAAAGGTATAAACATGAAGAAACTGAACAAGACGTTTAATTGACTGAAGTGCGAATAAAACCCAACGAACGTTTAATTGAGAATGGAAGACGTTTAATTAAGAATGGAATTCACATGATATTGTATTTTCTACAATAATTATATTCCTTTAATTATATTTTGTATAATGAAAAATATATGAAATTATGCATTAAATACCCAAATAGCTTTTTCGATAGTAAAGTACATGAGTAGAAGTCATTGATTATTGGCAATTGACGAGGTATTTCCGCGGTCAAACCGCTCTATGCTAGCTCCGGGTCGAACACATCCGGTCCCCAACCGGTTTCCAAACATGTATGCATATATGTATACTGCTGAGTTCATAAGTACCACAGTAACAGAGGGTCAGGCGGATTTCTGCTTGTCAGACAGCGACAGGAAGAGGAGGAGAGTAGTTCAACATTCGACTAAAGATCAAGGAGATTACAGATCGTAAACTCTGGACTTGCAACTCTATTCAATACATGGCTGAACTCTCGGAAACCGGACAAAGAATCCAAAGTTACCATGTCCTCACTCTCTGTATTTGAATCTCATGTTAAGCTATAATATTTTCTTAAAGTAAGTTGACAGTAGACACAGATTTGAAGACAAAAAAGAAGGTTGATTTGAAGACAATTTTCAAATTCAACCTATCGTAAATTATCGCACTGCAAAAGATGGAGGAATGGAAATTTACGATGTATCAAGCGAAAAAATATTAAATTAAAACTATTTTTTTGTGTATATTTATATTTTAACATATACGCGTAATTGAAAAAAACAATTTACAGTTAAATATGTATTCTGATTTTTACAGAAAAAAAGCTTCACTCGCATTGAAACATTGTACATGCGTGTGGCCACCACAACCACGGTGCTACTTAGCTAAACACAATACACATTAACCCATTACAGCTCATCGTATGATATATCATACGCTTCCTGCTGGTCAACTCAAATTTGCTTCTTTTGCAATACTTTGTAATACATTGTAACATTGTACATGCGTGTGGCAACCAGGACCACCTCGGTGCTACATAGCTAAACAAAATACACATTAAAATGTGACTGCGTCCTCTTCTTCAACTGATTGAAACAAATTCAGAACTAATTCCAATATTGGAATTGTATGCTAATCAAGATATTTTGTTTTTGCCTAGCGTTGGCTTCCAGCAAAACGTCTTCTCCCTGAATATAGGTGTGGATTTTCCTCACATATTAAGCAATCGATTCACACTTTGATTAAATGCTCGTGGTCCAGCATTCAATTATTGCTTGTTTTTCGTCAGCATGGGTGGGCAAACGTGCGGAGAGACGGCTGGAATAAGGCACGTACGTGCTGTCGTGCTTCTTTGTCGTATGATACATCGTATTTGTCGTATACGTACGTGCGTATACGACAAGTAGAGAATTATATATAATGCTGTGGAACATCGATTTCGAGATTTCAATGGCAGCACACATTTGGGGCCCCAGAAACCAAAATAGGTATTGCTTTTAGGTCCGTCCCCCGGTCCATCTGCGAAAAATAATAGCACCTGAACTATTGGTAGGATTTTTCCCAAAATGAATATTCGCCAGCCGATCTGCCCGACACGAAACCCTGCAATTTGAAAATAATTCTTTATAGGGGATACTTTACCTTTTCCTGTTTAAAGCTTCAGGGTCATTTTCAAAATTTTCCAAAAATGACGCCAACTTTTTTCTTCCTCGATTTCTTATAAGATATGAGAGAAATACATACATGGCTCCGATGTTCACAGTTACCCGTGATGTTTGGGAAAATTGCAAAAGTTCGAAATTTTTCGGCTTCTTCCTACAAGACAGACAGACAGAGACGGACAAACGCACAAATGGATAGACGGACGTATTGTCGTCAATCGATTTTTCGATATCAAAAACCCACATATCAATAAATTATTACAAAATTACCATGTCTGTTTTATGAATATCATTAAACTATAACAATAATTTAATATAATTTGAGAAAAATGTATTGTTAGGTATCAATATATTGGTATTCTATCTTTTCTCAAATTAAGTCAAGTCAGTAATGCAGATCATCGTCTCATAATGCTGTTTCCCGGTATTCTTCAACTTCGTAAGAACACGAAATGAGATATACAAAGCCTCGAAACATCGTATATCATTAAATGAATTAAGGGAGCACACATTAGATCCTCAGTAGCGTGTTAGATGTTTTCAATTCACCTATTAAATTTGCAACTGAGCAAAATCAGCGAGCGTTTTAGCATTTCGATTGGGCATTTGGTTGGGCGAGCGTTGGTAGTACCAAATTCATCTTCCTTTCTTGTCCGCTCGAGAACTCCACACACTCCGAGATATCTTGGTAGATATGCATCTCGCCGCCAATTACTGGTACTCTGGCAGAAATGCTGCCACAGAGAGGGTTTAATCAGGACCGAATGCGATGCTGTTCAGAGCAGGTTCAGCACACGAAATGGGAAAGAAATAGTTTAGTGGCTTGATGAATGAGACAATTATAGTAATAAGAAGCGTTTTAGAATTTAGGATTACATATTTATTTCTCGTGTTTTTGTTTTACTTTTTCGCTACGGAGTAGAGAGAAAGTTATGTAACGTTGCGTGAAAAAAACGGGGAATTTTCGGCAGAAAAACTATTATTACAGGGCCCTGGTAACGAAAATGTGGATACATCCAGATGTTAAATTTTGAAATAAAAAATCTTCTAAAATGTACTACAGCCAGAATCCATGTTCTGTGGGTCCTTCACACCAAAAAATCGAATGACAACAAAGTTCTGTCCGTCTAGTTGCCTGTCTGTGAATAACGCTAGCGGCTAAAGTGTTCATCCGATTTTCTCCAAAATTGATATTCCCCAATCGGTCTGTCTGATGTCGCGACCGCTGGAATTTAAAACCGATATTTTAATTCTGAGATGTACTTTACATGAAGCCTCTTCAAAAAATGGCTCCGCGGTTATAATCTCCGCTTAATAATCTGTTTTGATTACATTTCGTTGTTGGATAGTAAGAAGAAACTTTAAGAGAATGGTGCAGGTCTCATGTTCGTTGAAAATCCTGAATTTTCGAAAATTGCAAAAGTTCAAAATATGTTCGGAGTCTTCTTACAACTCAAACATTAAAGATAGAGATTTTTGTCCTGAATGAAATCTGTTCTCTCAAGATAGATTTTGCGATAAGGTCATGTACAATATTTCGAAAATTTGAGTACTTTTCGCGTAATTTTGCATGAAAATAGAATGAGAAAGTAGCTGCTGTTTTAACACCACTTTTTGGTGACCAAACAAAGAGATGTTTTATTTTGTTCGTTTGACATTTCATCTGTAATTTGTTTGTTACTAAGTCATGAGTAAACACGTTGTTCAATTTTTTTGGATTTGACATAAATGTTCCGTGAAGCCAGTAATAAGATATACGATTATTTGTAAGGTTTTTTATTTTTTGATTCTTTTTCAAGATTGTGGCCATTTTGATAATTCCGTTTCATGTAATGTCTGTTACGTAGAGAAACAACCAAAAAGTTTTCTTTGATATTCTTCGATGTTGACGTGAGTAATTTTTGATATCATTAAAAATGACGTGAGTAGAAGTATTTTTTGCTTTGGATTTTGCTTCAAGATGGTTAATATGTTTACTTTTATGAATTATTCAGCTTTCTTTAATGATCCTAGAAATGAAATCCATCGATGGGTATTTCGCCTGTCAGCATGTATCATTGTTAGACGGTAACAAACAAATGCGTTGTTCCATTAATTAGTCAAATTAATGGAATTGGTCAATTTAAAGACTGCAATGGGGTGCATATGTTAGATATATTTGGTCGCGATATCTATATTTCGCAAAGCTGTTAAGTAATATTAGGGATCCAATATCTTCAAAGAAACAACCAAGACATTTGCTGGATGCGCAAAACTCGTACAGTTTAACCTGTACTCTAGGGAATTCGGAGCGATAACCCAAATAATGAGAATAAAAATTAACAAATGAAGTTTCAGAACAAAAGTAGTTCCAAAATGTGATTTGTAGTAGATCTGATGTATGAATCTGATACGTATGAAATCGAAAGTGCATGCACACCCACAACGAAGTGATCATAACCTAGAACGGTGCACTCCGGGAGCTAGGCAACAGCCATCTGCATTATAAATTCAGACTCAGAGAGCACAGCGTCAGCACCAAAAATCGGAGCATTTGCCGCCCCGAAATTTATTTGCCAAGATACTGTGACATGAAGAAGAAAACCTTTGAAAACCGAAAGTGTCCCGGGATGTCTACTAGAAAATCAGAGTCGTCTCACGCCATTATTTACGTTATGTAGAGAAACTATGCCGTAGTGAATAATTGCCTAATGATCTCTGTGTAGTGTCATGTGCAAATAACAGAAATAGGCTATTTTTTTCCTTGACGAAACTAATTGTCTCCCCAAGTTTTTAATTTCATCTCCCTTCGGAAAGCTCATCTGTACGCAACGCGTTTGCAAGGTGATTGGGTTCCAAATTCACATGATCATCACATTAGCTCATCTAATCCAGATAAGATGATGATATTATTCTTGATAATATTTAAAACGTTACCATAGGAAAAATCATTCAACCAGTTTCGAGCTAGCGATTCATCAAATTATAACGAATTAACAATGAAAATTAGAACCATATATAGAAAAACATACTTCACAAACATTGACTTCATTTCTTACTCCAATAAGAGCCCGCGGACGAGAACAACAATTTTCTGAAAGGTCCATCCAGAATCCAAGCTCAGTGAACCCATAGCTCTTGAGCCGCTACGCGTCGTCAAGACAAGTGTGATTGGACTAATCAATAAGAAAGCGTATCAATGTGCCATCCGGGTCGCGGTGAGTTTGAGCCGCGTGATATATCGCTAAAATCAATAGTAATTTTACATCAGAAAAAGCGAAATAATTCACGAATAGCATACTTATTTTTACTGTAATAAGAACATGAAGATACATCGTGCTTCAGACGTAGATATATTCATTATTACGAAATATAGCGTAAAGTAAATGCGTGGATAATACTGAATTGGTTCGTTTAGTTGACGCAGTCTCTAAAAGAAAAACCGTGAAGTTAAACTTCACTCTCATCCGTCTTTCATTCTCCATAGCCCCCCCCCCCCCCCAACGATTCCCGCATTACACTTTCTGCCAGCTGTCTCCAGAACCCCGCCTATCAAGGTTACGCCTGTGGGCAGCGTGGGTGGGCTAACGCATGAGTCTGCAGGGGTAAGTGAGTGGGCATAAACACGCCGCAAATATTCCTTTCAAATCCGCCAACATTCTCAACGCAACATAATTATAAATTGTCGGTATGCGTATTAACATTCCAATTGAAAAGTTGGACTGAAAGTGTTTAGTGTGATTTGTAAGATTTTCCGTTAAAATCAGACCAAATTTTCAAACAGAAACAGAATCATCAAAAAGAAAATTCATATTGAAAACGACTGTAATTTTTTATTATGATAGGACGATTACATGAATACTGATCAGAAGTGATCATGAACTGCAATGGAAATGTATACTGAAACAAGTAAATATTGGTGTTTTTCGGTAGCGTGACATTCTTCAAGAATGAAACCCCCAGAACAAAAATGTCTAAGAATTGTCACACCGTCAGGGAATCGAATCCGGGTCTCGCCGTTTATCAGTGAACTACTGAGACGACCAGAGCTTTTATTGATTTCTTTCGCCTTATATATTGCCCGTAATTAGATATTCAATTGTCTCCACCCAGCCATCTTATTGGAAAGGCAATTATGCTTGGAACATGTTTCAGACAGAACATGTATTCCTTGATGTGACCGTGTTAAAGTGAAGCAAATGTACTTTTATAATTAAAATTGTTTCAAAGAACTGTCATCCCAATCGGTATTCAAACACGAATCTCCTTGTTTGGTCCAGGTCCAGTTGCTGTAACAATTAGGGTGACAATTCTTTGAACAAATTTAATAATTAAAATAGAATTTGTTACACAGTAACAATATCACACCATGGACAACCTTTACGGTGTGGAACATATTTCCAATGTAATTACCTCTCGAATAGGCAGGCAAGGTAGTGACAATACAATAACATTTCTATACTGCGATTTTTTTGAACTCTGTTCCTGGCAGGTATCAGCTGTTGACGGTTTCATCTAATCGGGAACTTATGTCGCTACAGTGACGTCACTATGGTAACGTTGCAGCTCCCGATTGAATGAAACCGTCAATAGCTGATACCTGCCAGGGGTAGAGTTCAAAAAATCGCAGTAAATGGCTCATCTATAAAATACGTAACGATAAAGGGGGAGGGAGGGGGTCTGAAGCAGCGTTACGTTGCGTTACATAGAGTTAGGGAAGTGCGTTACATTGGGGGGAGGGGGATTGAAAATACTCGAAATTTGCGTTATGTAATTTATGGACGGCCCCGTAATGCAGCGTACTACACTCATCCCTTTTCCTGCCTCCGAATCCCGCACCGATTCCCGCGTTCAACCTCCCGCGAGTTGTCTCCAGAAAGCTGCTTAGCAACGGGTTCGCTCCTGGGCAGCGCGGGTGGGCTGGCGGCGGCGGCGGCGGCGGCGGCGGCGGCGGCGGCGGCGGCGGCGGCGGCGGCGGCGGCGGCGGCGGCGGCGGCGGCGGCGGCAGCGCGGCGGGCGCGAGTGGGCGAGCGGGCGGGCAGGCGCCGAATTCGCCTCCCCGCCCCGCACGCTGCGCGGGGGCCTCGTGGCCGCAGGTGCGCGCGGCATTTCCGCTGACCTTCGCGGCGGCGGCGGTTGCGTCATCCGGGCGGGCGGGCGGGCGGACGAGAGTGCGGGGGCGGCACCGCCCGCCCGCCCAATCCGCCGCCCGGACGATGCGCTGATAGTGTAGATACGGAGGTGCAGACGAGCACTGTCAGGGCGATGACGAGATGGGATCTGGGAAGAACGTTCACGAGATATGTAGATCTGCGTGAGGGGAAGGAGAGAAGGGGGAAAGAAGGAAAATAGGAAAGAAAAAGTAGGAAGCAAGGAATGGAAAGAGGAAAGGAAGGAAGGAAGGTTAAGAGAAAATCACAGCAGAATTCTCAAGATAAATTATCATTGATAATATGAGTGCTTTGGAAATTATTGATAAATCTCCAATTCGCGAAGTGAGGTGTTCCAAACTGGGCCAAATATCGAAAATATGTTAAAATTAATGAGGTTAGGTTACAGTATACACGCGATTAATTGGACACTGACATAGCGATCGATATATACGAAAGATATATGAGTCACAGTTTATGATTGGCTAGGAGGGAGAAGCGGTAAGAAAAATCGGATAGAAAAAACGATAAACTTTTTGAGATTCACTGCGCTGATTGGGACATTTTGTATGTATAGTTAAATACTATTGGTTTTAATTTCACGAGTTGAATAGTCACGAAAAGTCGAGATCTTACTGACGGTCAAGCAACAGGATCGTTGGAAATGAGACGAAAAAATCGGGTCTTTTGGAAGGTTGCACAACAAATGCACGTGTCATCAATAATGAAGATGATACGTGAATCCGGTTTAAAAAAAATAATTTATTACCTGAAGAAACAAATTAGACGTTATCAACACACAGTATCTCATTAAAAACAATGTTACTCTGTTGTAAATTTAATACTGCTGTTTTAAGAAAAACTGTTTGTACGTTCGTCGCGTTGTCCGCTCTAGAGATATTACTAATTCTGCAATTAAGTTTGAGAACTTGGTAGCAAAAAACACTAACTTAAAATTACAGAACTTTATAACTTTACAAAAAACGTCGTTCCGGAGTGGACCTTCCGAAGTCGTGATAATAGTGGTAGCTTTTGAAATAAATGACATACGATAGTATATAGAAAAAGTGGAAGAGCAAAAAATACCAATCAGAAAAGGTGTCGTGCTATTGGAACAGTATTGGAACGCATCGTCAAATATGGTAACAGCAATGGGAATGAATGTGAATATTGGTAATTTTGATTAACGCTGCGGCGGCGGCAGTACCCTATCAGTAATGATTGTGGTGTTAAAGGTGCCTCCATTTGCGGTTGCATTTGCAAGTGGAGGTGGTGGAGTTGAGTCCACTACCATGCGAAGAGTGTGGGGGATTGCAGCGGCAGCGGTGGCGGCTACTATGCTGGTGTCGGTCTGAGTGACAGGGATGGTTCGTCTATTGACGTCTGCTCAGATGTCGGGCGTATTGGTGAAGTACGTTCGTGCTGCGCTGAGTGTACAAGTGATCATAAATGATGAATGATGTGATGACTGCCGTACTCGATTCACGAGCCTAGGCGATGGTCGATGCTTACGCCTTAATTTTCTCCCTTTTCCTGAGCCGGTGATCGCAATGGTGATTTGCCACTGCATGAAGGATGGTAGGCTGATCACAATGGAAGAATGATGACAGGTGAGTATTATCGAATGGGTGATGACGATCCGATACGAGGGGGGATGTAAAAGCTGACCACAATCAGATGGTGCAAACACATGTTATACAGGACTCGAACATTTTGGCCTTTGTCTCAGCTCCAAACCTGTGGGCCTCAGAGGCACGCATGACGATGGATATTGTATAAGAATGATTATTTCATGTTTCCAGGCGCGACAAATGCTAAGGCTGTTTGTGCCTCTCTGGTGAACTTCCACAGTTGGATGATGAGATCCCGCGCCGACCTACATGTAGACTAGCAGGAGTTTTCCTCAACCAGGTACCTCGCACCAGCGGAGCACTGCCTTAGCTCTAAGCTCCGACACGTGTGGTAGTGTACTGCAGGGACGTGGAAGTGGAATTAAGGAATGAGGATAGGACCAGGAAGAGGAAGAAAACGTGCGCGATCCGTGACCTGCTTTTTTGGTTCTGCTCCGACATTCGCCTGGTGCTGATCGGAGAAACCACGGAAAAATGCAGATCAGAACAGCCGGCCGCTGGAATTCCACTCCAGATGGAGGCTGAATTCGACCTAGCTAATGTCGAAAATCGTGCCACTGTCGAGACTCGAACTCCAGGACCTCCAGGTCAGAGGCACTACAGTGACATCAATTGATGCCCTGAGCCACCTATGCTAGAGTGATTTTAGATGTGTTCAGAGATGAGTTCAGAGATCCCGAGGAAGGAAATCCATTTCTGAGAGGAAAAGGAGCTACGAACCACGGTGACTGGTACTCTGATTGTGTCAGCAGCATCGTTGGTTCGAGGGCGACGAAGATGAAGTTCCTTGGCGGAGGGGCGGCGACCGTGGAGCGGCGGCGGTGGCAGAGGCGATGTTCTCGGCTGTGGCGGATGTGGTGGCGGATGTTGGCGAACCTTCGCATCGCTTGGGAAGCTAAATAAACCACAGAATGACGTGACATGACTTTCTCATTTCTTCTGGCCGGTAAGCATTTGCTCAGAGGGTCCAAATTTTACATATGCTTTCGTGGACAATATAGTTGACCTTCGCGAGTTCCTTCGCCTTGTAGGATAAGGCCTGAATCGTGAGAAACACTGAACCACTTATTCATTTGGAAAGGGTTAAGGTATTTTATTCATGTCATTCAAGGTATTTTATAGTGATGAGGAGTTTCCGTTTTAAACAGAATTAAAGTGCTTCTTCAGTCGTACATTTTGACCAAATATGAATTTCACAAGATATTAAAATACTTCGAATAAATTAAATAATATTATTTTTTCTATAAATAATTTGTTTGCGTTAGTGTCATTACAAAGTATTGGCTGCAAATGAACTGACTTATTTTCAAAATCCAATGTTGATGACATCATTATTCTAAAAATAGTTAATACAAGAATCAAGGCTTCATTTCTTGTTTTTGATCGATTAAATCCTAGCTAACAGGTTCATTTTCATAATTTATTTGCCGAGGATTTTCTAAACTGGAACAATCAATATATTTTTACGTTTAATAATGGAGAAAAGTTGCTTCCAAATTAAACAACTTCACTAACAGCCATAAATAGTAAATTTAACGAGAAAAATTATGAATAATATCGAGATATAATTAAAAGAAAAACGAGCATTAAAGATTACCTTTAAGATGATCATATCTGGCTTATTTCATGACTTATTATTCTGAAATTCTTAGTCCGAAATCACGAATTAGAAACAATAATGGAAGTGACCGCGGGAGAGGAGAAGACTAGTGATTTGGGCAGCGAACGAAATTGCCTTCCCACACGCAACCTCGAAAATCCTTTTTGTAGTAATGAGAACCTGCAAAAAGTTTAATCTCACTGCTACGAAAATAGGCGTTATAATTTTTTTACATCTTTATGACGTGACGTAATTAGAACACCACGTCCTTACAACGCCTTTGCATTCACAGTAGCCGGCATTAGGTCAACCAGCGGAAAATAATGTAAAATGCATTCAGAATTGCCTGTCCACTTGAGATAAGGAGTTGTATGTATTGCGATGTTTTAAAATCTTTTCCTCCAAAAATAATAATTTTTCCTATTCATTTTCACTTCCACTTAATAATTCTGTCCATTCTGTATCTAGTATTTTCTATTCTTGTTATACAGATTTTTTTGTTTTCCTATAATCCGCAAGTCGCCAAATTACTTACCAATGGGAAAATAACATCAAACATTAGATTAGATTAGAATTATTAATTCTGCAATTAAGTGTTGGAGCTTGGTGGCAGAATATCTTTGCATTCATTAAGCTTAAATTTATCAACAATACTCTACAAAATAATCCACAATTACACCGTGTAAGTCTTCACAGTACTCCACTCCACTCCACTCCACTCCACTCCACTCCACTCCACTTCAGTTCACTTCACTTCACTACACTTCACCGCACTGGACTACTTTGAACCGACTTGTAAAGTAGGTTTTCCTAAATGACGACGAATTCCATTCCAAGCTGAATAGCCATATACGCGACACTCCCCGTGCTGGATAGTTGGGATGGAATGAAATTTTACCATGAATTTAAAAAAAATTCTCTGTCGGAACCTGCCACGTAAACTTCCGTTTTGTCACCCTCCATGCTACGTGACTTCCGAGGCAACGGACTGCCGACAGATATGCTGATAGGGGCGGTATCAGCGTGTGCGTCCGTCCCTTCCATCTTTTTCGCCCTTGCGCTATCACGACTTAAGGGCTACCATACCACTTGTTGTATAGCTTTCCTTACTGCTTGGACGAATTCTTTCACACGTTACTTTCATAATTACTTCTGTAATGAACTTCAAAATGTCAACCACATGCTATATCCATGTGACTTCCGCGAAGGACTTTGTTCTCATACGTCAACTCCCCATGGTGTGCACACTGGCGGCAGCCTTCTGCTAGAAGTTTTGTTTTTCTCGTTTTCGACAATACAATCGCAACTCACTTGTCTTATGCACTCCGTATTTCAATTGGGCAGTCCCGACTGTTTATAGAAATACATTGTTTTCTCGTAAACTCAGTATATCTTAATGGCATTGCCTGCTGACACTAAATGTAAAAAGAAGTTAATTAAATGTTCTTTTATTTACAACATAATAAGTGTTTGTCAATACATTTGACAGTCAGTATTAATCAATTTACATCTGAAACTACTCTTACTTCCATTATTTCACTCTTACTTCGCCTTCCTTTGTTTTGTTTCTCAAATACTATCATTGTTTTATCTCTTTCGTCTATTTTTTTTTAATACTTTGAGATGACGTGGCTCATCTCAGTATATGCATCTCAGTACGAAATAACATTTCCTAATGACAGTTGTATTTTGACATTGAAACTTAACAAACAACGCAAAACTACAAAAGTGTATTAGAATTAAGATATGAAACACTTTGCCCTAAAGTCTCAGAAACTACTAACACAAAGATAATTTTTTACGAGAATCGGGAGTCTGAGAAGTGAAATAAATTACTTTGAAAGTTTTCGGTTTAATATTCTAGTGTTCAAAGACATTCATACAAATTTACTCTAGCACACAAGAACAGACCGAAAGGAACAGTGGTGCGAATAACGATGAAACGACTGTGCTGTCACTATATTTAAATAACCGCGAATAACGATTAACCAACACAAAACAAAGTTTAATTTGAGTACAACGGTGGCAATCGTCCCATAAAAATCCAGAAGTAGTCCACGTGGCCGCTTGAATACCCAGCTAGCCTAGGGCCTTCGGAGACCTTGATCGGGACCCCGAACCGCAGAGACGCCGGCGGCGGCGGCGGCGAAGACAGTAGCGGCGGCGGCGGCGACCTCCATCGGCGAACAATGCCTTCTCAGCGGCGCGGCGCGGCGCGGCGCGGGGCGGGGTCTGGCGAGGGAGGGAGGGAGGGGGCGGGCCGCTTTTTCGGCAGCCCGCCCCAAACGAGCCGGCTCGGCCCGCGGCGGCATTTGCCTAAGATATGCAGCTTTTTTACCCGAATGATCCGATTCCATCGACGGCCGCTAATGTATGCTCCGCGCCGCGAGACCCGGCGTCCCCGGCTGCCCCCCAGGGCCGGCGCATAGCGGCACATGGCGGCGCATGGCGGAGCATGCTGGCGCATGGCGGCGCATGGCGGAGCATGCTGGCGCATGGCGGCGCATGCTGGCGCATGGCGGCGCATGCTGGCGCATGCTGGCGCATGCTGGCGCATGCTGGCGCATGCTGGCGCATGCTGGCGCATGCTGGCGCATGCTGGCGCATGGCGGCGCATGCTGGAGCATGGCGGCGCATGGCGGCGCATGGTGGCACATGAGGTCGCATGGCGGCGCGGGGCGGTGTATGACGGCGTATGGCGGCGGGGGGCGGTGCATGTCGGAGCATGGGGGCGCATTGCGGCGCACGGCGGCGCATGGCGGCGCATTCCGGCGCGGCCCAGGGACACAAGGGAGCAGGTCGCCCTAAAGCCACTCTCTTGCTAATTTCTCTTCATTTGTTCAAAGCAATATACAAATACGGAACGCGGCACATCCAAGGGAGTATGGCTATAATGAATATACTTTTATCCACTACCCAATTCTGGGTCGAGATCTGTCGCTGGCTGGAAGAGAATTCTAGAGGCCGGCTGCTCTGATCGGTAGTTTTCCGCGGTTTCTCCCATCAACACCAGGAGAATGCCAGAGCAGTGCCCTAACAAACGGGCACGGACCGCGCGCGATCATTCCTTTCTCTTCCTTGTCCTATTCTCACCCCTTACACACACACTTACACTAACATGCAGTTCACAGCCACACATGCCCGGAGAGCGGTCGGGAGGTTAGAGCTTGTCCTGGCTGGGGGGGGCGCTGGTGGAAGGTATCAGGCTGGGGAAAAATCGCAAGCCGCCTTGTAAGTCGGCATCGGATCTCGCCATCCAGAGGGGGAAATAACTGCCACCTCCCATGCAAAAACATTCGCCACACTTATGGGACTAATTATTTTATCAGTTGAATATGTGCCACATGTAAGTGTGCTCGCGCGTCAGTGTGTGTGTGTGTGTGTGTATGTGTGTGTGCATGTGAGCGTGCCTGAGAGTGAGTGCGTGTCTCTGCGCATTTGTTCGTGCGCGCGTGCGTGTGTGTGTAGGTGTGAGTGTATATGGAGTGTGTGTGTGTGTGAGTGTATGTGTGAGTGAGTGTGTGTGCGTGTCGCGTCTCGGTCGGCGGAATGCGCACTCTATCCCTGACACCACCGCTGCTCCAGGCGCCTCCAGGCTGGTCCAGGTTGCCTTCTGCTCCATCGCCCCTCGTCGCGTTGGGCAGGAACCGAAAAGGTATTGAATACCGGTAAAAATACCGGTAAAATACCGGTATTTTTTCATACAGGTATAAAATACCTTTATTCTTTTATACCGGTAAAATACCTTTAAAGGACGTCTATACCGGTATGGACGTCCATAAAGGTTATACCGGTATTATACCGGTTTTTTCGATGGAAATAGTGTCGCGTTCGCGGCCCACACGCGCGTTCGCTCGCCAAACGCGCGTTCGCTCCCCAAACGCTCGTTCGCTCCCCCAAACGCGCCTTCGCGTCCCCACACGCGCGTTCGCGGCCCCACACGCGCGTTCGCTAGCCAAACGCGCGTTCGCTCCCCCACACGCGTGTTCGCGTCCCTACACGTGCGTTGGCTCCCCTACACGCGCCTTCGCGTCCCCACACGCGCGTTTGCGGCTCCAAACTCGCGTTCGCGGCCTCACACGCGCGTTCGCTCCCCAAACGCGCGTTCGCTCTCCAGACGCGCGTTCGCTCCCCAAACGCGCGTTCGCTCCCCAAACGCGCGTTCCCTCCCCCAAACGCGCGTTCGCGTCCCCACATGCGCGTTCGCGTGTCCACAACGCGCGTTCGCTCCCCCAAACACGCCTTCGCGTCCCCAGACTATTATAATAATTCTTTCACAACCAACAACAGAACTCGACCTAGGTGGATTGTCTGGTGACGAAAATACGCCGAAGTTGAGACTCGAACCCTAGGACCCCCGGTCAGAAACTCTGCGGAGTCCATAATTGTTCCTCTGAGCGTAAAAAATCAGAATGTTTCCCCTCCAAAACCTGTATGATTATACTGAAATACCGGTATTTTCTCATGAAAATACCGGTATTTTCATGAGAAAGTATCGGTAAAATACCTCTAAATAGAGGTATAATACCGGTATAGACGTCGAATAATGGTAAAATACCTCTAAAAATACCGGTATTTTTAAGGTATTTTTGAATGAAGGTATAATAGAGGTAAAGGTATTTCTATACCGGTATAAATACCTTTACGACTATTATTTCGGTATTCAGTCCCTGGCGTTGGGAGCTGCACACGCAGCGGCGGCAGCACCATGTTAACAGCCAGAGATCTTGTGCGAGATGAAGGGATTCGTAGGGCTAACGAGACCGCGCAAACATGTTCCACAGGCTACCGACCGGAAAGACTGATGACGTCAACAACATGTAGTGAAGAAGGAGGCAATTATGTGGCCTTAGTCTGTTGTAAAATAATTTCAGATAGGGAATGTCAAGTTCAGAAATATGATCTAAACTAGTAGGGCTATAAAATATCGCAGACAGTATTATTTGCAAATTTTACGTGAAATAACTCTATTTCAATTATTAATTTTCCATTAATATTAGTAATGATTGGAAAATGTTATGTAACCTCTCAGTAAGAAGACTTTTAAAAGAAAACAGTGGATTTCGCTAGATAAATGGATAGCTGAAGTGTTAATTCTTTTAGTACACAGTTCTGATTGGGGTCTATTAGAGACATTACTCAATGCTATTTGTAAGAATGTTCAGCGTAAATAAAACTCAGCTTTTTTCAGTTATGAATTGATTTTGAGGAGAATTTTAAAGATCAGGGAATCGATTTGCCTATAATTTTCATCAGTGACGAGACTATCACTCCATTTCTCGGAAACTCTCTGGAATCCGCAACTGGCTCAGAGTAAACGACGTGTTGAGTAGGGCCAGAGTGCGACGTGCGCGCTGACCCCGGTGTTTTTTGTTGAGGAAAAAGCGTTTTTTCTCTCTGCCTCTCTTTCCTCTTACTCTTCATCATTCATTTCTCTACCAATATCCGCCTCTCAATGCATCTCATCTATAATCTACATCTACTGTATTCCACAGCAGAGCGAAGGTATCTCTGTGGCTGCTGCCGAGTTTGTTGGAAATGAGTTCCCACAGCAGTACAAATTGGCTGTTCTGAATCAGCACACAGGAATACTTAAGATTTTTTCTTGCTTATTGCATGACGTCACCTGTATGGTACGCAGTGACGCACTGAGTATGGGAATTACGTAGGTACACACAGTATGGGAATAAGGATAATAGCACAATCTAATATTTTTTCTGCCAAATGTAAATTTTCCTTGTTTTTGTATTCTACCCGAGTTCTGTGCAATATCGAAACCACTTCCACCTCTTCCTTGTCCAGAGCCTGATTAGTTGTCCGTCATTTTACGCGAATATTTGAAATTAGTAAAATAGATAATAACCGGCCAAAGGGATTGTGATTGGAGTTGTGTTCATTCCGATGGCTCTCTAATAAAGTGTTGATTGACTGACTGATTAATGATTCCGGGCGCGTCAACTGCAAAGGTCATTAGTCCCGAAAGGGTTGTGAATGCTTTTTTATCGTGGCAGGTGGCGGTAATCTCCCTCCTTTCGTGGATGGCATGATCCGGAACCAACCTGTCCGTCGCCTTGCGGGGGGGGATCCCAACCAGGTATCTACACCAGCTGGTCTCCCGGCATGTGTGGTAGTGTAGTAGCGCATGTAAGTGTGTGTAAGGGGTGAGGATAGGCCCAGGAAGGGGAAGGAAAGATCGCGCGCGGTCCGTGGCCCGTTTGTAAGGGTACTTCTCCAGTATTCGCCTGGTGTTGATCAGAGAAACCACGGAAAACTACCGATCACAGCAGCCAGCCGTTAGAATTCTCCAGACAGCGACTGAACTCGATCTAGCTACGCAGCTACATTGTGTTGCCACTAGTGTCGAAAATCCTGTCACCGGCGTCGGGGGTGGAACCCTGGGATCTGCACCAACAGTCGATGCCCTGAGCCACGCACGCGGTCAGAGTGAGGCGATGGGGTGGGTTTTGTGCGCGGACGTATTGTTGGCAGCCGCCACCAGAGTCCCTAGTTACAGAGAGTAGCGTATTCCATTGTTCCGCCGATCCCACCATTTTATGTCCAGTTGTCACAAGAATTGGAACGGTCCAGTACTCTAGAATTGGAACCATGAATCTAACTCAAACCAATATTAACATCCTTGAAAATCTTCATAATGTCACCAATTGTTATAGTTTCCCTTCAGTTCCTGATTAGGGTTGCCGGAGGGAGGCGTGCAACTCTGGCGGCGGGGGCGCGCGTCGTGACGCGGCTGTTGCTCTTACCATCGTCTGCTCCTCCCCCCGTGCCGCCCCCCATATCTGTATAACGTTCCGCGGTTGCCACCGATTCTCTATTGTAACATCCGCCACAACAACCTATTTTCTAATGCAGTAACCGTTCACTTCAATTTCCTATTTTTATAATACTTATTTTCAATACCTTGTAGGTTTTAGTTTCAAAATCTTTATTATAATGTACTTTAGTACTTCATTTGTTACAGTCTTCATACACTGCATTACATTAACATATTGTAACCGCTAAAGCCGTTTACAGCAAGAAAATATCAGTTTTTTCTTCGTAAACGCGTCCTGTTATCTTTGAGATCAAGTAGTTACAACATTAACCAGGAGAGAACGCCAGGCGACGTACGTAGTTTCAAAATAAGCTACCAGGAGCGCTTATCACTAGTACTAGAAGCGTGATAACGAAATCGGTCAGCGGAACGACGCGATCGACCAATGGGAATAAAGCAAACGAATATCGGAGAATTAAGAGCAAGAAGAGACCAACTCGGCCATTTTACTGAAAACCAGCGGAACGAGAAGGTACTCTGAACGAACTTCTGGAACGACGGACCACGCCAGTTCAAGATTTCGACAGTACACAAGCTTTTAGAAAAGGTAACTCATCTTATTATTATGATGATTTATTCATGAGAGGGAATGAATAAAATACATGAAACGTGAATAATTTTTAAAAGAAGAATAATTAACAAGATTGATGCTATGAATTGAAACGAAAAAAAATGTAACGAGTAGCTAATTGAAATAGAAATGTTACAAGCAATGTGTGAATTATTGCAGCTTTTTGTATAAGAATACTTGAACCAGCTCGAATGAAATTCGATCATCGGACGCTACTGCAACGCCGACGCCAACGACGCGAGCCCCGAGGACAACAGTGCAGTCAACGGGAATTTTTCGTGTTCGAGTTCCTTTCCGGACGACCCCGAAAAACTTCAAGCTTCGCACGTCGCGGGAGACATCGTGAGTTCGGCTAACCCTTTTCAAGTTAGCGGCAGAAACGTGGGCCAGATGTAGAACGATTTTAGTAGCATAGTTTACTAGATGGTTAACTGTAATATTGCTTGACTTTAGTAATGAGTTTTTGAATACATATCCGTGTGCCAAATCGAAATACAGTTTCGTTACTGGACGCAGATATTTAAAAGGTGTTACTGGAAAATAAATTCAGAAGTAAAGATAGACAATTATTCGATCGATTGACATATTGTGTCGGATGCAAAGCTTAACTGTGTAGCATTTAACTTAACATTTTTTTTAAGTTAGAGATCTCATAAGAGTAAATTAACTTAACTTTTTGCTTAGAGTTGATAAGACTAGATATTGTAATACCAATAACAGTTATACATTCTAATTGAATCAAGTGAATTTGTTTGAACAATTAGATGATTGACATTTTTTTGTATAGGACATGGTATTAATATTATCGATTTATGTTATATATGAATGGTAATTACAGGTACAACATTTTGAGTGTGTATTATTGTATGTGTATTTCAGGAAATGTATGTAGAGATAATCGTGTATTAGTAACGTATTATTGGAATTCCGATTCTTGAACTCATTCTTTTGAATTTAATTGGAAGATTTCAAGGCTTTATTTGCAATTAAATTTTTCTTATATTTTGTAACAATTTTTGGTTTTTTCATATCAGATTTAAACAGGACATTAATAGTCAATTCATGTTATTTTGATGTACTAATTTTGAGTACAGAATATATATTGTTTGTTGTTATTTTCGTAAAACATACGACAAAAGTGTTCTCAATCTAATCCCAGTGTACTAAATCTTGAACCCTTTCCCTTGGAAAGAAAGTCTGCTAGGACCTTCTTATATGAGTGCGTTGTGGCTTAACTTTATTAAAGCCACAATTACGAGTAACAAGGGAGTATTACTCGAGTCACCTGTCTCCTCCCATACGCGAGGTAATTTTACCCCAATTGTTGGACCAGGCGCTAGGTGGTTGGTTACTGCCTCACCTATCGTGCCACCACCCAACATTGGGAGGGAGACAAAAAGGCTAGGTGGTGACAATATTACAATTTTTATTATAAGAACATTGAATTACGACCAATTCTCTGTCTACATTCGTAACCAATACATCCGTTGTCATCCTAACTCCAAACAAGAGAAGTACATCATCCGTTACTTGTTCACGTAACGTAAATAAACATGTGAGGAATATACGAAACGTTACAGTTGCTACCTCAACCAGGGTCGTCTCCTCCACTGGATGGCTATTCCTTCCTTAGCCTCCACTCAATGGGTGATACCTACAGCCACTGTATCTTCAAACTTCACCTTCTCCGTAAAGTCCTTCTTTCCTCCACCTTCAGCCTCTAGAGGCCCTCTTCTTCTTCTATGTCTCTGGCAATCTCAATCTTTTTTTTTCCTTTTATCTTCAACCCTCCGTGTGTGCACATTATCCTCTTCGTCGATTTCGACTTCCCCCCTTAACCCTTCTTCCTTCACCATTCTTCTACTCCTCCATCCAATTCTTCCATTCATCTACTTTTCTCTTCTTCGACCTTTTCCCCGGTTATCAATGTCAACTTCATATAAGGAGTCATCCATAAATAACACAACGCTAAAGGGGGAGTGGGTCTGAGGCAGCGTTACATAGAGATAGGGAAATGCGTTGCAAGGGGGAAAGGGGGTATTGAAAATACTCGAAATTTGCGTTACGTAATTTATGAACGGCCCCTAATTTTCCTTCATCGAGTTCGAGATTCCTTCATCTTAGTAGTTTCCTTCTTCACTTCTTCCTTACTTAATCAATTCTTTCTCGTCTCTCGTCTCGTTCAACGCCTTCCTGAGCGAGTGGCCTGCCAGTGCCAGGGCCCCCGCCGCGCCGCCTTGGCCGGGGCGGCGGAGCGAGGCGCCGAGTCACCGCAGCCATTTCCATTTAATTGGGCTGGAAGCGCCTGCGGTCGCCCCGGCGCGGCGGCGGAAACCCGACGTTCACGCGCTCCCTGATGACTTCTTCGCGCACCGGCGGACGGCCCCGGTCTCAGACGCGCTTTTCTCAGCTTTGGAGCAAAAGAGAGTCCGGCGGAGTCCTCGAGTGCTTCAGTCTCCAAAATCTACGAAACTCTCTTGGCATCAAAAACGAAATTTATGAAATATTTAATTCAATTGAAGGTTGCTAATCAATTTTAACTTATTTTAAAATTGCTGGGTTGAATAATATAATCTGAATAATTGTAAAATTTATTGTACTTCATACTTCTGTTTATTGTTATTTCTTCTGTTTACTCTAATTTTTAAAAACAAGTATCGCTAGTCAAAATCAATAGTGGCCGCTAATACCCATAGATGTCTTTAAAATAAATAATAGCTTATCGACCTTAATGAAACAGACTTGGTAATTTTATAACAATTTATTTATTGTTATATATATCTTAATGTTTCGACCCTGTTTGGGGTCTTTTTCAAAATTTAGTGTCCAGAATTTGTTGAAATCGTAGATAAAATGGTAGCATTTTAATAAAAAAAAAGTCACTATGGTATAAAAAACATGTCACCTTGTAATATTTTGAAAAATACCCTAAACAGGGTCGAAACATTAATATATATACAGGATGAGTCACGTAACTTTAGCACCTCCTGTAACTTTTGAACGGTTGAAGTTATTGCAATGCAGTTTTCACAAAAGTGCATGAGGGAAAGGGGCTAATTGATACGTGCATTAATTTCTATTTTATCACTTGTATTTTACGAGATTTTTTAGGTCACTTTGTTTTTTCAAATGGAACTATACATATTTTTTCAGTCCACCATGACGAGCGTAAAAAGACGAATCCAATGATGTACATATTGTCATATGTTAGATAAGGATTTTTTTGATTAATTTTGATTTTTGCGACCGGGGTTTAACGGACGTTTTGAATAGTCCACCACACAAGGTCATGCAGCGCTCCACCAGCACACGTGCGCCCGGCGAAGGGAAGGGAAGGGGAGAGGATCTTATTTGAAAATACGAAACATATTATTCCAAGTATTCACAAAACCATTGCAGTTTTTTCCTGAACTGTGCTTTCCATCCTTCTGCATTTCCACATTTTCGTCTTTCTTTGATTGAAGGAATTAAAGGATGGAAAATAAGAATTTGTCATAAGTTTGTATTGTAATAAAATTGTTTATAACTTCAACTCCATTTAATGGGATTTCATAAGATACGTAGTAATGGGATCTTGAAACAAAGCACAATAAGAATAAATAATTAAAACTGTACAAAAATATATTGTATATTTTGAGCAAACAATTTCAATGTTAATACGAATATAATAATAACTTAGGAATAGAAATAATCTTATTTCAATAAAAACTACTTAAGACAAATCCGTATTTTCAATCTCTAAGAAACCCAAATTACTGAAAATGGATTAAGATGAAAAGGAGAGTTCAGGAAAAAGTGCAACAGTTTTGTGAATATTTTTCGTATCCTCAAGTACTTAAATCCCTTCCTTTCCCAGACCCCGCGTTGGGGAGCGCTGCGTGACCTTGTGGGGCTGACAGTTACAATGAAAATATCCGTTAAACACTAGTCGCAAAAAAATCACAATTACTCAAAAAAATGCTTATCTAACATATGACAATATTTATATCTTTGGATTTGTCTTTTTACGCTTGTCATGATAGACTGAAAAAATATGTATAGTCTCATTTGAAAAAACAAAGTTATCTCAAATATCTCGTAAAATAAAAGTGATAAAAGAGAAATCAATACACACATCAATTAGCCCCATTCCCTCATTCACTTCCGTGAAAACTGCATTGCAATATCTTCAACCGTTCAAAAGTTACAGGAGGTGCTAAAGTTACGTGACTCACCCTGTATATATATATATATATATATATATATATATATATATATATATATATATTTAACAATAAATAAATTATTATAAAATTACCAAGACTGTTTCATTGAGGTCAATAATCCATTACAAAAAGTAAGCAATACAACACACGAATATATTAATTAAAAAATATTCATTAAAACTAAAATAAATAAAAAAGAGACCAGTAGAATCGTTTTTTTAATAGTTTTATTATCGTCGATCGGAAAAATTATGTCTTTCAAGGGTTTTTAGGTTACAGTATTCCATAATCGGTTTCTGAACTACATTTCATCGAACATGTACAATGTTTGAAAATGAAACTAACTACTAAGAATACCCAGGAAGGGTCGTTCAGAAAAGTACATAAAATATTTGGAGTACAAAATACATTTCGAAGGTAGGGATGTTAGAACCTGTTTTATAGCTAATTCAAGAAGATGTAGCACGTATTCAGAATATCTTGATTTGATGCGTGGAAAAATATTGACTGATTTACCTAGAGTGTACAAACAAGTGGCTGGGTAAGATAAAAGAGAAGAGTAGAAATGGGAAGGAAGTTGAAGAATCCAAGTTTTTAGAGGTTCTATACATAATTATTTTAAAATTTGGTCATTTCTGATATACCATCGAGCTTTTTAAGCTTCTCCTAAGTATTTATTTTGTAGTACTTCCAGTTTCCGAAGGTTACTTTTATCGGAACCTCTCCATGTTGGACAGGCGTACCAGAAGCGCAATTTTCTTACTCCTGGTCCTAAAAATCGGATATTCCGTAAGAAACAGAATGACGTGAAGTTAATTAGGCTTGGTTATGAAGGAGCTTTTAATGAAATTAGTGTGTTCAAGTTGACAAGCTACGTGGAATCTATTTATATTTCGAAAGTAGTTGGGGATAAACGATAGGGTTTTTAGAAAGTACTTCTAATAACATTATTCAGTTGTATTTTGTATACATTCGTATCGCATCTGTTTTTGCCCTATCTTCACATTCTTACTTCCTTACAACACTATCAACAGTGAGCAGTAACATACTTCTCTTACTTGGACATATTTCCACGTGTTCGTGGTAACGTGGTTGGTGTTATTAATAAGATACAGAGACGTTACAAATATATTTGCGAACCTATCTTTATACTGATACTAGCAAAAACACCCGACGTTGCCCGGGCAGAGGGTGAATCGAAAGAATGTCAAATGAGGGCGGTGAGGAAGTAATTATTATGAATTAATTTATTAAATTGTATAAAGATTCGTGATTTTTGAACTAATAAACAGTAAATATTTTACGTATTTCTGTCATCTCATTGTAAATATACTGGTGAGGATGATTTCTCATTTGTTGAAGTTTGTGGTCAGTGTCAAAAGGTTATTACTGCTCGAAGACAAGTACCTACACATTCCACTAATACTTTTTGCCTTAATCTACAACCTATAATACTACGTTAGTTACAATACACAGCGCAATGCACGGCAAAACATGCAACGTAAAACTGTTCACAGAAAAGGAGAGGAAAGCACATAATATCGGCGGAATGTTGGAGCGTAGTGCCAGAAATGAAATCATGTTGGTAGCTCTGCCGGACGATCCGGCTTAAAATGTAATTTTTGGGAATATCATGGTGTAAAGATTCGTGATTTCCAATACTAGTAAGAATACTCTTTAGGTGTTGAAGAAATTTTTTTTGAATTTTCATCTCCATGAATGCAATAATATGGAGATTAGTCCTAAAGAAAATTCGAAGTCCATTGTTATATAACCGATATTTTAAGAATTTTTTCTATTTTCAGTCATCGATACACGGGTATTGCTACAATAAACGCTCGTCAATGAAGTGGATGCTATTTCGACAGTTAAATGATTTTATCCTATAAATCCGAAGAAAAAGAAGAAAAAAACGAGATCTCAGAGGCAATTTGTTCATTTATTAACAAGTATATGAACTTTAAAAAAAGCGATAACTTTCATCGGAAATGTTAATGTTAAAAAAGTTACGTTTCATCGGAAATGTTCATTAAATTCATGTCTTTACCAGTAGTGACTGATTCATTTTCAGTTTTAAATAAAATAGAAATAGATGAGAAGATGAAATGCTGGGTAATCAATCTAATAATTTTAACTCAACAACCTACACATTTGTTCTGGTAACAACAAAATATTTGTACTAGCATGTCGGACTTTCTACTCAGATCTACAGTATCAACTAAAAATGTTTATTTTTTAAATGTCAATATAAGAAGCTTGGCAGTTTTAAAATAAATATGGTTTTAAATGTTTTTAATTTAACAATGTGCCATGTGTACGTTCTCAGATATATGCAACAATAGTTCAGCCCTCACCAAATCACATTCACGAGGTAATGTCACGAAAGTTGCCACAACATCTTAAGCAAAGTAAAACAATGAATTTATTTGAATAAAAATTCTGAATTAATTTCTGAAAATTCACATTTTAACTTTTTATTTCTTAATTTTGATTCCATTACATTAATATTTTTTGGGGAAATATTACCGATTCAACTTTACTGTTCTTCGCTGTAATGCGTATACGAGTATATCTAACTTTTCGACAAGCCGAAATCACAATCGCATCTGCAGACCGAAAATAATTCATTGGCAATGGATCTGGTATTAATACGAACGACTGGGAGGAGAAATGAGGGAACGATGAGGACTTGGGCGGCTGGCGTGGAGCCAAGCTACAAAACCGTCGAATTTTCCAGAACCAAAACCCTCGCATCGACATTTCCATTTAATTGGGTTCTAAAAACGCTGTGCTCGCGAGGAGGCATGGGCGAAGGCGGAGGCGGAGGCGGTGGCGGAAACGGTGCGGAGATGGAGGCGGAGGTAGAGATGGAGGTGGAGATGGAGGCGGAGATGGAAGCGGAGATGGAGGTAGAGATGGAGGCTGAGACGTAGGCGAAGCCGGAGGTCGAGATGGTGGCGGAGAAGGAGGCAGAGGCGATGGCGGAAGCGGAAACGGTGCGGAGATGGAGGCGGAAATGGACAAGGAGGCGGTGGCGGTTGCGGAAACGGTGCGATTGATTGTTCGTGATTCCGGGCGCGTCAACTAATGATGTCATTAGTCCCGTAAGCGTATTGCGTGGTTTTTCCTCGGGAGGTGGAGGTAATCTTTTCCCCGCTGGATGATGAATCTTCTCCCCGGTGGTGAGATCGGGCGCCGACTAGCGGGGTTTTCCCCAACCAGGTATCTCCCACCAGCGGAGCATCGCCCCAGCGGAGAGAAGCTCTAAGCTCCTGACCGGTCTCCCGGCATGTGTGGTAGAATAGTGCATGCTAGTGCGTGTGTGTGCAAGAGGTGAGGATAGGCCAAGTAAGGGGAAGGAAAGACCGCGCGCGTTAAGTGGCCCGTTTGTTAAGATACTGCTCCGGCATTCGCCTGGTGTTGATCGGAGAAACCACGGAAAACTACTGATCAGAGCAGCTGGCCGCTAGAATTCTCCTCCAGACAGCGACTGAATTCGGCCTAGCTGACAAGCTAGTCGAAAGCCCTGCTGCCGTCGTAACCCAGGACATTCCGATCAGAAGGACTGCTGTGACATCAGTTGATGCACTGAGCCATCTTTCGCGGTGGAAACGTTGCGGAGATGGAAATGAAGGCGGAGGTGGAGGAGGAGACGGAGGCCAAAGCAGTGGCGGAGGCAGCGATGGAGGTGGAGGCAGCGCTCAGATATTTTAGATGGAAATGCAGACGGAGGAGTCTCACACTAGAGATGGTGGTGGAAGAGGGATAGATATGGAGGGAGAAGGCAAAGGAGGAGAGGGTGGAGGGTGGAGGCAGAGCCCAGGTAGACACGGAGGGGGAGAAGGATGGGATTGTGATGTTGTGGTGTTGGAAGTAGCAGTGAAGAGGTTCGAAAGGGGGTAGATGTGGAGGAGGTGAGGATGGCAATGGTTATTGTTGATGATGTACATAATGCTCAAGAAACTAGACGTAACCCTAACGGAGCAGGAGACGAGGCGCATGTGTAGGTGAATGAGGAGTATCTCCGCAGCTGGACCGCAACTGCTGGGAAATGCTCTAAGCTCTAGACTGGTCTCCCAACATGTGTGGTGATGTACTGCATTGTAATGTTAAGAAAGAAAGAAGGGACAAAGTTGAAGAAGGAAAGATTACGTTAGTGTTCAGAGTGTGTATAGGGAAAGAAAAGAGACAAAGACGAAGAAGGAAAGATTGCGTACGGTTCGTGGCCCGTGAGTTAGGGGACTACATCGGTAACTACCCATTCGAGAACGTTGTTTTCGATTTCTTTAGATTTTCCTGTGTTATTTTGAAACTTCTCCTAACTCTAATTTGGTCTTTTTCTAATCGATCAGACAGTCTATTATACGTTGCAACGTTGATTGACAGCAACGATGAACATCCGTGGCCATAGGTCACATGTATCATGATGTCATGAACCCATCACAGAGGCAGAAGAGGGGAAAGGCAACTCAGGAGAGGGAGAGGAGAGGAATTGATGGGCGAGTCTTGGGTCGGAGGTCGCGTTGTGTAAGTGATGGAAACGCTGGAAGGCGAACAATTGACTGAGTTAATTTCATAGTAGGATAAGTGATGCACTAATTGCAGTTTAATAAGCAGATAATTTTGGTTGCATGGTCAGTTCTTTGAACACTGGGCTGTCAACAATATTTTCTGGAAGGAGCCCGAGTAACTTAAGTCAGAATCTTGTTTTGCAGTTAATTATTCTTCCTCGCTTTTCCCTCTCTTCTTCTCCTTCTACAATCTTTACCCTTCTGAATTCTCTGCTTTTTTGATATCCATAAGACACGGTATTCCCAATCTGCGTCATGCAGATCTTTTTCATTTATATTTTGTCACACTTAATTTTCCCAGGTCAAAACTATCACCCTCGGGTATCCCATGTGCTCATCGTCAATGAAGAACACACTCGAGCTTTTTCGCCATGGATTTCACGTTCCCACACAATAATAAAGTTCCCTTCTCTAATCTCTTGATTACTGATGTTTATCAGCTATTTTCTCCGGAATACTTTAATCTTACTAAATAATATTGATCGTACTTTACTCGTGAAGAGTAGTACAGAAAAGGGAAAGAAGACACGTTAGATAAAATGCAAAAACAGGCCCTTAAGTTTGTAAATTAGTGGCGTGCAGGTTGATAAAAGATAAGTATGGGAGACCCTAGCTATGAGGAAGCAACGTAGTGTTAGTACGTAATGAACAAGGCATACAGACGGGAGCCAGCATCAGTAGATATCGAAGAGATACTGTGTCTATTGTAATTATTAGGGAGAGTATATCTATGATTTTGCATAGCTTTGTCCATTGCTTCAGGGAATAGCTAAGTGAAATTTCTTGACATTTGGCTAGAATTGGATGCTATATATAGATGCTAAATATGAAGTATATCCCTAGTAATGATATATTAATATGTTTGTGCATATTTGGTCGATTTTTCTGTTGGTGCACATTCGTGAAATTACAAAATTTTGCATATTTCGTTTAAGAGAGACTTATCTCTAAACCGTTTCATCTTTTCATATAATCTACTATTTATTTGTGAGCGTTCACTGATTAGAAAGAGCTTGCCACAGTTTGCGTTTTCTTTTCTGTAGATAATAAAGTACTTATGAAAACGTAGGAAATTTCTTGATACCACATTTTTAAACAAGGTAGAAGAAATGCACAAGACATACAATGTATTTCACTAAGATGAATATTTACTTAAATTACATCTCCCGCGAACTAAGGTAGTTTGCATTATGTTTGCACAAAAATATTTTTTCCTTCCAAGCATGCATCTCCTGAATTTTATTAAGAAAGGTTTATACAGAAAATGAAATATCGTTAATTTTTATTGAATACTAAAGTGCACATTTCAGAATTTTTAGGCCAAAAATACATATTTTTAAAAGTATATTTCAAGATATTGTTAGGACATAAAATCCTCTCCCTAGTAATGACTATTATTCAATTGTTAGTGTTATTATTAGCTACATTTTACCACCTATGTTACACTATTGTAAGATTTAAGCATAGTATGGAAATATTTTTCCCGTTTCGCAATTGCCAACCACCTTAGCGACACCCTAGCTACTTAGCAAAAATTATGTTTCAAATTATATTTGACCGTTAAAATAACTAGAGCAACTCGACGTATACTCGGAGAATCAGGTACCACTAGTCAGGTTAAGTCGGATATACACAGAGAAGTGTCGTTATGCGCTGTTGAGTGAGGTGATACGATAGATAAGGTATATGTCAAAAGAAAACAAGAACAAGATTTTGCCGATCCCTGGGGTGCCGAGATCGCTAAGCCAGTAGTGTCGTAGGGAACTCGGACCCAAGAATCTCAGGTTCGAGTCCCGCCTCGGGCATGGTTGGATGTGTTCGGCCTTTCACCCCCTACCATCACCTTGTCATTTCGTCTTCAGTTGCATAATGTTAAACCTAATAGTGGTCGCTAGTGACCTAGATGTCGCTAGCAACCTTAAATAAATAATTAAAACAAAAACAAAAAAAAGATATTCAATTAGAGATAACTAGATATACAATAGAACTAATTTACCAAGTTTTAATTGTAATTAAAAAAGGTTTGCCATCAAGCGTTATTTCAAAGCTAACATTAATTAATCTATTTATCCAAATCCAAAACATACTCCTCCTCAGTTCGCAATTTAACGGGCGACAATTCTTCGTAAATCATTTTCTCAAAGGTTAGTGGGCTCGCGATTCCATCCGAATTGCTTCACTGCTCGTTATTTCGATGTTTCGTCCACATGAATAGCTGCCCCGTCCTCGGCTGTTTATTCGTTCGCGCATCCTACGGCCGCCCGTTCTCCAGTCCGTTTGCTCACCCACCTATTTCCTTTCGTATTTGCCCGCCCAACCCTTCCGCAAACTCAACCAGTTTCCTCGCTCGCTCGTTGTTTTGCTCGTTCGCCCTCTTGCTCGCTCTCTCGCTCGTTCGCATACTTGCTCGCCCACTTCCCAGTTTGCTTGCTTGTTCGCACACTCGTTCGCTTACTTGCTCGCCCACTTCCCAATTTGCTTGCTTGCTCGCGCACTCGTTCTCTTGCTCCCTGTCTCGTTCGCTTACTTGCACGCTTGGTCGCCCTCTTTTCTCTAGTTTGCTTGCTTGCTTGCTCGCTCGCTCTCTTGCTCGCACCGTCGCTCGCACGGTCTCTGTCTCGTTTGCTTGCGTGCTTGCCTGCTAGCTCGCCCGCTTGCTTGGTCTCCCGCTTGCTTGCTTGCTTACTTGATCGCCCGCTTGCTTGCATGCTCACCCACTTTCTTGCTTGCTATTCCGCTTGCTTGCTCTCGCGCTTGCTTACTTACTTGCTCGGCCGCTTGCCTGCATGCACACCCACCTTCTTCCTGGCTTACATGCTCGTCCACTCGCTCACCACTTCCGATCGACTGCCCTCCCACTTCTTTGGCCGCTCGCCCGTCTGCTGGCCCTTCACATCGCAAAGGGCGAACAATCGCCCGCTCATTCTCCAACCAGCGCCTGTTGGCCCTTCGCATCGCAAGGGCGAACAATCGCCTGCTCATTCTTCAACCAGCACCTATTGGCCCTTCGCATCGCAAGGGCGAACAATCGCCTGCTCATTCTTCAACCAGCGCCTGTTGGCCCTTCGCATCGCAAGGGCGAACAATTGCCTGCTCATTCTTCAACCAGCACCTATTGGCCCTTCGCATCGCAAGGGCGAACAATCGCCTGCTCATTCTTCAACCAGCGCCTGTTGGCCCTTCGCATCGCAAGGGCGAACAATCGCCCGCTCATTCTCCAACCAGCGCCTGTTGGCCCTTCGCATCGCAAGGGCGAACAATCGCCTGCTCATTCTTCAACCAGCACCTATTGGCCCTTCGCATCGCAAGGGCGAACAATCGCCTGCTCATTCTTCAACCAGCACCTATTGGCCCTTCGCATCGCAAGGGCGAACAATCGCCTGCTCATTCTTCAACCAGCGCCTGTTGGCCCTTCGCATCGCAAGGGCGAACAATCGCCCGCTCATTCTCCAACCAGCGCCTGTTGGCCCTTCGCATCGCAAGGGCGAACAATCGCCCGCTCATTCTACAACCAGCGCAGTGCAGCGTAGCGCAACGGCCGGCGAGCAATCCGCCTTTACTTCTCCGGGAAGTCCACAAGTTGCCCTCGGCCCGCGCCTCATTAATCGTGCGCTTTTGAGCCGAAGGCCGGCCGTCGCTTTTTCACCCAGCGCCAATCGATGACCTTTGCGGACCTCCGGGGCCCTACTCAGATACGCGCCGAGGACCGTTGCCCTTGCTGTGTCTCAGATGTGCGATTGAGACGGATTTATGGGCGTCCAGCGCCGCGCCGCCGTGCGTCCTTGAACGGTCGCAACGCGCTGCACGGAGGATTGGGCAGACGAGGAAGTACTCGGGGCGCAAAACGCTGAGTAAGAAAAGAAAATGTCCAAAAAACTAGACTATTGTTTGCTCACAGAAAAACTGACTTGTCATTTTTAGGCTCTTACGTATTGTGTGTTCTCTCCTTCAATTTTTAGAAAGGAAGCACAGTTTTGGCAATTGAAAGTAAAGAAGCAGTGTGTAAAATTACTTTTAAGAAGGTTAAATTTAAGTAGTGCATTATACAGCAATGACTAACACATTTAAATACGAAATACGACGTCTCTTTGCATCGGACAATGCGCTTATATATATATATATATATATATATATATATATATATATATATATATTTCTAAAAAGAGGAAAATCTATTGAAAAGCTTGATGGTACTAGGGGATTTATTTCGTGATTTGAATAGGTAGCAGCAAAAAAGGGGGGGGCAGTTATGCAGGAGATTTCAATTTCCCTTTTTCGTGTGTGATTTGATAAGCGACATTCAAAAGATCATTGAATTCAAAATACCAATGTATCTTCAACTATGTCTCAAGGTCAATCCCATAATTTTCACAGAATATCTCAGGTAATCTGTGTGAGTAGTGTAAAGGTCGACTTTGTGGAGCGTTGCTGCTCAGTTTGCCCATTATACACACCTTCCTCCGTGTAGTCGGAAACTTTCGCGTTTCTGAGAGCAGTAAGATTCATATCTACGCCCCACCCCCTCGGATGCAGTGCAGCATCAGAGATGATTATGCAATGCTTCGTCCGCCGACTGCATCCCAACTGGTACCGATACCCATCTCATCACGCTCCGGAAAGCGCGTTTGGGAACCAAGTAGATAGTATAACAGAGCCGCCCAGACATGGTGGTAGCGGTAATGAACGAATTTCAACGCACATATAAATAAAAATCATATTGAAAAAGAGAAATTGAAAATTATGTGCATCGAAAAATTGTCTTGAGTTCTCTAGATGGGTATGATCCAATAGTTTGCGAAATTGTCCAGTTTTTCACGTTTATCCTTTCTGCCTACACAATAACGGTAGGTATTCTTCCGAGCCAGATTTCTTATTAAGATACAAAAGCAGTTTCTTTTATCATCCATCGTGATGTTTGGGCAGTTATACACTGCAAAAGAGACGGTGGATTTGCCTAGGTTTTCTAAATGACAACAACGTAATTAAACACCACAGTATTCGTTTCTAATGGAATTTGCTTATTGAGGAATTATTTTAATTAGTACACAAATCTTCAGAAATGAAAAACACTACTTTTACAACAATTTTTGTTGTTATCGAGAATGATTTTCTATCATTTGTCAATTACTGTTACAGTGAGAATATACCATTTTTTTATAATGAATTTGCGAACCACAACCAATTAGCTTTTCCTTATTAATTTCGTTCTAATAAAAATTCACAAGAATATCCTTAATTGTGTCTGCTAAAAACAAAAATGTGTTATAATGCAAGAAAGAAAGCATAAAATATTAACAAAAATAGTGAGATTTTTCGTTATTTCTCTTATATGAGGGTTATACAGTCAGTTACAATTTGTAGCATCAAATTAGAAAAAATAAAAATGAATTATCTATTACATTTGTACGTTCTTATACTACATAAAAAATACATTTCATTATCACAATGTGAAACGAGACGAATGTTTTGGGAAATTGGGAAAACCGATCACATAACTGTTCTTTTCAAAGGGAGTTCAACAGAAAGATGCAAATATCGCAATACTGATTTCAAAATTGCTACAGAAGATGGAGCATAATTTTATGATGTTTCCTTCAAAGCTTGCATAATTTGAAATTCAAGATGCAATTATTATCTAGTTCCACATGCATATGCTGCTCCATAACAGACCTTATTTTGGTACTTCTAAAGTAATAAGTATTTAAGTATATGAAGTTAGATAAAATTAATTTATAAATAAGAACTAAAGTAATGCAGTACGTGATGTGGTAATTTCATAAATTGCCTCTCACATCTACATATCAATACATCTAAAAAGAATTAATCTTCTCGTATTAATCATTATCAGAACTTAAATTGTGGAAAAACCATTTCGAGTTTTTTGAATACTTCTAACTGAAATGTGCATTTTATTCAATTTCCAATATTGCTCATGTTTCTAGCTGTTTTGCATAACAGTTTCGATTTACTTAACAAAATGACTCTTATGTTCTCACGACATCAAGCCTGATTTTGGTGTAATCCTTTTTGATCAGATTTGTTTCCTTGTTACAAAACGCACCAGAAAAAATGGCAATCAACCGAAATTCCCATTCAGTCCCTACTACTATCAACTGTTTCAGTGAAGGAGGTTTCTCTTTCAACCACGCATTGAAGTCTCCCCGGCCTCAATCCGCTAACATCAGTTTTATCTATGTTGCATAAAATATATCACCACAACCGAGAAGACGGATGAATAAATAAGGAGTGAATGAGATGCAAAGGGCATACACGAGGCGTGGGCAGCTGTCAATAGGAGGTGGAGTCTCAAAGAGCAGGAATCGTTTAACAGGGCCGCTCGTGACGCCGTCCTCAAGCCACACCTACACACTCTGGACTCTCACTCACGACCCTTCGCTCTTCTGACCGCCAACGTCGCCACCCACAGCTCCGCGAACACACATTCATGTATACCCACACCCAAACCCACCTCTGTTTACTCCTCGGGGAAATTGCTACCAGCCGATTGTTAAAATCCTTTCCTGGCTTCGTTACGATTCTTATCTGCTCTTCTAAAAGATCATTTGAGTTCGAAAGAGGCATGACCTATTGATGTAAGAATTAAGGAGATTCCTGAATGTCCCAGAAAATACAGAACGTACTAGTTTAACTTTCACTGCAGATTTTTTTAAACAGTGGGCAACATTACTATCCTCACGCGGAAAATCATATCATTGTCTGTAGTAGAAGTCTAATCAGTCAATGGTAATTGTCGCTTTATTCATTATCAGCTTGTCCATTATTTGAAAAAAGGGTAATTCTGATTACATGTAAGTAAATTCGTTAACGTGACAGTAACGTAGATAGCAACCTGAAAAACAATCTGCAATGAGTAATTATGTGAAAACAAAAATAAAATAATATAAAAATTCGAACTTTTGTGAACTATCTTCCGTTGGAAATACTTTACATACAATTATACATTTTTTTATTGAAAGTCATAGCATAAGTCGTAGGAGATTATTGACAATGATATATTCGATCAGAAAGGATTCAGAAACCCTGCCCATTACTAATGCAGTCACTGCAACTCTAGTAACTGAAGGGATAACCTCGCTGCCAAGATGTTCTCCTTGCGCATTTGCCATTTCACTGCAGAACAAGTGAATGTAATCGTTGCAAATCGAAAATTCCGTTGTCGCTAAGTGCTTTCATATATCAACCAGGCGCTCCTGTGTTTGTGATCTCAATACTGCAAAGCGCTGGGAACATGCTTTTACATTCTCATAGTTATTGAAAATACTACATTCTTATGAATAGTGAAACATATCTCAAAAAATAAATGACCATTCTACTGAAATATTTTTTTACAATTTTGAATACAAAAAGCAAACACACAGAGTAAATTTCCTTATCATCCTTGTCACTTCAATTTGTCAAACGTTTTCTTTAAAAAAGTATGCCATCCAGTGCTAAGTTTCCTATACTAAATGAAATAATTTTTCTCTTTTCTGAAAACAAAGGATTGATTACCATTGTAAGCGCTTATTCACAGGTGAAATGTTTGCGTTTTATTTTCTGATTTATATTTTTTATTAAAATGTATTATATTTTAGAGTACGAGTTTTCCGAGGAAATTTTCAAATAGAAAAACGAACCCTAAATTCCAAAGGGCTTCCAAACGACGCTTTAGAACGGGCTTCCAAATTCCAAACGACGCTTTAGAACATGAGCTGATCGAGCATTCTAAAAGTACGTTTTGATCTCTAAGAGGTTGGTCACCCTAAGTATGAACTCCAAATATTTTACCATTTTTTTAAATTAAGGATATAATTAATGAGGTATTGTCTTTTACATTTCATGAGAATCAAGTCAGACCAAGTAAACCTTCTTCAAACTTGGAGAGTTTGAACTATAGATTGGTACTTCAAGTGTACGCAAATTGAGTAGAGAGCAGTGGGAAGGTCAACATTTTTCAAGTTCAGAATTACTTCGTAAGTATGATGAGTTTATGATTAACAAAGTACAAATGTATCAGAACATTCACCTAGATATTTATTTAATTTGAAGAATACTACCCTATAAATTGAAGCTGCCTTATCACCCTCGAGTCAGTAAAATATCGTCACATCACACCATTTACGTTAATGTTTTATATCATCTTTCATGCGTTATAGTATTACTGTTGAAACAACATCTTCAACTTTCTTCTGAATACGTAAAACAATGAAGACGTCACCAGCTGCGTTAGGGTGCACAGTTGCAAATTCGCGACTGTAGCTTTATTCACTGAAAGACATTGGTTCGAGTCCAGACAGTGCCAAAATTTTGGAAAGCAGTTCAGAAGCTTGGTTGAACACGACAGTCTGGAAGGGAATACTAGATGTAATTGATAGCTTCTCTGTTCGGTTCTGACCGTCATATCCTCCGATTCATTCCAGGAGGATGCCGGGACAGTACTCTAAACAACGGACAACGGATCGCGTGCGATTATTCTTTCTCTATCCAGTCCACTTTCTGATGCTTGGGCTCATGAGATGAACTGCCATCTTCTTAAGGCCGGAAATGTATCTAAACGGGTTAGTTAAATCAGCGATACTGTCGGCACCTCTCACATGACCAGACCATAGGGTCGTCCATAAATTTTACGTAACGCTAAAGAGGAGGGGGGTTGAAGCAGTGAAACGCTGGGTTACTTGGGGGTGGGGGGTGTTAGTTTAGTGTTATGTAACATTGATTTATTTTTAATTTTGCGACATCTTGTAAAACAATAATTTTTTTCTGCATTATACCACAACATTAAAATACTGTTTACTTTTTAAAAACATAAATAATTCAAAGTTATTGTGTAATTAGTTACAATACATGGAAATATTTTTTATAGAATCTTTAAGATCACGAAGCAAATATTGAAAACTGATCTATCGTATATTTTAGAATCGAATTAAATCGGTGCAGTCGATGGTCGCTCATGCGTCATCTAAGACGTGTGCACGTGTTTCTGTGATATAATTTATTTTTATTTATTGTAAATGTAGGGGGGGTCTCAAGCGTTACGTAATTATTTTGGGGGTGTTCAAGCGCACGTTACGGGTGCGTTACAGTAGGGAGAGGGGTATTCAAAATACTCTAGATTTGCATTACCTAATTTATGGACGGCCCCATAGTAGGCTTCGGTGGTATAATAGCAGGCATTGCGCAGTTTTATAGTTATAGATATAAGGTTTATTCTACAATTGGGTTGATGTTGCCCGGTGGCAGAATACAGAAACATAAAAGTACATTATTACAAAACCCAATTAACAATAAAAACAATATATAAAAAATCAATATAAAAAACCAATTATCTTCGTCATTACCGAGAACATACAAATGCATTTACATACATATACAACAAATGAAACTACATATATACTAACATTTAAGTAAATAAACTTACTTACATATTACACCAACATTCATACATACAAACATGCACGCTTACATACACATCATACAAAGACATAGGAACCCTCGTATACACATCATCCTGCACGTATTCACTCACAATCATATTCAGACAAATATGGATAAAAATGTTACCTACAGTATAATAATATACAATACTTATAATAATTTTTACATTTCTAACACGTAAAACACTCGTTAACATAAATCAATAAATACCAACTTTTGTCAGAATAGCCTATAAAAAGACGCTTTAGATTAGCGAAATAAACAGAACGAAATGAAATCACTTCACTGCACTTCACTTCACTTTACTGCACCTCATAACACTTCACTTCACTAAACGTTTTCACTCTATTGATTAATGTCCTATATTTGTTTTCTAAAACCACGCGCTGAGCAAGGAAAGGGCTCAAAAACTGCCGCAGGTAAATCGTTCCAATCTACGATTGTTCTATTTACAAAGGAGAATTTTTTTCCGTCAATTTCTGTCCGCATTGGAAATGTGTAGCATAGATCGGAAAGGCAACGCCCCCACTGCAACGCCGGGAACGAACCGCCGAGTGTTGGTTGACCCTCCGTCACCTCGGCACCTGGCCGTGCGTGCGGTGCAAATGTGCAGCGGCAAGAGTGCGGCGCGGCGCACATTCAGCACTTTCTGGGCACGCGCACAGCTTCGCGGCAGCTGCGGGCACGCGCCTAGGCGGCACGTGGCCTCCGCCTCCCCCCCAGTCCCGCCACGCCCACTGCTCCACCGGCACGGCGCCGGCGCACGGCCCGAAACTCGCGGCTGAGGTGGTATTGTAACGTCGTGGGTAGGGATCTACGCTTCAATGAAACAGACACGAGTGAGCATATACAATTTATTTACATGAATAATTACATATTTACAGAACCTCACTCTAAGGGGTTAAGTCGACCGTTGATTCTTTTTTTTTTTTCACTAGATGGGTGAAGGAGCGTAGAGAAAGTTGCGTGATCAGACGGAGTCTCGCCACGTACAATAAGATTGAATTGAATTGATTTGAATTGAATTTAGTTTGAAAGATGTGTTCGAGCCGTAGTCTCGCACAGTTGATGAGTTTTTTACGTATGCCCACATTTTAACTATCGTATCGTAGTCTTCCTTAGGGTTGAAGTGCGGCACTTCACCCATGAGGATGACCAGGAGAAGATGGTCCTTACGTTGTCATCACAGTCTTAGACGCGGCCACACCAGAACAGACAAAATCATTCAGTAATTTAAGTTGAAGAAAAGAGGAAAAATTTAAGAAGACGAAATGGAGCTGACTGATGATTGTTTTCTTCTTAGGAATTTCTTTTTAAAGAAGTACTGAGACTTGTAAACACTGTATAACCCCTTTCCTTATAAGTGCGTTTTTTCTTCTCGAACAAAAGAATTTGAGACTCCCCACGTGATCTAAGTTACTGAAGACACTGACAAGCATTCAAACAACGAATAAATCAATGGCACCCCCTTAACAACTCTCTTCAAAACGCTCAGGATACCAGAGTACATGATATTTTATAATAATAATAATAATAATAATAATTATTATTATTATTATTTTTATTACTATCTTTTACAGAGATGATATACATTCATTTTTCTTGCAAATACTAACCATCGATAACCAGTTGTAATGGTTAGCAATACAGTGTTTATAGTTTATTATCTGTCTACTTCCGCTTATTAGTATTTTTTGTGTGTGGCGTGTTTTTGAAATATCTTTTTTGTAAATTCATGTAAATCCAAAATTTTGTATATCCAAGTTTTTGTGAACTTACAAAAATAAAAAACCTAGACTTAAAACATAAAAATTAGCGAAAATTTACAGATATTACAGCAATAGGTATATTTCTAGAGGCAAGTAGATAACTGCATAAATAAATTCAAACTTAATTATATCTTAAAATACGGTATTATTTTATAATCTGAATAAATACTTTCAAGATAAAACATGTATTGTACGGGCGTTTATCAATTTTCATCGAAAAAAAGTCACAAACTTTTCAAAAACCATGATACAAGAGGAAACATTTTTGACCATTTGATACATCAAATCGGCCTGAAAGAAAAAACGAACAGACTTTGACATTAGTCAATTGCAAGTACAGTTCATTTAAGACATTAAACAGAAAATTTTACTCTCTGACCATACATGAGCCATAATTGTAACTTACTCGCAAGAAAATTTCAGAGAATACAAAAATAGGAAGCGAGTTTCTCAATGCAATTCGAACGTAGCAAACCCATTATTGTGCACGACTGGAAAACGCCGCGTGTTACTGGAAACATACGTTTCCCCGGTGGGTGAAATAATGCGCATGTCGCAGATTATATCCGATTAGATCGGATTAGTTGCTCCGCTACTGAGGCCCTCCCCCCCGCCCCGTCCAGTCGCCGCTGTTGTGGTACAGCGCCCACAACTCACCGCCCCGCACGAAATCGTTCCCAGGCTGCCGCTCTTTTTTTCTCGTTCGTCTCGCAACGCAAAGAAAGGAAAACAAGCAAAGAAATAAAAAGTTAAAATTTCAAACCTACTCGCGAGTTTAGAAGAAAGGTAAAAACATTCCACGGAATGGAAAGAAAGGAAAAAAGGGACGTGAAGAATCCATGTATCTCGAAAATAGTGAATAGAGGATATAAAACATGTTCCGAATATTTTTTCTGGAGTCGGACGGACGTTTCGAAAAAAGCACTTTTTCGGTATCAGGGGACCCCAAAACGTGTACTTCCGTTGAAATATCGAAATCGATATTCTGCTGTAGTATAACTTTTCTTACACTACTTACGAACATATAAACTCCGTATAAACGTATGTATACGGGAAAATAAGAACGAAGATGAAGGGAAATGAGTAAATTATAAGATATCAAGGAGTTCGAGATGTCGAAGATGTCGATTTAATTATTCGTTTTTGTGTGGGGGGGAACACAAAAGGGGAAAAAGGGATGAGAACACAAAACTGTTTGCACCAAAGAGGAGTGTAATAATGTAACAACCGGAATAATTGCAACAAAAGCAAAGAAATTGGAAAATACATAGCTATGGAATGAGTGAAAAAAATAAAATATGAAGAAAGAAGGATATTGCTGAGAGATACGGTATACAAGCCCCCTATCAGTAGTGTAAGAACTCCTTTACCAAGGCTGAATTGCGTAGTGCATTCTGCAAAGGACACGCCATGCACTTAAACTTTCGAAGAGGGTATCCGGCAAGAGAATGGTGAAGAAACATGAACCCTTGGAGAGGAAAGTTAAAATTTGAATTCATTGCCGGGTAATAAAAACGAATTCTGTAATGGGAACGAATAAACATTGCACAATGAAACGGTCGGATCGCATGAAAAAGGTAATTAGATGATGAACCGAGCAGCAGTTGAAGTAGAATACTACTAGAGTAATTTGACATTTAAAAATTTCAGAGATAGTTCCAACGAAATTGCTAAAATAATGCCAAATTTACCGTTGGGTGTGCACCTGCATTGTGCAAACGTCAACTAATAGTACTTTATGACACAATGATGTAATGAGGGGGGAATTAATGTACGAGTGTGATATTATGAAACGAGCGATGAACGAGCAGGTATCGTGAACTTCACACGAGTGTATTAATACATTACATTGAGAGTCATACGGTACTTTTTCTACAACTTTTATAAGCTAAACTTTACATTGAATCGTTTCGTGGCAGTTGACATAAAATATTCAACTAAGGCCATCTAGCGGACAGCTCCCTAACCCTACCCTCGCATGATGCCGCAGATGGCTGTGGCTACCAATACGCCTGCGAGGGAGTCCTGCGCTAGTCAAATAGGTAAAATTACGATCCAATTTATTTTGTATAATATTCCACGAAAAATTTATAGTAATAAAAGAAATTAAAACTGACAAGAAACATATAATATCAAGTATAATTTTAATGTACACAATCGAACGAAACATTTACTATAACTATTCTAAATTATTAATTGTCAATAGTTGGTTTGTAAACTTTTCTGTGATTGGTCAAGAACCTGTATCATAATGAATACTGTATCGAAATGAGTACCATTATGCAAATGGTTGCAGCCATCAAATGAGAGCATTATACAACGGGAGTAGAAAAATATTTATTATAACTGGAGAATGAAGCACTTGGAGGGGGAGCGGTGAAAGGCAGAGTGATCTCTAGCGCACCAGACGAGGCCGAAAAGTACAGCGCGGATTCGAATCCAGAGAGGGGCCTCGCCCCACAACAGCGACGCGGTCAAGGATATCATCTCCGAAAAGGCGCAACCGCCACCGGGCGGCGACGGACCGCGAATTCGCGGTCGGCTTGAGACGCCTTGTCGCAACGGCGCAGGCGGCGGCAGCATGAGCGTCGCGGCGCCGGTGGAGGGGACGGAGGCGGTGGCGGTGGTGGCGGCGAAGGCGGCGGTGCGGGCGGTGGCGGGGACCGGAACGGTGGCGGAGGTGGTGACTGTGGCAATGGCGGAGGTGGTGACTGTGGCAATGGCGGCGGTGGTGGCGGCGGCGGAGGCGGTGGCGGCGGCGGTGGCGGCGGCGGTGACGGTGGCGGCGGCGGTGGCGACGGCGGGGATGGTGGCGATGGTTGCGGCGGCGGCGGCGGCGGCGGCGGCGGCGGCAGCGGCGGCAGTGGCGGCGGCGGCGGCGGCGGCGGCGGCGGCGGCGGCGGCGGCGGCGGCGGCGGCGGCGGCGGCGGCGGCGGCGGCGGCGGCGGCGGCGGCGGCGGCGGCGGCGGCGGCGGCGGTGGCGGCGGCAGCGGCGGCGGTGGCGGCGGCGGCGCGGGGCCGGAGATGCGTGACAGCGGCCTACGCAACGCCGCGCGACCTCTTCTAACTGTGGTGCCGCAAAGTGCTGAGGGTCGTCGTCGTGGACAAGTAGACGCCCATCAACCTACATTATCAACAGCTGGGAGAAACTCTTCAGGCTAACAGATTTTCTTTAAAGATCTCTGGAGCAATGTCATTCCAACATCACCCGATTCGATTCGTTGTTTTTCCTATTAATTTCCTCGATTTGGAAAACTAGCCGAGGATGGTGATGATGACTTGAGCGCGTGAGGAGATACTATCACAACGTTGTGGGCCTCCGCTCCAAAATGGAACAATTTCATCTGCGTGACATGACTTTCCAAAGGACTGTGTGCTAGACGAACCTAGTGCTAGTAATTGTTACACACCATTTATCGCTTAATGCCTTCACTGTATTGTTGAAGATGCCGCTGCCGAACCATTAGTCACTTTCACTTCCGCCAAGAAAATTATAGAGATTTCTTAGTATTTATTTGGTCATTGAGGCGTCGGATACAAAACCTTATTTTCATACCGCGTGTTTTGACCATATCAAAACTCTCAATTGGTTTGTGACACATATTCGTTAACCATTACCTGTAATTGCGCCCAATTTAACAGTAATTATAAAAACGTCCGTATACTTCCTTTCTATACAATTAGTGCATCTCTAGGGGGTCATTCATAAATTGCGTAACGGTAAAGGGGGAGGGAGGGGGTCTGAGGCAGCGTTACGCTGCATCACATAGAGGTAGGGAAGTGCGTTACAAGGGGGGTATTGAAAATACTCGAAATTTGCATTACGTAATTTATGGACGGCCCCTAGGTAGTGGCGGCTACATCACTTACTTTATATTACAAATTTACTTGAGAGTAGTTCGACCAGAAGATTGCCTGATATCACTGATTTATAAACACTTACAAACCACTTTGATTACCAATTGCATTATTGTAACGCAATCAATGAATATCAGACAGCACTATCCTGACCTTCGATACGCTCCAGGGAGTGCAACCTCTGCATGCATGATCGCCCTAGTCCCCAACTTCCTCATCGCCTTGTATACCCGCTACTGTCATTGCCGCCTGCTGTCTTGCTGTCGACAGAGAATCGTACCCTCTATTCCATACATTCACCTTAACCACTGTAATTCCAAAGACCTCACATCACCAGCAGTGGGACTTTTCTTCCCACAGTGAATGCGCATTGTAAATTTTTTATTAATAGATAATTTTCGTTTAAAAATGCATTATCGTACATATATGAAGGTTTTTTAACGTAGTGAATACTATTTCAAACCTTTCTACGAGTTCTTAAGATAATCAATAGTGAACAAATTGTAGACAGAAATTTATTCGGCGAGTAATAAATAATTGTATTATTTTCATTTTACATATTAACAAATCCTTTTTATTTTCTTGTTTGTTATAGCACTGTTAACGTGAAAGAAAAAAAACTGTCAAGTCAACCTGAAGTGGAACACCGCAAATAATCTGCCTAAAACTTTTGGGGTCTCCGAGACAGCATGTCACCGATAAGAGAAGTTTACTTTGAAAGCACATCACCAGTTAACGGTTAAAACGGAACAGTACATTGAAACATTTTTTCTCTTTTACTGTAATTTCTTGTTATCGAAAATTCACGATTACAATACTTCCTCTTCTAACTAAGGAAGGAAGGAAGGAAGGGAGAGAAAGTAAAAATTTGTCAATAGATAATTCGTTTCAATTCACTGATGAAGCGGAATACGAAAAAAAAAAATGAAAATGAATATTTTTGCTCACACATAACCATGTAAATCCCTCGAGAAATTTCAGTATTATTTTTGCCAGAAGAGTCGAATATTTGCTTCATAAGAGAAAAGACTTTATGAGAGGACGAGTCCTCGCGAGAAGAAAGAAAAAGGAAATCATATTCCAAGTTTTCTAGAACAATAATTGACGACTCCTGCATCAAGTCCACAAATTATTTTATTTTAGCTTTATTAAATTCTTACTACTGACACTGATTAACTGTGCCATTGTTCACATTTATTGCCATTGAATGAATCTGCGTATCGTGGTCCCTGTAATTATTAGGGAGCAGATTTCTATGATTTTGCATATTTTTTTCCGCTGCTTCAATGCACACATAAGTGAAATTTCTTGACATTTAGTTAGAATATGATACATAGATTAGTGCATATTTTGCGTATTTGGCCTATTTTTCCTGTTGGTGCATATTCTTGTAACTATAGGCGGATACTTTGCATATTTCGTTAAAATAGACTCTTATCGATAAGACGTTTCATCTCTTCATAGAATCTATTTGTGAGCGTTCATTGATAAGAAGAAACTTGTCACTGTGTACTTTCTTTCTTTTCTGTAGATGATAAAATAACTTGTGCAAATGTAGGACATTTCTTGATAACATATTTTTTAAACCAGTCAGAAGAAACTTAAGATATACAATGTACCCACTAAGGTGAATACTTACTTCAATTATTTCTCTCGCGAAGTAGGGTGGACTATATTGGGATGCGATTTTATCCCCATCCAGGTATATCCACCCTCGAGAGGACTCCTCAGCCAGGACGCTCGCTAAGCTTCCGATTGATCTTCCGTAGTGTGCTGTAGTGCAGCGCAAATAAATGGAGTGTATGTAAACGGAGAAGATGGGACAAGGATGAGGAAGGAAAGATCGCGTTCGAATGTTGCTTGTATCGATTATTCAAGTACCACTCAATCGCTCGCCTGGAACTAGTCAGAGGAACCACAAAAAAGAATCGATGAGTGCAAGCGGACGCTCTTTTTTCTTAAAAAATCGACCAGAAAATCTTAAAATTGAATTATGTAAGCAATAATGCTATGCAAACACCTAGAACGCAATCAACTGTAACACGGAAATACTGTTCAGTAGGAGCACGCATTCAGACAGCAGTAAATAACATGCACGGCAACAATTGTGTTGTTATTCATTTGCAAGCCCCCTATGATCTAATTACGTCTTGTCGACAGTTGACCTTCCGCGATGTACTTTCGTTAACGATGAGTTTAAGCAAATTGCCAACGGCGGCGCAGCATTAGCTGCACTACGCTCTGAATCCTCACAGTCCCGTTATTGCTTCCAACCGCTATCAATGCCACCGCCTTCGCCGCCGCATAAATCGCGTCGATCGCTTTCTCTCCCTTGCGTCAGCGGCGGCGGCGGCGACGGCGGCGGCGGCGGCGGCGGCGGCGGCGGCGGGGCAGGACCGCGCGCGGTCGACCGCGCTGCCGCGGAGAGGCGGTGGCGACGGCGGCGGAGGCGGCGGCGGCGGTTGCTTCACGGGCGGCGGCCGCAAGCGTCGAGGCGCCCCCGAGATGGCCACGTGGTGGCGCAACCCCCGCCGCCTGCCACCGCCTCTCTTGCCTCCACCGACAACGGAGCTCCATTCATTATTTTGTGATTCCTGGCGCGACCACTGCTACGGTAAATGATCTTGGCTGTCCGGGTGACGCTGCGTCGAAGGCTGTGTTGTCGACGTTCCGACCATCTCGTCGTGGCTGGTCTGCGCCCTGACGACAAGATGGTCAAAACATTGGCAATACAGACAGCCTCGGTGTCACCCAGACAGCCAAGATCATTCACGTGACAACCAAAATCATTACATCCTGGTACAAGCTCTACGCTGCCGAAATGTGTAGTAGTGTAGTGCATGAAATGGTACGTGTGTTTAAGAATAGGATGCGGATTGGTAAAGGAAAAGGAAGGAAAGATACCGCGCGGTCCGTTTGTTAGGGTACTGCTCCGGCATTCGCCTGGAGTCGATCGGAGAAACCACGGAAAACTACCGATTAGAGCAGCCGGCCGCTGGAATTCTCCATCCTCGTCGGGTCAAACCCTACCACCTGCCAACCTGAGACGCTTTCATGACAACAGCCATTGCCTGAGCTACGTCCGTGCATGTGGCATCTGCGCCGTCCCGACACTTCTGTCTCTGAATTCCCCACCTTCCCCACCCCACCTGCCGCCTCCACCTTCATCTGCTCGTCCAGCGCCTCCACCTCCGCCGACTCCCGCGCCCCAGGCCGCCGCGCCGCTGTGGGGCCGTAGATCTTGGGCGTGGAGCGCCCTCGTGATCCGCGGTGAAGGGTTCAAGCCAACGCTTTTGGGCGCTCGTTAGCCGCGCGTGAACTTACACCTTCGTTGCGTAACACTGCTCTTCTGCGGGTTTACCGCGCAAGCGCCGCTTCGTGTTCAGCTTCAAGTTGGAGTAATGTATTTCCTGAAAGAGTTCGTGGACGGACTGGATAAGAATAAGTCTACATTGAGGAATATTTTGGGCGGTCGTTAGCCGCGCGTGAACTTACATCTTCGTTGCATAATACTGTTCTTCTGCGGGTTTACCGCGCAGGCGTCACTTCGTGTTCAGCTTCAAGTTGGAGTAACCATATAAAATTGAAACGAATTACCAGCTGCAGTGCTAGAGACTTTCCCTCAAAATATCAAAAATTTTTAAATTAGATTAAATAAATTGTAATTTTTTTTAGAATATGTTAACTTTAAAATTATTTTCTTGTATTATTCTTGTTATATTATATTAAGGTCAACTTTAGCATGATAGGGATGATATTTTGTAAAATTGTATTTAGTAACGTAAATATTTTAATGTTGTTTTATGTTTGTTTTGGGTATATGTAGTAATTGCTTAGAAAATGCTACCATAAGAAGTATTCCATGTATTCCTAAGTAGCAAAATAAATATTCTATTCTTTTCTAATGTATTTCCTGAAAGAGTTTGTGGACGGACTCGATAACAATAAGTCTACATAGAGGAATACGTTCATAAAATGCATGTGGTAGTAAAAAATGCATAATATACTGTCTGTTAGACTATATTGTTAATATTGTATAGAATAGATATCGATCCTTATCAATATACATTTGATTACAACGCACCTATTACACACACTAGTTCGTTACACTGAGAATGACTAATGGAAATCAATTAATTACAATGAAATGTCAAGTCACTATCTGCCTTCAGAAGCTATTTGCCAAGAACGAATAATATATCTTCTAACATGACAGTATTCCTTTGCTCCTACAAAAGCAACAAGGTAACGTTCTTCAGCTACTACAGAGACAAGATATTGTCTACAATTATTATATATCACCGAGGGAATATGATTATGTTCTTTGATGGTAATTAATGGCCTTTTTCCGAATTAAATTGAACATTTTTCATCATAACTGTTCATTTTTGTGCTGAATTGTGAAACACTTATGAAGCAACATGCTGTTTGAGAGGCGATTCTCGTGTTTTATAATAGGATTTTCGCAACAAAACGCAAGGTCCTCTTGACAGAGAAAGTGGGGAATTATCAAGAAAAAAATAATCGCGAACGAGTTGCTGACCTCATTTTCAAATAGTCAATTTTTCTGTCAGAACTAGTTCTACACTCTCACAGCATTTGGCATTGAGAAAAGGGACGAATCAGTCAGAAAATAAATTAATGTTAAAAATCCATTAGTTTTATTAATAATCTGTTCTACAAAATAGTTAACACATGAGTATATATCTTTCGTGTCTTATTAACTTTTATCACTCATTCACATTTCTTCTCTTCACCAGCATTGATGCGTCAAAGGCTTTTACAACCTTGTTTTTATTCTAGTACACCACCCCCATGCATTGCACTTCGTTAAGGAAATTTATGGAAAATTGCATTTCTAATACAGAGTGCATCGAATATTGGCAATATATGGGGAATGGGCTGATGTAAGAAAATAAAATGTTATTTCTAGATCGGTGCAGAAATGGAAATTTTGTAGGATCAACACTTCTGGGCAAAACACGACTGCGTTGATGCGAAACATTTCACGCACAAGTCGTCAGCTTACAACCGTGTCCATCTGGTAAATATTTTACTACAAACTAGTGTATAAGTATTTAAAATTATTTATTAAAGTACAAAAATGTTTAAAATAGCAATATGTATATTTCAGCATTGGTAATGCTACAAAAATATTATTTACATCGCTTGCAAAACATAATCAGGCTTAATGCTAAAATAGCAACCTCCAAATAATTCTCAACGGTTTCGCACTATTACCAAAACCCCATTTCTAAGTTCGTAACGATTTCCGAGAAAAAATCTTTAAGAAGAGCGTCCTGCTTTAACGCCACTTTCACCGCACCTTGAATATTCGATTGGATTATGTGCGTAAAGGATAAAAACGTAATTCAGTATTCAATCAAGTTTTACATAAAATATTTAATAAAATCATCTTTGTGTCGGTTACTAAACAACAATGCCTTGCCATCGAGAAGACAAATTTGAAATTCACAACGATCTTAGGGCTTCTGATTCTAAGAGACCACATCAGCTACACTTCTATTGTGTTGGCAACATTTATTGGCTAGTGAAGTTGAACCTAACCACAAGTGTATTACCAGAAAATGAAGTAGCTATGTTAAAAGGCCACAAGTAGCCGTTAAAAGGCCACAAATCATCCCAGAGTAATCAGAGGGCCTTAGCGCTACATGGGATTGTATAGGTTAATAATAATAATAATAATAATAATAATAATAATAATAATAATATTGGCAACGCATGGCGACAAATCTGGAATAGGAGCTTGCCACTTCCAACGTGACCTTCTTCACCATTCTAGCACTATCTGCTCAGAGGCGACACATGGCATCCGCAAATTCGGCTGCTTACGACAGCTTTAAAGATATCGCAAAGCAAGTGAGTGAGTACGAAATATACCTGTATCTGCGTTCCTCCAGCTTAATTTCTATTTGGTATGTATGAGTATGTTGTGTGTGTGTGTGTGTATGTGTGTGTGTGTGTGTGTGTGTGTGTGAGAGAGAGAGAGAGAGAGAGAGAGAGAGAGAGAGAGAGAGTGAGAGAGAGAAAACGACAAAAATATTTCCGACGTACTCTTCCGAAATACAAAATAATGTTTTCAGCTTTCCGAGAATCTCTATCTTTAAAACATTTGGCTTTTCTTAAGACGATCGTTTCAGGTCTCTACTTACTTCATATTCTTCCTCTTGTCGTAGGATAGTGGTATACTCAGGATACTTAGAGACAATCAACGATATTTATTTAAAATAGAAATAGTTTAGTATATTTAAATGCACAAAAACCACGTTTCGCGACACATTATGGCCGCATTATCAGGTAGTTTCAGACAAAGAAAAGTGTAAGAAACAATCCACATATTAAGAAATTCACACCTGGAATGTCAGGTAAAACAAACAGACTGAAATAAGAGCCATATAAGAAGGTAGACTACCCTCACCGTCGCAATCAGAAATCTAATGTCACATTTTGCCCCACACATAATTATTTCTTCGCCCTTGCGTTGTGGGTGCGTTCACTAACACAACTGTTAAGAAGTTGCAAGTTTTAAGCAATTTCCAATAATACACCTGTATTGCTGCAAGTCTACTCAAATGGCGAAGGAGCTTATGTACACAGGGTTTACATGCTTCCGTTTTGCTGCCAGAGCAGCTGACGCCATAGTTTTAACAAACATGCACATACGCATAGCGACTCTGCTTATCCAGAAGCGACACAGAGCATACGTGTTTTTATTAAAACACCTAAATTATTCTCCAAACGAAAGCGTGTAAATTGGTTCCAAAATACCGACGGGATGGAGAATCCAACGAATACTTAGGTACCAACAATAGCCGACAAATACATAATACCGTTCAATGTTCGATCTTTATGAATGAATTGTAAGATATGCCTTGCTCTGCGGCTCCAGATGGCCGATCAGTTAGTGTTGATGGAAAAAAAGCCGTAATTTTCTCAACCTTGATTGATTTCTTGCCGAATAACATATACTCATAGTATTCCAATTATTGAGATATGGTTTTATCCGCGTGCAAAGTGCAAAGTTCTCGCAAACCACATTTGACGATCTTCCACTAGGAAGCTCATTGCACTCCCGACAAAAATATACTTTACTCCTATACTCTGTTATAAGAGTTCGGAATGTACTGCACGCTCCCAATTCTCAACGGTTTTTCTTTACCAGTTTCACTACCACATCCCTAATGTGCGTGTCGCCGAATGTCTTACAAGAACACCCCGCGTCTACCACGCCCTTCACCGCCGTGCCCCGCCCCGCCCACCCCCACCCCGTCCCGCCCCCTGCCCCGCCCCTGCCCGTCCCGTCCCGCCCATCCCCGCCTTGCACCGTCCCGTTCCTCCCTGCCCAGTCCCCATCCCAACACTCCCCGTCCTGTCCCTCCCCACCCCATCCCGCTCCGTCCCGCCATCGTCCCGCCCCCGTCCCACCCCTCCCCATCCCGTCCCGCAATACCCCGCCCCGTCCTTCCCGTCTCGTCCCACCCTGTCCCGTTCTGTCCCGCCCCCTTCCCTCCCCGCCCTGCCTTGCCACGCCCTGCCCCGCCCCGCCAGGGCGTCTCCTGCGGGTGACCGTTGGGCGCGACGCCGCGCAGCGCGCGCGGGCGGGCGAAAGGAAAAGTGCGGCGCGCCGGCGAGCGGGGCGGGGCGGAGGGGGCGGGGCGTCCCGCGCAGCCGGCGCGCCCTGCGGCGACGCGCAGTCTGCTATCGACGTGCGCGTCACCTGCGCGAGACGGCTTCGCCGCCGCCGCCGCCGCGGGCACTGGCGCGCGGACCCGGTGTGGCGGGTTGCCTACGCGACGCCGTGCAGGGGCACTGACTACATGATTATCCACATGGAGCAGTATACAGCCGACTCCGGTTATAGTGAATTTCTGAGGACTAACGTGTATGCTTCATCATATCAGAGGTTCACTATATCCAATGATGTCAAAATTAAATGGAATTTCGCTACAATTACTGATTTTATTTATATACAGCAAAATTCACTAAGATCACGAAATGAACATTTCAAAATCTTTATTTTTACATAAAAAATAAATTATTTTGAATTGTTTGCTTCGTACATTTTTTATTACATTCTCTCCAGAGTTCGTGCTCTCTCCATTCTTGATTTCACATTGTTCTCTGTCTCTAAGTATTGTAATGTGGTAATGACACCTTTCAATGCCTCTTGCACTGTTGGAACCATTCCACTCTCCGAAGACCCTTTTAATCGCCTAATCCCATAAGAGATCGAATTAATTTTTAGGATTTATTTTCTACGTTTACTACAGCCGAGGTTTAGGTTCACTATAATATTTCTAATGTAAGTGAAACGGGACCAGTGACTTCAGTTTACTATAACCGGGGTCGACTTTACTTCCTTCTGGCAGGGCAGTATCTCTAACAGATTGGTCGTGACCGAGTACAGAAAAGCGACCATTGCACTGCCTGGAAATAAACAAAAGGATTAATTATCATTTATCTAATTGTAAATGAAAGGATGAGTTCTGATTTATTTTAATGTATGGAATAGTGCAGTTTAGCAAATATGTAAGATTAAGATTAATTACAGGTTTACGATGTAATGGAAGTTCTCTTGCTTCTGAAACAATTATTTAAAAACAAACATGTCATAGTAATGATGAATTAAGTTTTGTCCTAAAAATAATCAAAATGAAAAAATTAATTCAACATTAATGAGTAATAATTTCATATACCTTTAAATGATTGCCGAAAAAATAAGGTACCTCACATTCAGTCATATTTCAAAGACAATCAAAATTTGAATCTAATTTAATTTAAATCTAAGTTCAACCCAATGGTAACGAACATTAATTTTTTTGAAGCAATAAATTACTATTATCACCGATACATGGCTTCTATGGTTTGTGTTAACGTGCACCGGCAACCCGGAAAGACATTGGAGACTGCTCTCAAACGGACACCGGTTGACATGGTTCTTCCATTTTATTTTAATTCGCTCATATATATGTTTCACTTACCATGAGAGCACGTCGAGAAGATGAGTCGTTATTTAAATCTTGCCAATCTACGACACACAATCTGGACGTCCTCCCCATAATATATCACAAACTTTACTTGCCTTAACCATTCGTTCTATTTAATTGATTGATTGATGATTCTGGGCGAATGAACTATTAAAGTCATTAGTTCTATAAGTGTAGTGCATGCTTTTTATCGTGGGAAGTGGTGGTGATTATCCCCATTGGATAACGAGATCCGGCGCCGACCTACCGTTGACTAGCGGGGTTTTCCTCAACCAGATATCTTCCACCAGCGGGGCACCACCACAGCCGAGACAGCTAGTAAGCCCCCGACTCATCTCTTGACATGTGGGATAGTATAGCGCATGTAAGTGTAATGTATGTAAGGGGGTGAGGATACGACCGGACGAGCAGGCAAAGATCGCGCGTGGTCCATGACCCATTTGTTAGGGTACTGCTCCAGCATTCACCTGGTATTTCTCGGAGAAATCATGGAAAACTAGCGATCAGAGCAGCCAGTCACTACAATTCTCTTCCAGAGAGCGGCTGAATGCAATCTAGCGATGTAGCTAATGTCGAAAATCCTTCCACCGTCGGGACTCGAACCCGGTGGACCTCCCGGACAAAAAAAACTGCAGTGACGCCAACTGATGCCCTGAGTCACCTAAGCCAGTCTTCGTCTGATTAATACCCTATTTCTTCTTGGATATGTACACTCGCATTTACGACACTCCAGCAGAATTCGTTTGATGTTTTTTCGAAAGGTTTGCTTCTTTCTGGAGACCTACTCTACGCAAATTAAGTTGGTAGTTCTCTTTGCTCAAGTTTCATTATGATTATTCAGATACTGACTTTTCATTTACTGGCGGGGAATACATGAGCCAACAGTGTCTCAGAGATGAGAGATTTTCAGGGTGTCAGGGCGTTAGGGACAGAGCGGCAGGCCGGCAGGCTGACAGGGTAGCACGGAGGCATGGGGGCAGGGCGGTAGGTCGACAAGCCTGCATGGCGGAGGAGATGCGGGGGGACAGGAATGGCGGGAATCGGGGGGGCAGGATGGCGGGGTGGCAGGCCGGAGGGCCGGTAGACCGGCAGCGTGGCAATGTGGCAGGATGGCAGGGTAAAATGGTGGTAGGGCGGCTGGACGACAAGCCTGCATGGCAGCTGCGGTGCGGGGGTGGCGGGGCGGCGGGGGCAGTGGGTGGCGGGGTGACAAGAGGTAGGGAGGCAGGCCGGCGGGTTGGCAAGGTAACACGGGGCAGGGCGGCTCGGCGACAAGCTTGCATGGCGACGGAGGTGCAGGAGGGCAGGGCAGTGTGGCGGGCGGGCAAGCAATCGGGCGGGCGAACAGTCGGGCGGGCGGGCGAGCAGTCGGTCGAGCGAGTAATCGGTTAGGCGAGTAGTCGGTTAGGTGAGTAGTCGGTCCGGCGAGTAGTCAGTCTGGAGAGTAGTCGGTCGGGCAAGTAGTCGGTCAGGCGAGTAGTCCGGGGGCGAGTAGTAGGTCGGGCGGGCGGGCGAGTAGTCGGGCGGGCGGGCGAGTAGTCGGGCGGGCGGGCGAGTAGTCGGGCGGGCGGGCGAGTAGTCGATCGGGCGAGTAGTCGGGCGGGCGAGTAGTCGGTCGGGCGAGTAGTCGGTCGGGCGAGTAGTCGGGCGGGCGAGTAGTCGGTTGGGCGAGTAGTCGGTTGGGCGAGTAGTCGGTTGGGCGAGTAGTCTGTCGGGCGAATAGTCGGTCAGGCGAGTAGTCGAGCGGGCGAGAAGTCGGTCGGTCGGTAGGTCTGGCTGGCGGGCGGGCGGGCAAGCAGTAGGGCGGTCGGTCGGGCATTCGGGCGAGCAGTCGGGCGGGCGGGCGTTCGGGCGAGCAGTCGGGCTGGCGGGCGGGCGGGCGAGCAGTCGGGGCGGGCGGGTGAGCGAGCAGTCGGGCAGGTGGGCGCGCGGGCGCGCGGGCCGGCGAGCAGTCGGGCGGGCGGGTGGGCGAGCAGTCGGGCGGGCGGGTGGGCGCGCAGTCGGGCGGGCGGGTGGGCGAGCAGTCGGGCGGGCGGCTCCCAGGCAGCGCGAGGCCGTTCTTTATCTTCCTTCGCTCGTAAAGGATTTACGCCGCTGTTCATGAGCGGGCGCTCGTAATAAACGCATTAGGGCGCAGCCGCGGACGTCCTCCTGCCGGAGGTGGCGCGGTGCAAGACGAACGGTGGAAGTGGGCACTAACGCGGCCCTAATAGAAAGTACGAGAACCGACGTCCTCGCGCCCGGTGAGTCGCCCGCGGTCGTCGCGAGGAACATAGGCGGTGTTTTCTCAACTAGTTGATTGATATACTGATACAAGAATATGTTTTTGACAGAGTGAAACTATTTCCAATTTTAGTTGATATATTGCACAAAATACGCAAATAGTGAAAGCAGCTTTTGTGGGAGGAAAATAAAAACAAAAATAGTTGAAAATAAGAAACTATACTCATGGCTAAATGTCAATCACTGAACATTATTTCAATTCCAATATTAATTGCACGTACTTAACATTATTTTGCCGAGTTTTTCAGTGACAATACGAGACAAATGTCGTTAACAAACTGACTTTACACATCCCACGGCAAGGCAAACCTCCAACCTCTCGGAAACAAACGCTTTTGTCTAGTTGAAAGATTTCTGATTAGCATTTACTCATTTCCTAGAAGATGATTGATTTCCACCCTTCTTCGCTGAGTGTGAACATCCTGTCTGTCAGTACTTTACAGTCAAGTGTCAGGAATGGAGAGGGAAACTCGGTCGTAGGCAATGAAATAGAGTTGTTCGCCTTGGATTGCTAATCTGTGCAAATAAATATCGGCAACTATTTACCGATTGTTCATGTTCCTATGTAATAAACCTCAGGCCATGAAATACTCGTTACTAATCAGTTCATTGCTGAGGAACTGCATTTCATTAAAATCACATGTAAATTAAGTTTTACTTTAGAAAACGTCAATAGTTAACTCAAGTCTGCATAACTGGAATTATTTGTATATTTTTTCATTTCCCGTTCTGCTGAGTTTCAAATTGAATAGACTCACAAAGCTCACATATAATTTGCCTGTGCCTCACGACTCCCCAAAATGTCGCACTTCCTATATTTGCGAGAATAAGGAGCGATATTAATAATCAAAATCGTTTACACATCATAAAGCGCAACCTACATCATAATTGAGAAAACTGTAATGTTCCACTTAATATTAACCATTTAATCAATGAATGTTCAGTTTCTAAAGTACAGATATGAGTACATGAACACAGTTCTGAATCAATTCTGTTCCACATAAATTATCAAGAAAAGGTTCCGATATACTGTAAGACTATGTCATTAATGAAATTATACATTTTTTTACCCTGTGGTCAAACACGATTTTTTGTCAACCATGGAATTCACTGGAAAAATTGGCAATCCAACGCTACTGTAATGGAATGCATTTTTTTGTAACAAGCTGAATTATTTTTTGCAAGGAACTGTAAAGTACTGGATGGATTTATAGAATTAAATAGACTAAACTCAACCATGTATTGCAATGCAATGTATGTGCCTGTAAGGGTTTTTTCCGATGTAATATATATATATATATATATATATATATATATATATATATATATATATATATATATATATACAGGGTGAGTCACGTAACTTTAGCACCTCCTGTAACTTTTGAACGGTTGAAGATATTGCAATGCAGTTTTCACGGAAGTAAATGAGGGAATGGGGCTAATTGATAGGTGTATTGATTTCTCTTTTATCACTTTTATTTTACGAGATATTTGAGGTAACTTTGTTTTTTCAAATGGGACTATACATATTTTTTCAGTCTATCATAACAAGCGTAAAAAGACGAATCCAAAGATATAAATATTGTCATATGTTAGATAAGCATTTTTTTGAGTAATTGTGATTTTTTTGCGACTAGTGTTTAACGGATATTTTCATTGTAACTGTCAGCCCCACAAGGTCACGCAGCGCTCCCCCAGCAAACGGGGGGTCGGGGAAGGGAAGGGATTTAAGTACTTGAGGATACGAAAAATATTCACAAAACTGTTGCATTTTTTCCTGAACTCTCCTTTTCATCTTAATCCATTTTCAGTAATTTGGGTTTCTTAGGGATTGAAAATACGGATTTGTCTTAAGTAGTATTTATTGAAATAAGATTATTTCTATCCCTAAGTTATTATTATATTCGTATTAACATTGAAATTGTTTGCTCAAAATATACAATATATTTTTGTACAGTTTTAATTATTTATTCTTATTGTGCTTTGTTTCAAGATCCCATTACTACGTATCTTATGAAATCCCATTAAATGGAGTTGAAGTTATAAACAATTTTATTACAATACAAACTTATGACAAATCCTTATTTTCCATCCTTTAATTCCTTCAATCACAAAAAGACGAAAATCTGAAAATGCGGAAGGATGGAAAGCACAGTTCAGGAAAAAACTGCAATGGTTTTGTGAATATTTGGAATACTATGATTCGTATTTTCAAATAAGATCCCTCCCCTTCCCTTCCCTTCGCCGGGCGCACGTGTGCTGGTGGAGCGCTCCGTGACCTTGTGTGGTGGACTATTCAAAACGTCCGTTAAACCCCGGTCGCAAAAATCAAAATTAATCAAAAAAATGCTTATCTAACATATGACAATATGTACATCATTGGATTCGTCTTTTTACGCTCGTCATGGTGGACTGAAAAAATATGTATAGTTCCATTTGAAAAAACAAAGTTACCTAAAAAATCTCGTAAAATACAAGTGATAAAATAGAAATTAATGCACGTATCTATTAGCCCCTTTCCCTCATGCACTTCCGTGAAAACTGCATTGCAATAACTTCAACCGTTCAAAAGTTACAGGAGGTGCTAAAGTTACGTGACTCACCCTGTATATATATATATATATATATATATATATATATATATATATATATATATATATATTAGTCGCTAATGACCTCAGCAGTCTAAAATAAACGCGACTTAAAATATTTTTTTTAATGTCAACTTCTAGCAGAAACAGACAGAGAGTGTGTGAAGGTAATGGAGAATGTGAGGGAACGAACGATAGAATTTAAATGAGGTAAACACAATGTACATGCAGAGAAGATGGTCGCGATTTCTAAAGTTCTTTCAGTTCCATGAAATACATCACGATAAATCATTTAGACAGACAATGTATCCACCAGCTAATAATTCTTCCCTCCTCCGGTTCTCACATGACCAACCATTCTAGTGAGTATATCCACCGAAAGCAATTCTCAAGTTTCACCTTCGCAGTACAGAGAAAATACGAGACTTTACGAGTGTATGAACTCATGAACTGTTCAAAGTTACTGCCGCCAATGTAAACTGTAAGCCCGGAAGTTTAGACTCAATGAAAATATTTTCCACCGGACGAACACGGACACAATAAAAATCCTTTCCTCAGCAACACTCACACATCTCGAAAAAAACAAATTTGAAGCATTGTCTTCTTTTACTGATGTATTAAAAAATGCAGTAGATAACGTTCAACACTGATCATCGTTTACGATTTAACACTAGAACACCCAGCTTTAACCCTAGAACGCCCAGTGGAGTCGTTTCGACACAGAGCCTTCAACAATACATCTTAAAAAGAAATATTGAAAGATATTTATCTACTTTGGTATAAGAATATTAAAGATAATTATTTTATTCAGAATGGAATTATTACACTACAAGTTAAATATATTTTAAACAATTCATGCCAATTCTATTCCGCAGAATGGAAGTTAAAGAAACATCTTGGACGTAATGAGAAAGTAAACGTACAAAATAATATGTTGAAAAGTAAAGTTCTATATATTAATAAAATGTTTGCAAAAATAACATTAAAAATGTTATAAAATTCATTTTCCGCAATACGAGTTTTACATGCGTGAGGAAAATAATTTCCTTCGTATTGGACTTCCCATATTGTATCGCATTAAGTCAACTTTATTTATGCTAATTATTTTATTTAAATAATATTTATTATAAACAAACATGTTACAAATTTGTGTTTGCTTCATCCCGATAGAAACTTGATGTCCGTTTCATGATGGAGTTTTCAAAGAAATTTAATCACGTGTTCTAAATGGCTCTTAGTTCTTGTTCGGGTTGTATTTATTTTGTATACTACGCACAGTACAAAATAAGTCTAGTTGAGTGATTCAAACTTGTAATGCCTAGTACATGCCAAAGTTTTCAAGCACACTTGGTAGAATATTATCCAGACGTTTGATCAACACCTGTCTTGTATTCTGATGCGTAGTTGACGGATACATTTTCACCCCTTCCTTTCGGTTTTCAATATTTCCCTAATATTTCCAGTAATTGAAGACATTGCTAATTGACACACACCTTTTTAGTCACCATCTCCTACAAGTCACAATTGCTGCCTTTCATTTGGTTTGTATACCATAAACTGAGTAAGTACATCGAGTTTGAAAGGAAAATGCCAGCGGATCAAGTCTGTTCATCTGATATAATACGTATATAGTTTGTAAATGTATCATTTCATACTAAAGAAAAATTATTTTTGAGATAAAATCGTGAAATTATTCCCCATTTATTCTCAAACCTCTCGTAATTCGAAAATCATGATTCATGAAACAAGAGTGCAAAAAAGAAGTATATCTGACCACATCATCACCATCTGAGTCCAAATAGCCCCTGTACACTAAAAATCTCTTCTAAACTCGGAATATTTCGCTTTACATAAATAATAATATGAAATATTTTGTCATTGAACCATCATACGATAATCCTTTTCTTTCAACTGACAATTTAATTTTTAAAACAATGAAGTTTTTGCTGTACCGTGACGAAACAACTCATAATTCAAGACTTTACATGTATTGAACAAGAAAACCTGAAAAAAATGCACAGCGGAAGGAATGCTCGCATGTATCTTAAGAAAGTATCTGATACACTAGCAAACCAATTAAACAATTTTCGGCGTTGAAATATATGAAACAGGTCCTAAAAGATCGGGTCAGTATCCAAGGAGTCGAAATGACGCCTCGCGGGCGTTCTAGGTAAATTCGATAATAATTCACGAAATATGTTTATTACAAGATTCAGCTTTTGACATACTGTAAATAATTGAAATTGATGAAAAGTCACGAAATCACAAAATTCTATCTTAAAAAACAAAGATAATAGAAGAACATAAAAAGCGCTAGGAGTCGAAATGACGCCTCTGGGCGTTCTAGTGTTAATCGATCATTAATGGTTGTGATCCCATTGTAAATCGAAACTCAATCATTTGTTCTTCTAAATCGATGTTGCCGAACAGGGTCGGTATCGACACCCTGGGGGGTGGCAACTGATCGGTACGACCAAGGTCGAATTGATTACAAAAATATAAATCTAATTGTCAATTTCTTTCTTATATAAAGCTTCAAATATCTAATAACATTTCTCATACTTGTATTTCATATATTTTTCAAAATTGTTACGGTCTTGAGTGGCTCAGGACTTCTTCTGATGTCACTGCAGTAGCTCTGACTGGGAGGTACTAGGGTTCAAGTCCCGACGGTGACAGAATTTTCAGTACTAGCTACATAGTTACTTCGAGTTCAGCCGCTATCTAGAAAATTCTACTAGATGGCTGCTCTGATCGGTAGTTTTTCCAGGTTTCTCCGATCAAAACCAGACGAATACCGGGGCACTATTCCAACAAACGGGCCACGGACCGCGCGCGATCTTTCCGTACTGTTCCTTGGCCTATCCTCGCCCCTTACGTCACACACATGCACTACACTATCACACAAGTCGAGAGCCTCGAGCTTGACCCTGCAGAGGCAGTACTGAGCGGGTAGGAGATACCTGGTTGCGGCAAGACCGCGGGTAGGTCGGCGCCAGATCTCGTCGTCCAGATTACCTCCACTCACAATAAAACATACACTACAATTATGGGAATAATAACCTTAATAGTTGGCGCGTCCGGACTCACTAATCAATCTAAAAATGAAAAATTATAATAGTACAAAAATAATAAAACGTAAATCTAATAAACCACTTCTTCAAAACTGTTTTTCATGTTCTTTGTTTAATTGTTATCAGGTCATTTATTAGCAATTATTTGTGTAATTATTTTTTCGCATGTTGTAGAAAAGTCAAAGAGTCGAATAAGCAAGTTTTAAAAGAGGTCGATGCAAGAAAAAGGTTGAAAATCCCTTGTCTAAATCTATGACCTTACCTTTAAATTTCCGAAGGATCCTGTAACATTCATCTTTACCCCTAGCAATGCCAAGGCATTGTGTGCATCACCAAGGGAAGGGGAGACTCCAGTCGCATCCCTTAAATGTTGTTTTATTGATATTTTTGACAATTTTGACAAATTAATAAATATGGATAGCTAGTATTACATATGAAGCTAGTATTGCATGTGTCATAATTTAAATAAAAACGTTTATTCAATTTGCTCCTTTACTCGAAGAAAATATCGTTATCACTCGAGCAACGAAACCGGCGATTTGGAATGTAGCTCAGTTGTTTCTTTTAGGCTTGAGTTCCTTTTACATGCAGTAAATCTACAGCATGGGTCAACCGGATTTACCTCTCCCTTCGGAAGGAGAACATGCGAAGGGGGCTCTTTTTTTGCCCTTAATAATCCACGATTTCGATCGGGATTGAGCGCGCGAACTTGGGTATAACAGTCCGATACGCTGTTACATCACCGAAGCCGCACGTGTAAGTGTGGGTCCTCAACTATTCAATGCTCCACATAAGTATGGATCCTCAACTATTCAATGCTCCACATAAGTATGGGTTCTCAACTATTCAATGATCCACAGGAGTACGGGTCCTCAACTATTCAATGCTCCATATTAGTATGGGTTCTCAACTATTCGAAGCTCCGCAAAAGCATTCTGGTTTTCCAGAAAGCAGCTTGGAGGCGCGGGCGCACGGCGCTTGCGGGGCAGGCTGTGCGCGCCGGGAGCGGGCGGCGCGGCGCGGCGCGGAGTTGCATCGGCGGCGGTGGCGGCGGCGGCGGAGGCCGCTGTGTGCTCGCGCGCAAAAACCCGCCGCCGCCGCGGCATTAGCACACAATGCGATGGAGGCGGCGGCGGCGGCAGCGGCGGCCAGCGGCTACTGCGCCGGCGGCGGCGGGTGGCAACGGCCGGGCCTTGAGGATTCGGCGCGCGCCGGCGAGACGTGCACGACCTGGGCGTCCACGCGCGTTATCACCTGCACTGCCCAATCGCCTGCGACGCGGCTCGTTCGGGGATCCGTTCGCTTCCACTTTGCACGTTCACGTCGCGGGTGACTCGTGTCGTTGTCTGGGGCGTCCCGTGTGTCCGATCGACCTTTTGTCCTCTGAACCTTCCATTCCATCCCTCTCCAAACGTATCCATCCACTGCATCGCTTTGCTTCGGTTGTTCGTTTCTTTGTCACATTCCTCCATTCTACCCGTACCGTTAACTTTGTGCATCTTCTGTCACCCGTACCGTTGTGCATCTTCTTTGCCACTTACTTGCCAATCTTCCAATTCACTTACCACCCTCTGCTTTTCCTTCACCAGATCGCATTGAAGGAGTTTTCTCATTCTCAATTTCTGATATTTTGTCCACTTCTCTGTCCGTATCTTTTGCTCTACGTATATCTCTTTGCAATAGCCAACCCGTGTGTCGATTCGCTTTTTCACTCCTGCCCTCTCACGGCCACATCGCAGAGTCCTCCTGCACCAGTTTGCGGCCGCGTGACTCGGTACATGTATCGTTTCACATTCGCCCCATTCCTTCAAGCACGAACTGGCTCACTCGTTTACGTATCATGGCATCGCTCGTTCCGTGACTTGCTCATCAGTTTGCCGATTCCCTCTTCGTCTCCTCCCACACTTCCATCAATTACAGTCGACTACGGTTATAGTGAACTCTGATATAGTGAACTTACCCCATTTGGTAAGTTCACAATATCAGAGTTCCCCCCCAGTTGGTCCCATTTTACATACATTACATTACAAATAAGCATAAGATGCGGCTGAAGTGAATCTGAACCTCGGCTATAGTGAACATAGGAAATAAGTCCTGGAAATTAATTGGATGTTGGACGTTATTATGCAAGTAAAAGGGCCTTCGGAGAGTGGGATTATGCTTCAACAGTGCAATAGGCATTGAAAGGTATGAAGACTGCATTACGATACTTAGAGACAGAGGACGATGCAAAATCAAGTATGGAGAGAGCACGAACTACGGAGAAGGATCTGGAGAAAGTATTCATGAAAAATGTACGAAGCAAACAATTAAAAATAATTAAATTTTTAGCACAAATACAGATATTCAAATTTTCAGTTCGTGCTTTTAATGAATTTTTCTCTAGGTGTATATTAACAAAATTAATCATTGTGGAGAAATTCTATTTAATTTTGACATCATCGGATATAGTGAACCAAACATGTTAGTTCCTAGAAGTTCACTATAACCGGAGTCGACTGCATTTGCTTATATCCGCTCGTTTGTTCGTTCGGGAGTTGGCTCATTCCCCCCCACACACACACACACACATTTATTCAGTTTCGCGACCACTACCTCGCTCGTGTTCTTGTTGGACCACTCGCCAGCTCCCCGCCTGCTCATCCGTCAGCTCGCCTTTCGTCCGGCCGAGCGCTAGACCGGCGTGCCCGCTCGCTCATTAGCGGCGCTGCCGTCACTCCGCCAACCGCCGCCGCTCTTTAATGGCGCTGCTGTTCGCCAGCAGGGCGAGAGGGAGAAAGAGAAATGCGCCAGTAATGCCCCCAGTGGCAGTACGTCTCCGAGACATTTGCGTAGCAGTCTTGTTTCAGGCAAAATGGAGAGCAAAAAAAGTAGGATGATCCCAAATACGTGCTTATTAGCTAGCCTGAGAGAAATAGTATTGTGCCAGTTCCCCCTGCGTGTTGACAGTAATGGTCACCACGAAAAAATAATTCTTCGAAAGTGTTGATCTGATGAAAATGAAGTTGTTTTTATACAACTGGGAAATGAAACAGCAAGGAATTTTTCACTGCACTAGTCTTAAAAGGAATGTCTTCATAAAACTTTGAAATACCAAAAACTGTGGCGAGAGTAGGAGAGGGGGCATGTTTATAAAGTAACTCTAACTGTGGTCTGGTATATCAAGGAAAAAAATAGTGGTACATGACACGGAGAAGAAAGTTCCTGAATAGAAAAATGTGTCAGTACCGTCTTGCAGAAATAGATTCAACTGCAGATTCTGGCAATAAAATGTGCACCTCTTTTGGACTCAGGACGAATTTTACCGACCGGCTTCCACAGACAGATTCAACAGCAGATTCTGACAATAAAATACGCACCTTCGTTAGAGAAGAACTCTGGGGACGAATTTTATCGACCGGCTTCCACAGGCAGATGCAACTGCAGATTCTGACAATACAATGTGCACCTTCGTTAGAGAAGGTGAAACCTGAGGGCGAATTTTAACCGCAGGTTGAGAAGGCTCAGAGTAGTAGCTGATACCAGTGCAGCAAATCAGGACACAAGCTCCAAGGATTTGAGTTCCGGTGGCGAATTTTCGGCACTAGCTCCTAGATAGTGTTTCAGGGGGGAGGAACCCATCACTTTCCTTGTTGTAAAATACAGTACAAGTACGGGACTAATGAACCCAGCAGTTGACGTGTCCGGAAACAGCAGTCAATAAGCTTCAAATTACGTTCAATAGACGACAGATTTATTATCCTGACTTATAAAATCCAATTTTAAATTGCAATACTTACCAATCTAGATGCTCCGAGAAGAATAATGATTAGAATAATCAACGAGTACACAATAAGGAGCTATGCGGAAACACGTTGAACTACCTTCACGACCGTGGAGTAGAAGAATCATGAAATGGATGGTGTCAATGGAAAGGAAAATGAAGTTTTGGTGATCATCGTAATGGTAAAGTAGTGATGGAAATAACTGACGACTGTCTTCCTACAATAAAATTAAAAATAGCTAGAGCTTGTTGCCAGGCCCAATACCACCGCAAATAGAGCTGACGCAGAAGCGATATCGCAAATTTCATGAACCTAACTTGTAGAAACAGATGCGTTAAAGATAATGTGTAGAATAGAAACTATGATGTAATGATGGGTATTACTACACGAGTGTGATATTACAATACGAGCGAGGATCGTAAACTTCACACGAGTGTATTAATACCCATTACATCGAGTTCCATACGGTACTTCTCCTGCGACTATTGTAAGTTTAACTTTTGCATTGAATTGTTTCGTGGCAGTTGACTTTGCAGGATTCAGCGAAGGCCACCTAGCGGACAGCTGCCTAACCCTACCTTCGCATGCTGCCGCAGGTGGCTGTGGTTACCATTCCGCCTACGAGGGTGTACTGCGCTAGTCAAATATGATCAAAGTGAAATTACGATCCAATTGATTTTAAACAATATTCCACGAAAAAATTACAAATAATAAAGTAAATTAAAACCGACAAGCATAATACATAAAATGCAATTTTAATGTACACAATCGAACAAAACACTTACCAGAACGATTCTAAATGGTGAATTAAGTGTCAATACTTGGTTTGTACACTTCTCTGTAATTGGTCAAGAACCTGTATCATGAAATCTGTATCGTAATGAATATCATTATGCAATTGGTTGCAGCCATCAACTGACAGCATTATACAATGGGAGTAGAAAAAAAGATGTTTTGATACCCTAAGTATCTTGAGAAAGTGCCTACCTAAATGATTTGGAAAGGAGTGACATCAAAGACGAATGCACCAACGTGACGTCTAGGTCATGTAACAGCCACACCAAGGTAGGTATCAATTTTGTAGAAATGGATTGTCTGAACAAAATATAAGAATAAATTGACCTGTGCATCTGAAGAGCAATTGTGAACGGCGACCACTTGCTCCTACCTACAATAAATTCGAATGTATCCAAACCACACCGATACAACCTCAGACGCAGTAGACTGACTGGACCAGCAGGACGAGCAAGCCGAGACTGATGTGCCGAATGTCATCGATGCCCCAACGCACCCCCATCAAAGGGGCAATTCGGAACGAACATTTCGGTTTCTGTCGCGAACCAAGGCCTATCCGGGGCGGAGGCAGGAGTTGTGGCGAGGGCGGGGGATAGGGGCAGGGGCGGGAATAGGCAGGGAGCTGGGTCGGGGACAGGGGTGGAAGCGGGGGCGCGGGAGGGACGAAGGAAGGGGCGTGGGCGTGGGAAGGGGCAGGGGCGAGGTTGGGGACGAGGGCAGAGGCGAGGGCAGGGCGGAGGAGCGGACAGTGGGAGAGGTGGGAGCGGGGACGAAGATAAGGGCGGGACTAAGAGTAGTGGTAAGGGCGGATACGGGGCGATGGCAAGGGCAGGAGCGGGGGCAGGAGCTAGGGCTGAGGCGGGGGCGGAGGCAAGGCAGGGGCGAGGGTTGGGCCAGGGGCGCGACTGGGTCGAAGTGGGGTCGGGGATAGAGATGGGGGCAGGAGAGAGGGAGGGACGAGGGCAGTGGCAGGGGGGAGCAGAGAGCGGGAGCGGGGGCAGGTGTGGGGTCGAGGGCAGGGGTGAGAGTGGGGTCGGAAGCAGGGGCTGTTGCAGTGGCGGGGGCGGGGACAGGGGTGGAGCGAGGGCGAGCGCAAGGGCAGGAACGAAGGCAGAGGTAAAGGGCGGGGGCGGGGCCGGGGGCCGTGCGTCGCTCCGCGTCGCGCCTCCGGCCCGCGGGGGGCGCCGCGCCGCCCATCCATCAGCGCGTGAAGGCTGCCCTTGAAGCGACACAAAAGGGACGGGGAAAGGCACGCGGGCCGCTCGGGCGACGCCGCTCGTAAACTGCCGCGTCCACCTCGGCGCGACGGCCCCACCGCTGGCCGCGACGGCGCGGCGCGACGCGGCGGAGGCACCCGCGCAGGTGATGCTTGCCGAGGGAGTGGTGGAGGCGGCGGTGGTGTTCGTGGTGGTGGCAGTGGTGGTGGTGGAGTTTGAGGGGATGGTGGTGTTTGTGATGATGCTGGTGGTGGTGGTGGTGGTGGTGGTGGTGGTGCTCGTGGTGATGGTGGTGGTCAAATCTTGTCCATGGCCCGTTTGTTAGGGTACTGCCCTGGCATGCGTCTGGTGTTGATTACAGAAATCACGGAAAACCGATCAGAGCAGCCGGCCGCGAGAATTCTGCTCCAGACAGCGACTGAATTCGACCTAGTTGACAAGCTATTGTCGAAAATCCTGCCGCCGTCGGGACTAGAACCTAGGACCTTCCGGTCGGAGGGACTTCGCGGTGGTGGTGGTGGTGGTGGTGGTGGTGGTGGTGGTGGTGGTGGTAGTCTTCGTGATCGTGATAGAGTTGGCGGCGGTGGAGGCGGCGGCGACCGTGGTCGTGGTGATTGTGGTTGTCGTCGCCTTCGCGGTGGAAGCAAATTGGTGCATTGGAGGCACGGTGGATTGGTGGTGGCGCTGGTAATGAAAAAGTATGTAGGAAGTAGAGGTGATGATGGAGGAAAGAGTGGTAGCGGTGGTGGCGTTGGATGTCGCACTGACGATCACTGTGGTGGAGGTACTGGCAACAATATAACTGATATCTGCGCTTGTGAGAGTTAACGAAAATGATAGTGACCGAAAAAAACAAGAAAACGCGGGAAAGGCAGAAGAGGGTGACCAGACTTAGCGTAAGAACACACAGGAAGATCAGTGAAATCCTAGAATGAGCGTCAGGTGCAGATGCAGTTTGATTTGATGTTCACAAATCTACGAAACAGTAGCGTGTCCTTCATGTATACAAGGTACGCAGTGCGTACCCTGTAATTTAGAAAAAAAATATTTTATGTGTAACAGAAAATACATCTTACTGTATTTCTAACTTAAATCATCTAATTTATTGAAAGCGTGTTGTCGTTTTATACTAGCTTTTATGACATGCCCGCACTTGCCAAGCATCGGTGTGTGCGAGGCGCGCGGGGCGTCTGGAAGCTAGTGTGGGAGCGGGTGTGCTCGTGAGTTTCGTGGGGCCTGCAATTGGCTGAGTTGCGGGACCTCGCTTGAACGAAAGCACAGTTTCAAACGAAAATATTGGCTTTTAATGATAAATGCGAAAAGGTTTGTGTACACTGAAGTGCGTAATTCTAAGTGTAGTATATATTTATACGTGATAATTCAGATTTTAGTTTATCGTTATAAGTGAAACTATCATGTGGGTTTTTCTCTAAGGTACGCTATCAGTAAGTTTGCGTCCGCTAGTGTTTCGGCAGGAAGAGGACAAACGTGAATCTTTATACTGCAGGCAGCGGCGTAGACGGACACACGTGCGTGATTTGAGATTTATTAATGAAGAGTTTTGTTTCGTCGAACTTTAAAGATCAGAAAAAATTTGTTAAGGCGGGAAGGCCATCGCCGGACATTACTCTAACTAGTACTTCAAAAACCCGTGTAAGGAAATTTGATAGCCAATTTTTTGAAACTAATGAAGTCTTAGCGGCCATGTATATTTTATTGCTTACCCAAACTAAGCCCTTCACTGCACGCCACTCTATGAAATATGAGGACTTCTCTCAATAGCAACATACGTATGGTTTAGTTATGTTACATGGCAATAACACCTATATCGATACTTACTGATGTATTTGGAACAAAATAACTACGGGCTTTGCTGTCCTATAACTCTCAAGATTTCTCTTCACAAAGTTCTTTCCAGAGCGCCTGCAATACCCATGGAAGGAAGAGTGGAAGGAGGAAAAGAGGGGGAATCGATACGAGAGGGGAGGGGGCTACCAGCGCCAGGGAGTCCGTCTCGGCAGGACTTCGAGGACCTCCTGTGAGGGGGAGGAGAGGGGGTATATGAAGTCTCGGTCGCCGCCACGGCGATGGGCGATGGGCAATGGACTAACGAGCCACAAGGCTGCAGCCCTGGGTGCTCAGAAGGCCCGTGTGAGAAGAGCCAGAGATCGTTAGCGATGTGGAAACATTAGTCTACTTCAGGCAAACACTGTGGGGTCATTTACTGCAGCGGGTTATTAGTTCCTGACCCGCCCAATGCTTAGGTATTCCATTTCTAGGTGAAATGTGGCCTGCAATTTAAATTAGGGGAGACGAAGTTGCTTTCGAAAAAAGATGAGACTCACGCATCAGATGACGTCAGGTTAAGTGAGAACGGAGTATTCACTATCGGCCACGACCTTTCTCTTCTTGGCCGAAATATTTCTTTGATTAGAACTTACTTGCAACTCAGAAAGTTGCAAATATACCTCAAGAAGATAACGAATGAAACAGAGAAGTACATTTAAGCGATATTATTATTGTTTTTATTATTTAAAATTATTTAATTAATGTTTTAGGGTCGCCTGCGATAGCATTAATTAGACATATATTACTTATTGGAGAAAAATGTAATACGTCAAATTACGTCTAGATAACATATGTGGCTTAATAATGTTATCATTATCCGATCCCACGTTTCCGACTGTCAGAATTACTAGCGGGTAGGTAGAAGTCTGTAGATCACGGTTCGAAAATGCGCAGAATCTCCAGCACAAAAGGGAAGCACAAAGCTTCAAACGATCACTCGTCGCATGCAGCCAGCATGAGTCGCAAAGCCGAGACGCACGCATTGAAAACGTGCATATGCGCATCGACATTCTCATTCAGAGAAGCAAGACTCCACCCAACCGCTGCGCCATCCAACAATCCAACTCATTAATACGACGCTGTGACTAATACCGCACAAAAGCGCGCGTAGAACCTTCGCCAGGGAGCGCCGCGATAACGCCACGGCAGCCCCAGCCCCAGCTGCCGCACACGCGGAAGACCCCGTCAGCCGCCGCTCGCGTGGGCCCCAACAAAACAACAGCGCCGGGCAGGGCGCGGTGAGGCTCGGCGGGGGGGAGCGCGGCGGGGCGCAGCGGGGCGCGGGGGGAGTGGGCGCAGCGGGGCGGGGAGGGGAGGGGCGGGACTTGAGTTAGAAAATTTTCCCCAAAGATCGTTACATCGATATTTCGATACATCGCCAAAAGGTTTTCGATGTCGGGGACCGAAAACATCGATGTTTTAAATATAAAACAAGTGAGATTTGCCCGTCCTATTTTCATTTTAATTATTGTACTTAAATAACTTGTATTTTATTGTTTGGTCAGGTATAAATAAAATGCCCATGACACAAAAGATATTTTGTTAAAATTGTAATAAAATGAGACATTCTGGACAAACCCCCAAAAGCTTCAAAACCCCCAAGTAATCTCTCCGTCTGGGCAGCGACAACGGATAGATATCAATGGCTGTTGGTTTTCAGCAGTTCACAAAAAAAATGTTTATTGAAAGTTTATTTATATCATGTAAATTGTTTTTCTTAAACATCGATGTTTTTGGAAAAATATCTCGAAGTGAAGAAAACATCGAACTCAAAACATCTATGTTAATATATGTTAATATATCAATGTTTATGGTTCAAAATATCGATGTTTTTATCGATGTTTTAAAAACATTGCCATCCCTAGGCGTGGCGCGGCGGGGAAGCGGGATGGGGGGGGGGTGCAGGACGGGGCAGGCGAGGCGTGCGGGCCGTGTCGGGTGCATCGCGGCCCCGTCGTGACCCTCGCGTCCTCCCCCTCCCACCCTTCCATTGAGCGCCGCCCCGCCCTATTGTCCCGCACTGCCCTCCCCCCGTCCGTCCGTCCGTCGTCCTCCGGCGAACAGGTACCACAATTAAAGCGCCGCACTCGCCTGCCTCTTTCATATGCTCCCCTCGGGGACGCCCGCCCCTGCCCGACGGCCCCGCCCCGTCCCGCCCCGCCCCGCCCCGGTGCGGGCGGCGCGGTTTAAAATTCCCCCCGCCAGGCGGCGCGCCCGCTACGCGCCCGTGCGCCGCGCACGCCCGCGCCGCCGCCGCCGCATCCAGATGAGGCCCCGCGCCGCCCCCCCCCCCCACGCACGCGCTGGGGCGCCCGGCCTCATCGGCGCAGGACGCACTTCAGCGTAAGGCGTTTGGGTTCAATTTCCTTTGACACAGCGCACTTCTGCATAGGGGCATTTGTGTTCCGTCTCCTTTGGCACAACCCACTTCAGGATAAGGCATTTGTGTTCAATTTCCTTTGGCAAAGTGCTCTTCTGCATAGGGGCATTTGTGTTCCGTCTCCTTTGGCACAACCCACTTCAGGATGATGATGTTGATAATAATAATAATAATAATAATAATAATAATAATAATAACAATAATATAATAACAGGCGCAGTTGATACCACAATAATTAAATACAAGAGTCTGAAAAACGAGATCAGCTGAATATGGGGCGTAAAAGCATAGGTAGTCCCTATAGTTATCGGAGCTCTGGGATTTGTTCCGCAAAATTTGTGTAAACACTTGGCTAAACTTCCAGATCATTCAAAGGACCGGGAAGTGTAAGAAATTATTTGGAATAGCCCACATTTAGCGCAAAGTATTGCAGAAGCACAGACAGACCCTAGATCTACTCCTTGAGAAACTGGTTGCAACCCGGAGTAGACTTAACTTACAAAAATTAACTTAAAAAAATACAGGGTACGTGTTACAAAATCAGTCATTATTTTGATTATCATTGCCCTTCTCGTGAGCCAGTGTACATTTGTTTGAAATACAAACATCATACAAAACGTTGCAATGAGATAATCGTTTTCTGTTGACATTATACCCACACTGAAGCTCATAATCATTTTGTGTGCACAACGCAGATGCATGCTCTTTTCTCCAAGTCATTTCGTGTGATTCACTGAGAATCGTATTTAAATAGCACGAAACAGTAAAAACACAAAAGGTGATAAAAAATCCCTTCTGTGAGAAAACTGAGAATACAAACTGGCAACAGATGGTTCCCCTAAGCATGGGAAAGTAATAATTTCATAACTCTGAAAAGAAAACAACTGGAAAGAGTAAGAAAAAATAAGGTACATCTGAAACGTCCCTTTCCAATTTACAAGCATTGAAAGCATGATAAAACTTTCAGGTCCAGCTTATAACTCTCATAATTCCTCCAAGATTAAAGGTAAATCGCATAAGATCCAATAATGTGTTAACAATGACGGACTGTGGGGATTGCAGTAATCAATCATTTGTAGGTTTACACAAATGTATCTTTTTATATGCTTTAATCAACAGAGAGGACGCAACCAATATGCGTCCTTCCCTCTCTTTGTCTTCTTCAGTTTATGTTTCCTATCACCTATTACCGTGCTTCAGCTGCGTTTAAGAGCCCCAGTGATCACAGACGCGATTGTTCTATAACACTGATAAACAATCTATAAATTTGGCATGGTGTTTACTTTTTCCAATGTGGATTTTTATCTTGATTTAAAATAGGAAAACTGTTTTGCTCTGTCACATCAAGTTTTTAAGATATCGACAAAAATTAATTTTTATGAAATACCATTCATCAATTTTTTAATCCACATGCTTTTTGTATTTTTTCATGCAATGGCGCACAATATTTCCGTCGTCTGTGAAAGAAATTATATTTAAGGTAATATTATAAAGCATTTTCGATATAGCAATACATTCCAATGAGTGACAGTATTTGCAGCTGTGCGGCGATCAATATCTCTTGACAAGCCTCAGCGTTTAACACAACACTGAAGCTTGGCGATTGTTCAGCTCAAGTAAAACAAGTTTAAAAGCAGCATTATTACAAAATGGAAACAAATATGCATCGGTACTGATGAGATATTCTGCCCACCTGGAATGACATGAAAATATCTCGCTAATTCTTGAAACAATATGCTATCAACGAGTATTAATAATGTATCTCTGGCGATTTAAAAATCATTACCTTTCCTATGGGAACGTCTAACGGGGTGCATCAAGTATCGCTGGTTTATTTGCGAGTGGGGCAGTAGAGTTAGAAAGCTTCTCTAAGTAAGAGAAATTGGGCTTTAAAAACTAGAATGGTCCCAGGAAATGAAAAAGTTCTTCAGGTGCCGCTGATTGACCCTGACAACGTAATCGCTTCACATGAAGCTGAGATACATATAAAATTCGTGAAGGCATTAGACAACGACTCGGATGCTTTTCGGTAGTGAAAGAAGGTGTGTTCACAGGTTCACAAATAAAGAAAATAATTGCTAGCAGCCAGCCAACACTTACTGAATGATACTGAAAAAAGTGCATCGACAGCATTCAAGTCAGTTATAGCCAATTTCCTTGGAAATTATAAATCTGCTATGTAAATATTGTGAAGAAGTGCATCAGTGGCTACAAAAAGCTGGGTGTCAACATGTCCCTCAAAATTCACCTTTTCGACTCACATCTTGACTTCTTTCCCGAAATCCTAGGTTCGGTCAGTGACGAACATGGTGTTCACTAGGAAATCTCGGTGATGGGGTACTGTATCAGGGCCAATGGAATGCAGCAATGTTGGATGACTATACCTGAACTCATCAGTGGGGCATGCCGAATGCTCAGCACAAACGCAAATCTATCAAACCAAATATTAGATTAAGTATTTTCAGTGTGTATGGAATTTATGTGTGTATTATACCTTGAAATACATATTACTACGTAGTATGCGTGTCATGTGATTCAATCTCACTATTTTCTTATATTATTTCTACGTTCATTACTACTCCATTTAACAAAAGTTTTTCTGGTGAAATATAAATGATGAAATGAGTATATCTAAAAATAGTGGGTGGTAGAGGCAAATGATGTGCATATTTGGAATTAGCACATTTCACTTATCTTAGAACAAGTGTGAGATACCAAGATATCCGTCTAATTTTAAAATTTGTTTTTCAGTGTAACTGAAACACAGCGTAAAGAAAATTCTCACCGCACCTCTGTAGATCATTCGCGAACATACAAGTTTCTTATTGTAATAGTTTAGCCATCTATTACAAATGAAATAGGTAAATAACATGAAGTGACCATTGGTTTATGAACCGGGTATAGAACTTTATGTAGAAACTTCCAGAGCGGAATATAGAAAAACAAGTGAAGGTGATCTAAGAGAAAACGAGTATTTCAGGCGAGCATGTGAACGCCGTGGTTAATTAATGGTTGCATGTTACTAGTCAACGCACAAAATTATAAGGAACACAATAAAGTTTGTTTCAGCTAAATCGGGTCACAGAAACGCATAATATCGCGAGTTTTGTGATCATGACATTGATTTTAACATGTTACAGAACTAAAACAACAATGGTCGTGACGTCCCTTCAGAAAAGTTTGGATATATTAATAAATTAAACGGAAACTAGTGTGTCTACCGAGATTTGGCATATACCAAAGTATTCCGTGGGATACGGGCCAAATTATAAACGTGGTGACACAATTTTAGGACGCCGAACATTAATAGATAAACATTATGTTACATGAGTTAATTGAGAAATAAACGAGCGATGTTTGTAGGCATGAGACGCACGAAAAAGCATTCTTTTAACAAAATGAAGCGAGAAAAGTGATGTCTAAGAAGTGGAATGGATACGAAATTTTAATTGGGAATTTTACAATATAATAAGACAATCCAGGAAGTGTTAGAAATTAATAATAAACTATTTTTATAAGTTATAAAGCAGAAGACAGTAGAGGCGCTATTGTTTTGTTCGGAAAAAAGCTATAAATGCTTTAGGACAACAATGGGAGAGAGACGAGGGAATAGCTTGGTAGCGAGAGGCAGAATCCGCGTCGCTTGTTGCAAGAATAATTTTAAAAAATTTGGATTTGTAATTTTTGATGAAGTGTTCTCTTCTGGACTCGTACTAGTGAACTATTATAAACTGTGAGAGGAGTGAATAACTTCGTGGCGAGTTGTACTCCGCGTCACTCGTGATATTATTTTAACACGCGAACTTATAAAATTTCGAGAAGGTGTTGCTCCTTCGGACTTGTATTCGCAAGGTGGCGGAACTGTATGCCGTGTGATGTGAACTATTTTAGTGGTAATATATCAAGCTATGCCACGCGCGATCCTAATTTTGAGTTTTGTGAATTTTGAAAGTTTTTCCACTAATGTTTGGAACTGGTGTTACTTCGACCATTGAAAAATCGAAGCGGGTGTCGCCGAACGAGGTGTGCCGAGGTGCAGCAGACTCGAGCGCGTCTTTGCATATCGTCGCCGTGGTCAGTGCCAATTTGGGGGGCACTGGTAATTCGGCGCTAGCAGGCAGCAGTGGAGCAGAGTTCTTACGCATGACGGCGTGAGATCGTGTGTGTGTGGACCTGGTCGCCGCTTGGTTAACAACGCAAGGGAAGTGGAATATTTTTTTTTGTTTTGCAACACTCCAGTGAAGTCAATGACTTTGATTTCTTTGCTCTTGGGAAGAATAAATGGTTTACAAAGCCAAAACTGGAAACATTTTGGGGGGATTGCAATGTAATGGGTGTGGCCACAGTATTGAGCTCATTATTTCGTAATAACATTTGGGTATAATATGTTTATTGATTTTTGTGATTTTTATGATATCGTGTTTTGTTGATGTTGTGTGGTATTGATTCTTTATGAGGGTATTAATGTTTCTGTTGGTTAAAAGAAAATAAACAAACGAGATTTTGAGTTCTCGTTTTGATGTTACGTAACCGGTGTTTTTATCACATAGCTAGCTGATCCTGGTCCCTGCATTGGCGTGGCGCTTGTGTTCTGTAGAGAACAAATCACGGCCCGCCCTGATAAATTTATGTAAACAGGAAAACTCCGGATAGTAAAAAGGGGGGGCACAGTGGTGTGCATTGTAGATATTACAGGTGATCAGCAAGGAAGTTTTTCGTGATCAACAATAGGAGTTGAGAGGGGAGATTTTCATTACATTAGTGCCCAGTTCGTAGGGCGTTTTAGTAAATAGGAAAGGGGGTTTTTTCGTTGCATTGGCGCCTGTTTAGTGGGCGTGATCGATATCAGTACAAGTGAGAGGGGTTTTTCGTTACATTATATAATTGAAGAATAACCTTACAAATACACTGATAATCCTCTAAATGTTAATGATTACCTCTTTCATTTTGTATACAATCGCTTAACATTAGTGTATTCTTTAATTGTTAAGTGCAGATTTTCACAACCATAAGAAACTCTTTTGCATTCAAAGATGTTGAAAACTGAACGTAAACAATACAGTTCAAGGTATTCGATGCCATACGAATTTCTTGAACATTTTCTACCCCATATTAATAGGAAAAACTGCATATTATTTTTCATTCAGTATCCATTCATCAATAGAATATCGCAAATAGCACCAAGAGGCAATATTTAACTTAGGTATTTTATGTAAAATTTCCAGTTCGTTAAAAAAAGTGAAAATGAAGTAACGTAGAAAGAAATTATGTTTGTTCACTTATTGTAACTTTTCAATAAAACAGAATAAAGCAAAAGTAAATGCAATAAATGTCGACGATAACTGAATGGAATGGGGAAACAAATCATGAAAGTGGATATGCACCAATATAAAAGGTTATAAAGAAAATACAAAATAATCATTATTATCGAAAACATCATTAGGACGAAAATAATTTATTATTTTGTTTATTAATTGTAGTAAGGGATTATCCATAAATTGCGTAACGCTAAAGGAGGAGGGAGGGGGTCTCAGGCAGCGTTACGCTGAGTTACATAGGGAAGTCCGTGACAAGGGGGAGGGGGTATTGAAAATACTAGAAATTTGCTGAAAAATTCCTGATAACAATAACAATAATAATAACAATAAAATTATTCTGCTTGCATCTTCTCCCGCTGGTGAATGTTTGCAGGGCGTTACTGCCTGCATCCGCAGTGCAGAAAACCATTTAAAACCATTTAAAGCACTTCGAAGACTATTTATCACCGTTGCGGCCACTCGCATAACATGTTTGCATTGGCACGCAGACTCCGACTTTCGTTTGCCGAAGCTCCCGCGCTCATTACTATAATTTTCCCATTACCTCCTCATCTGGCTCGCGCCGCTGCACCGCGCACAGCCGCACAGCCGCCCTCTCCCTCCCGCACCTCACCCTGTCTCGCTCGGGCGCCGGCGCAGCTCTCGCCTTCCGGAGGGTGCGCGCGCCCTCGCCTCAGCCACCTCCGCTCCCGGCCCGCCCAGCCCAACCGTACCTGCCCCGCCCACCGCCACGGAACCGCCTCCCCCGCCCCCGTCCCCGCACGCGCCCCTGCCTCAACCGCCTCCGTCCCCTGGCCCAACCACGCCCGCCCCGCCCCGCCCGCCCCTCCCGGCTCCACCACATCCCCCCCGCCCACAAACGGAACCGCCTCTCTCGCTTCCGCCCCCGCGCTCGGCCCTGCCTCAGCCACCTCCTCTCCCGGCCCAACTACGCCCGCTCTGCTCACCAACGGAACCGCCCTCCCCGCCTCCACCTCCGCTCGCGGCCCTACGTTAGCCACCTTCGCCCCATGCCCGCCGCGCCCCGCCCACCTCGTCTCGACCCGCCACCCCACCAACGGCACCACCTCCCTTGCCTCCGCCCCCGCACGTGGCCCTGTATCAACTACCACTGCTCCCGGCCCAGCCACGCCCTTCCCCCCCTCTCCACCCCGACCCGTCAACCAACGGAGCCGCCTCCCTCGCCTCCGCCCCGTCTGCGGGCCCTCACCCGCCACTGTTCCCTGCACGCCCCGTTTCTGACTCCGCCCCGCCCGTCGACCGGCGCGCCCTACCCTCCCCCACCCTTCCTGTCCTCGGCTCCTCACCATCGGCTCCCCGCCCCCTCTTGTACTCTCTCCGCCCTTCCCACATCACCTCGCCCCCGCCGGTGCGTCCGCACTCTCACGTCACTTTTCGGCACCCACCATCCTGCCCTCCGCTTCCCACCGCCCCGCCCCTCCAGCAACGCTCCGATTCCTGCCTCTGTGCCCCCGACATCTCTTTGCGTTGCCTGCCCCCTCCGTCTCACCGACCTCTTGGCGCCTCCCCCCTCCAGTTCTCACCTCGCTGGCTCCTACGCCCGTCTCCACTGGCCCATCCCCTCCTTTTTTCTCGCATCTCTGGCCCTGCACACACTTCTCGGACCTGTTTTCCACCCACCCTGAGCGGCCACCGTTTGGCCTCTATTTCGCTTCATCCACTGTCCGTGGCACTAGGACCCACGATCCTTCCCCAAAGACCAAGGCAGTATTGTCAAGGTCGAGGCACGAGCGGGAGTCCATGGCACGAGTGCCACGACGAAATCGCCTCTCCACGCAGTTCATCACTCCGCCACTAGAGACAACACCATCACTCTTGTAAAACGGTGGGGTTACTCTTAGTTCCCTTTCCCGACGTTAGTTGCGCAGAGACGCTCGTGGCATGGCACGGAGTCGCGAGGCGAGCCACTGCCTCTAGTAGGAGACCCTTGACACCATTGGACTAAGGAGCATCCATGCGCTTGCCTTTCCCCTCCCTCTCCAGAATGTATTCCACGAAACGCAGCACGCACGCGACTGCGACAGCCTTGGAACCCTTTCCTCTAGGTGCACAAAAATTTTAAAGGAAATGAAATAATGATACTTGTAAACTTTATTAATTAGTGAGTTAGGCATCTTAAAACAATTATTTTATTATTATTGTTATTGTTATTATTAGTATTGTGATAATCACTATTAAATGCATTGCTTTATAAAATATATAATTATATTGAAAATAGCATTTGAATTGGAGTGTCGTGACGTGTTGTGAAGTGCAGTGAAATAGAGATGTAGAAAGCGAAAGTGAAGTGAAAGTGAAGTGAAAGTGAAGTAAAGTGAAGTGAAGTGCAGTGTATTTAAAAGGTCGTGTATTTATTAGTTAGAATATCTGTGTAGGACAGCCATAAAATGTAGAGCTAATGCTTTTATTGTTATTATTGCCTTTATTGTTATCATATTATTATAATAATAATAATTATTATTATTATTAATATTGTGATAAAATTAATGTAATATGTAAACTGTAGTGTTCTGCCCCCAGGTTGTAAATTCACCTGCAGAAATAATAAATATCTATCTTTGCCTTTCCCCTTCCTCACCAGGATAAGATTCTATGCATGCTGCATGGAATGTATCCTGCATGGCATGCAGGAAACGCGGCATGCACTTTCCCGAGCTCTTCACTGCGCAGCTACTTCTGCGCTAAACTCACAGCCCCCGCGTCGCTCTCACCACCCCACCCGCGCCTTCTACTCCCAACCCTTGCGCTTCCCCCAGCCACCAGACACAGCGTTTCCAGGAAACGCTGCCTGCACCCCAAACCCGCGCGATTACCCCCCTCTTCCTCTTTCTCAGACATCTCACGCCCCCCCCTCGCCCGCCATCGCCATCGCCCCGCTCTCAGCACCTCGCCCGCCGCCGCCCTCGTCGCCCCCGCTAACAAGGTGCCACTCCCCCGAAACGACGACGGAGCCCTCCGAACCCGAACCGCTTTCAAGAGGGCGCGACGCGCGGACCCGAAGTCAAATGAAAGCCTTTCGGTGCCTGCGACTTCACCCTAATGAGAGCGCCCGCGTTTGCCAAGACATAATTCAAAATCGGGTTACAACACGAGCGTTTCGGAATGGGTTTTTTTTTTTAGATAAAACTTTACGGTGTTGGGAGACCGAGGCTGGCTGGCACCAAAGGGTATTTTTGAAGCCCGCAACAGGGAGAAGTAGGCGGCAGACGTCGTGCTACGAGCAGTGTCCGGCTGTAGCGTCTCCTCTTACCGCAGGTCTCAACAGCATTTCTCGTGTCCTTCCGTTTCCCCTACTTCTCATTCTACCATTCCTCTATCGCCATTCACGTCATCATCATCACGATTATCGCAAATCATCTACTGACCTACACTTTTATTTTCTAAATCTATATATCCATAGCAGAGGTGTCCAACTTACAAGGCCTCAGGGACCACAACTACAACATTTAATACAGTTGCGAGCCAAATTTTCATCACTCGGGCGATCCGCGCCTGATTTTCTTAAATCTAAACTGAACCAATTTTTACAGTAAATGTGGTGTTGGCCTCGGCAGAGCGCCTGCGCTAAGCGTACAATGTTCGACATGGCCGGCTCCGTGGCCGAGATCGCTAGGACAGTAGTGACCTAGTGGTCTTGGACCGTGGGGTGGCGGATTCGAGTCCCGCCTCGGGCATGGTTGTATGTGTTCGTCCTTTCACCCCCTATCATCACCATATTGTGTCATCATGTCGTAACGTTACTCTAATAGTGGTCGCTAATGACCGAGTAGTTGATGCGACCTTAAGTAACAAAACAACATGAAGGAACTTCGACATGAAGGAAATGGACTTTCACTTTGACTAACAACCTTTCGCGGGCCACAATAAATGGCACGGCGGGCCACATGCGACCTGCGGGCCGCCAGTTCTATAGTAATAAAGAGACAACAGTGGTGAGTTACCAGTACGCAAATCTTTGAAAGTACTGAAACAATATCTTTTGTGTTAGTTTCGTTTGAAGGTAGGGTGTACTTTAGGGTGTGGTTTATAACCATAGATAATAATATATTTACAAAATAATTTTCTTAATCCTATTTTCGCCTTGCATAACATCACAGAATCCGATATTCATCAACGCAACGATTTAGTTGTGCACTATCAAATGGTGTCAATTACTCAGATCTGATATTGAGGTCATCAACGAAGAGTACTTTGTTGTTTGTTTACATTAAATTGTGTAGTTGCAAATGTTCGTATTTAAGAATGAGTGAGTCCGTTTTTCTTCACATCTATTTATAAGTGTAATTTGTACATTGATCTTAATTGCAGTTAGGCTGAATTTTGTAAATGAGTATTGTAAGTAATGAGTAAGTAAAATGTAATGAGTATGAGTAATGAGTAATAAGTAAGTAAAATGAGAAATGAGTAATGAATATTGTAAATTAGAAATGAGACAAATGAAAAATGGTCATTTACAGATGAGAATGCTTTGTTACAAAAAATAGATAAAAATGCGCATGAGTGTTTGTTTCCGTATGAAAAAAGTTATTGTTTTAGTTGTATCAAGCTAAGCATAATCAGATTCCTATGATAGGCACGTGAGTTGCTCAAAAGAAACACACAACACCATCGCTGCTGCTGTTATGTGCTCAAACGAAACATAACTGCTCGTATGTGAGGCAAATACAATTATTCCTTACCAACCCCACAAATCAAGAATTAACGAGAAGTATTGGAGAGGTGACAGGAAAGAAATCAGTGAAAAGAAGTTGAAATCATATCTTCGGTTTAGGTTCTGTCTAATGCTCATAAAGAATACCTCGTACATTCTCAAGAAAGGCCGATTCAAAATCCCCGACTGCATGGACCCTACCCAACGCGGAGGAACACAAAATTAAAAATTCCGTGCACAATGTAGATTTGTTACATTCTTGACTCGTACAGAGGTTGAAATGTCTCACCAATACGCTACACTCTTTGATTTATTACGCAACTTTTTTGTTTACGCTTGAAATGCTTCTTTTGTCGTAATGCACTTGCTAAAACCCTTCTCTGAACGCTGTTCATCACGACCGTATGAAGTCGTTAGTCATGCGATTAATAGAGTTTAAGAATGTCTCCTTACGCCCTGGCGCTAAAACTGCTAATAACCTCACGAAACTGAATTTCGTGAAATACGGTCGCGGCGTAGCGCTCTCTTACGCCGGTTGCGAGGACGGCGGCCTGCCTCTCCTGGCGTTCGTGTCGCGGCTGGCCAGCGCAGGGCAGGCCTCGAGTGGACGACCGGGGCGCGGACACACGTCCGGAATTGGAAGTCCCGACGCGACCCGCGGCTCGGGTTTCACGCGCAGGTAGAAGCGTCGCCGCCTGCTCGAACAATGAACTTGTCGTGGCGCACGTTTCTCGTGCTTATCTTAACGGCCGGCGCCCACTGATTGCGCCCAGTAATGCCTGCGCATCAGATCAACCAGATAGCGCTCTGGATTGGCGCTTTTATGATGTCATAATTTTTAATTATGGCTTTAAAATATTTTTAAACTTCATAAATATTCAAACCATGCGAAGATGCGAGAGCATAAAGTTGTTTGAAACAAAGGACAAAACAAAACAAAAAAAACAATGTATTTTCTTATTTATTCGTATTGTATTGATATCAACATTTCCGCACGTAGTACTAATTTTCAATAACTGCATTTATTTGTCATAACATACTCCTAGTATGCACCATTTGTACGCATTCAATGCCAGGAAGTCAGTATGCTGACGTTGTTTTGATTTTAAATACCTTTTGTCACCGAAAAGAAGGATACTGCGCTTCTTTGCGTTGATAATGCACGTTTCTTCACACATTCTCACTCTTCAGCTCCCGTAGAATCTGAAATGAAAAGTCGGAATTAAAAAATAATTTTATTTTCGATTGCAGTTCGTATGAAACATCACTTATTAAGTATCATATAATTACGTATAAATGTCACATAAGCATAAAATCACTTATTAAGTATAAATGTTACATAAGTATAAAAATCACATATTAAGTATATGTAATTCTGATTCCGTTTAAATTTTCTATATATAGCATCGTAAGAATATAAGTTGAACATTAATTTTATATGCCTGCAAAACTGCGGTACACATCTTCCACACAAGATAAAAATATTCAGATTTACGTATGTATGTATGTATGAAGTGGATATATGAAATGGGTGAAAAGTCGGATTGATAAGTGATTTCCTGGATAGTTGATCGCAATATGGTGGATGTGGTTATGACAGAACATCCAGAGAAACCCGAGAAAACCTGCCGCAACTGCTTTTCCACCAGAAACCATGTGGACTGAGTGCGAATTGCATTCCAGTTCCAAGAGGGCGGAATGTAGCACTAATGATGAGAGATTGAGAAGACAACACTGATGTTGCCAAATATCGATGTTAATAATGCATCGACCAAAAACATCGATGTTTTAGGGTTGCTTTAATAATCTCTAACATTACTTGGTGCGCAACAAAATTTAATTTGACAATGGCCAAGCTTATTAATTTATAATTAAAATTTAATTGAAAACAAAGTTATACGTCTCTCCATGTGCGAAATACAGAAAAGGCGAAGAAAGTAACAAGGCCGTAAGGATCATCTCGAGCAAGGGATGATAATCTGCTCGATGAAGATAGAACAAAATGCGTTTGTTTCGATCGAATACAGAAATTGGTACCTTCAGTTATTGTTTCTTATTTCAACTTCTACAAAATTATGATTATCGGAAAAAAATCGGTTTCAATACATCGATTTTAAAACATCGATATTTTTATAGGTTCATCGATGTTTTGAAAAGATCGTCATCCATGTCCCTACGTAGCACTGGCTCAGGCGGTTCTGCGAAGTTCAAACTTGAGTTTATCTCACATTTCGAGAGATGGCTGATGTCACTGCAGTCCTTCTGACCGGGAGGTCCTGCGGCTCTACTCCCGACGGCGGCAGAATTTTCGACACTAGCTTCACTAGCTTTTCAGCTAGGTCGAATTCAATCGCTGTCTGGTGGCTCTACTCTGATCAGTAGTTTTCGGTGGTCTCCGAAAACGCATGCCGGAGGCAGTACCCTAACAAACAGGCCACGGACCGCGCGCGATCATTCCATCCTATTCCTTGTCTTATCCTCACCCTTACACACACACACACACACACACACACACACACACACACACACACACACACTCACTCTTACATGCACTACACTACCACACATACCGGGAGACCAGTCGGGAGCTTAGAGCTTGTCCCAGCTGAGGCGGTGCCCGGCTGCTGGGAGATACCTGGTCGGGGAAAACACTGCTAGTCGACGGTAGGTCGGTGCCGAATCTCGCCATCTAGCGAGAAAAAAACACCGCCACCTCCCGATGAAAAAACACGCAATACACTGACGGGACTAGCTGACGCGCCCGTAAATCACGAACAACCAATCACTCACCCTCTCCCTGGCGCCGTTCTCCGCGTCGAAACGCGAGCGTCTCCGGCTCTCCGCCAGGTGCGCTGGCGCCGTGGGGCGCGGAGAGGAGAGGTATTCCGGGCGCGTGCATTAGCGACGCGCTCCATATTTGTATCTCATCCGAGGCGGCGCGCACCGCCCGCCCGCCCGCCCGCCCGCCCGCCCGCCCGCCCGCCCGCCCGCCCGCCCGCCCGCCCGCGCGGGGCGGCGACTCGCCCGAATTAATTTCCGTCTAACGAGGTGGAGGTCGGGGAGCGGCGAGGAGGAGGCAGTGAGGGAGAGGAAGGAGGCGGTAGAGGAGATTGAGATGGCGATAGAGGCCACGAAGGAGGAGGAGGAGGTGCGGGAGACGGTGGGGTCGACGGAAGAGACTACAGTCGACTCCGGTTATAGTGAACTCGGCTATAGTGAACCCTCGGTTGTAGTGAACATTGTCGTTCCTGCTCCGTGTCGAGTGTCCATCCAATCCAACGGAACGGGTGCTTCTATGCAAACCGACCTCTGGGGCTTGGATGTTCCGGATCCAGTCTCGTAATCTTTGACTTTACGACTGTGTCAAGCGAAGTACAGCCGATTCCGGTAATAGAGAACCCTCGGTCTTAATGAATTTACGTCACTGGTCCCGTTTCACTTACATTACAAATAAGAATTACGAGATTTAGTTATAGTGAACCTGAACCTCGGCAAAAGTGAACGTAGGAAGTATGTCTAGAAAATTAATTGGAGCTCTTATGTTATTAGACGATTAATAGGGCCTTCACAGTGTTGGACAGTGTTCAAAAAGAGCAAGTGGCATTGAAATGTGTCCAGATTGCATTCCGTTATTTAGAAACAGAGAACTATGGAGTATCAAGTACGGAGAGAGCACGAACTCGGGGAGAAGGATACAGAAAAAATTGCTAATTGAAATTAATTATATTTTTAAGTACAAATAAAGATATTAAAATTTTCAGTTCGTCGCTGTTAATGAATTTTATTGTATCTATGTATTAATAAAATCAATCACTGTGGAGAAATTCCATTTAATTTTGACATCATCGGATATAATGAACCTCTGCTATAGTGAACCAAACATGTAAGTCCCCAGAAGTTCACTATAACCGGAGTCGACTGTAGGTAGTGGAGAGAGTCGAGGGGTGGACTCGACGGCTGGCTCGGCAGCGGAAAGTGGGGAGGGCGGCGGCGCGGGTCTGGGCGCCTGCCTCATCGATTGCTAGCGCCCCAAACGAGCGCCCGCCCTAACTCAATTTCGGGAAGCGGGAGGCAGCGGCGGTGGCGGCGGTGGCGGTGGCGGCGGCGGCGGTGGCGGCGGCGGCGGTGGCGGCGGCGGCGGGGCGGCCTACGGAAAAAACCTGCCCTGCCCTGCCCGGGCCGCCTCCCCCTCCATCTCCGCCGGCGCAGCTCCATCCATCCCTCGCTGCCTCCCTCCCGCGTCCTTGAGGGGTCAACATATGGAGGGTGTTTCCATGTTACCAGCCGGGCGGTATCCCGGCCACAAAAAACGGCCCGACATGCAAACAGAGGGTGGTTAGGAGACAGAAATCCGTAAAATAGTGGGGCCGGTCGGCTGGGCGGTGCGGCGCAGCGCTGCGCAGCACGGCGGCAGTGAAGTGGGCGGCGGCAGCAAGCGGTGGGGGCTGTAGGGGCGTTGGGGGGCGGTGAGGGCGGTGAGGGCGGTGGGGGCAGTGGGGGCGGTGGGGGCAGAGGGGTGGGGGGGAGGGCGTTGGGGGGCAGTGTGGTAGGTGGGGGCGGCGGTGGTGGTGTGGACGGTGGGAGCGACGGTGGCGGCGGGGCGGTGGGGCGGCGGGGGCGGGGAGGAATCGGGGGGGCAGGGCGTCGGGACAGTGGGGGTGTCGGGGCGTTGTGAACGGCGGGGGCGGCGGCGGAGGAGGCGCCGAGGAAGGGGGTGGGCGTCCTGCGCCGTCCTCGCCACGAACCTCCCTTCCTCGCTCTCCCTGTCATTCACGCCAACCCCATTTGCCTCATTTCTATTTACCATCCCACCCTCCTGTCTTTCTTCAGCCACACATGTTTCCCTCTTTACGGAACCGGTTTTCAACCCCCGTCTCCTCTTATGAACATCGTTACCTACACACACGCACCAACTTGCGGGTTGTGATATGACTTCCGTGGCTTTGTGATTTTTGTTTGTTTTTTTTTCGTCGTATGTCGCATTAGGGGTCCCTCAATGATTCTGTGATCAGTCGCATACCGACTTTGTGAAACCGAAATTTAATTCGTATTCTTATTAGTCGCAATGTCACGACTCCCTCATTCTCCTGTACATGTTCACCCACTCCACCAATTCCATCACCTCATCGTAATGCGTTATGTGCATGCTCTAGATCAGGGCTTTCCACCTGGCGGCCCGAGGACCGCATGCGGACCGCCGGATCTTTTTGTGCGGCCCACGACTGCTTTGAAAAATTTTATTGTGCCAACTAAATACTTTTTTTGGTTATTATGTTACGCATTTATATAGTTAAATATAATTAATTGTAATATTAATTTTCTAGTTGTAGGTACATTAACCATTAAGAATGTTGAATATAATTTTGTAATACATGTTCGTTTCGTATAATCTTAGTTAGGGTAAATACTATCTTAAATTACGGTGCGGCCCGCGTCTTAACTAGAATTTGATATGTAGCCCATACGCCCTAAATTGGACAGCCCAGCTCTACATTGTGCCTACTTCAACTTCAATACCCCGCGAACCTCCGCCCGCCCACCTACTAGCCACTCCACCACACTCACACTCAGCGATATCCACGCCCGCCACACTACCTGCCCCTCACTCTACCGGGGACCGAAAAGGTATTGATTATCGGTAAAAATACTGCTACAATACCGGTATTTTTTATTAAACCGATATAAGATACCTTCATTCTTTTATACCGGTAAAATACCTTTATAGGATACCGGTACGGACGTCCATGAAGGTTATATCAGTATTATACCGATATTTTCAACGGAAATAATATCGGTCACACCATCCACCCAGAAAATAACTTTCTTTCATTAATAATTTTCCCAATGCTCATTAATTAAATAAAACATCATGCACGCACTCCCACACGCACGCGTGCACGTCCACTCACACGTGCCACAGACACACACACACACACACACACACACACACACACACACAAGTTGGGGTCCCCAACTACCAGTCGCCGAGTTTCAAATCCAATCGCCAGTCGCCTCCCTACCAATCTCGCGTCCGTCTCCACCGACTCTGTCGTCCCTGCCTTGCACCTCACGTACCCTTCTTTCCTCTGCCTCTCCTCTGCTTCCTGCTCCCCTCTTCATCGACGTCACCGGCGTCTCCCTTCCTCCCTCGCTCCGCCGTTCACCATGCGGCGGCGTCACTCTTAATCGAATCCCGAGTCGTCTTTTTTTGCAGAACCCTCAGAGACTCTCCCTCTCACGTCATGGCTCACGAAGTATTACAACCCTCCTCTCAATGTCACCTGGTGTAGACGGGGAATGTGTAACGAACAAGGTTCTGTGACTGCTTGTTCAACCTGCCCATCCTAAAGCCTGACATTCCTGCTTATCCGTCTCCAAAGATTTTCATCCTCGGCGGCACCCACCCCGCACCCTTTACTCCCACCACTGAGGATGGCGAAAAAACCATCGATCATTTTAAAACATCAACGTTTTGCACCACAAACATTAATATATTAACATCGATATTTTGCTTACAATGTTTTCGTCACATTGATATTTTGTTTGCAAAACAAGGACGGTTTGAGTTTATATTCATATAATTGCTTTATATGTCTTTGAAGAAAGTTTATGTTATTTTTATGGG